>OX419760.1:56415897-56822473 GCA_948567375.1 Lunularia cruciata
TATGAGCCTTGGCTTGGTAGAGCAGCGTAGGATGTGCTTGATAGGCATCACCACTCGGACACTTGTGAGCCTTGTGCCTATCGAGACAATCCAAGCACATGCTGGGAGCAATGGATAGAGTGGACATGGTATTCTTGGGTTATAGCCAATAGCTACTAGGGAGAGTGGTCTACTTGGAGTCCATCCAGGTGAGCGTGGGCTACTTAGATTATACTCTTGGTCCACTTGGGATGCAACTAGAGGACGTGTGGAGCTTGCAGCCAAAGTGAGGGGAGTTTTTCACACAAAGGTTAGGATGTCTAGTGGTCAGGAGCATGACACTACTGCTCCCAAGGGCCAATGTAGCAACCAATCAGTACGTCTTCCACTCCTACAATAGTTTATAGGGGATACTTGGGAGCCAGATCTTGGACCCAAGCTTACTGGGGAGGAAAGACTGAGAGTTTTGAGGTTCTTGAGGAGCCACACAAGTTGTTTTGCCTTTAGTATGAAGGACTTGGGTGCTCTAAAAGGACTTGATATACGGATTGAGCTAACTAGCAATACACCAGTTTTCCAACGTCCTTATCAATATAGTGATATGGAGAGGACATTGATTCAGAGCCGGAGTAGTGACCTTTTTGAGGTTGGTTTGGTGAAGATCTCACATGGAGAGTATGCATCAGCAACAGTGATGCCAACCAAGAAGGATATGCATGGCAAATAAACAAATAGGCGGATGTGTAGAGATTACCTTCCTATCAACCAATAGACTAGGGCTGATCAGTATGCCATGCCTACACCGGAGGAGATTTTTGATGTGATTGGGCATGCAAAGGTCTTTAGCACTTTGGATCTTTGAGTGGGATATCATCAGTTGCCGATCAGGGAGGAGGATAAGTTCAAGATAGCATTTTGGGCTATTGATCCTCACGATAAGGATGTGTTATATCAATGGAGTTTCTTACCATTTGGTTTGAAGAATGCTCTTGCTGAGTTCCAGAGGGTCATAGATAGGATCCTAGCTAGATTAGATTTTGCTCGGTGTTATATTGATGACATTTTGGTCTATAGCACTATTGTGGAAGAGCATGAGAGATAATTGTTGGAGGTGTTTGAGAGGTTCAGATCTCATGGACTCAAATTACATCTTGGGAACTATAGGTTCTTCCACGAGCAAGTTGATTATTTGGGTCATATTATCTACCCTAGAGGACTTGGTGTTTAGCAGACCAAGGTGGAGGCTATTGCACATATTTTGTGGCCTATGGATATGAGCAGAGTGCAAGTATTTATTGGGTAGGCAAACTTCTACTTCTATCACCATTATGTTAGAGGATTTAGTGCTATTGCCAAGGCCTTGACAAAGTTGACACAAGAGTGGTGTTGGAAGATGAGCAAGAGAGAGCTTTTGTAGAGCTCAAGGAGAGGTTGACATCTGTTCCAATTTTGAGGATACCGATCAGAGGACGACCATTTCAAGTTCATACTGATTGGAGTATGTTAGGGCTTGGAGTGGTGCTCACCTAGCATGATGATGAGGAGAAGGAGTTTGTGGTGGCCTATGCTAGTTGCTCCAACAATTCAGCGGAGGCAAAGTATAATTCATATGAGGGAGAGTGCTTGGCCACAGTTTGGGCAGTAGCACATTTCCAATGTTACCTATTTGGTAACCCTTTCACTCTCATCACTAATCATCAGCCACTAAAGTGGTTGATATAGTCCAACAAGCTTTCAGGGAAGCTTGCACAATGGGCTCTGATTTTACAAGAATATGATTTCATAATTGTTCATAGACCAGGAGTAGTGAACCGTGATGCAGATTGGTTGAGTAGAAACCCACGTCCCAGCCAATAGGATCAGACCGGAACACATTGGCATGGTGAGATAGATGAGGAGATGATGCCAGGTTGGCATGCATTGGCCTTTCTATGTATATTTTCAAAGGCTTTGGTGGTATCTCTCTCAGCACATATAGGAGGCGTTATTGAGGTCATAGATCCAGAGAGTGAAGATATTGGTACAATTCAGCGAGATATTCATGATGATGTCTGAGTGATGGACTATCTTTACACTAGTGTTGTGGGTGGCACAGTTGGGACCAAGGAGAGAGACCGTGTTCTTCATCGAGCCAGACGGTTCAGATTGGAGGGTAGACACCTTTTGCGTGAATGGAAGGATGGTTGAGTGCAAGTAGTACCACTTCCATCTTAAAGACCACAGTTGCTCTATCATGCTCATGAGGAGCTAGGACATTTTGGAGTCAAGCGTACATATAGCTTACTCCAGAGTCATTGTTGGTGGCACGGTATGCAGACCGAGGTATAGTAGTTTGTTGCTAGATGTATGGTTTTTGACCAAGTTAGAGCATCATTCAATGCTCCTATGCCATAGTTACACCCATTACCTATCATGGGATTGGGTTACCATTGGAGTTTGGACTTTGCTGGACCTTTACCATTGATTGTGAGACATCATCGATATGTTTTGGTGATGGTGGAGCACTTCTCCAAGTGGATTGAGTTGGTGGCACTTCTTGACAAGTCTAGTGAAGGGACAACTTACTTGTTCTTGGATTGAGTTCTTAGTCATTTTGGTGCACCAACTAAGGTTTTTATTGATCAAGGTACAAAGTTCTTGGGGGAGTTTCAGGTCTTGTGTGACAAGGCTTTGATTGATCACCGTACTACCTCCTAAGATCACCTTGAGGTAGATAGCTTAGCAGAGAAAGTGGTTCAGACAATGAAGAGAGGATTGCAAAAGTATGGTTTGCAGAGAGGCTACTTGGTAGATTGGGATCTCCAATTACCTTGGTTGGCCATGGGCTATTGGTTCAGCATCCTTCTCTCCATACTTTCTACTTTATGGATGACATCCAAATTTACCGGCAGCTATTTGTCAAGATGTTACTGTAGTTTTGGACTTGGATGACCCAAATGTATGGATGAGCACATGTTCTCAGTGAGCAAAGATCTTTTGGAGAGTGATGCCGATGGCCTTTGAGAACTTGGCAATTGCTCAACATAGAGATACTTTACGCTATGCTACCATTTGAGGAGGAGGTTATAGACCCTCGATCCGTCAATTTCATCTAGGAGACTATGTATATCTACAACAAACAACAGCAATGACACTTGATGTTTTGACAGGCCGCACTATGTTGAGAGTGCATGAGGTTTTGCCATTTGGAGTCCTTGTGTTGGAAGGATGTGATGGTATTGTTTGGAAGGATCATGTGCACAATTGTGCACCATGCCACCTCCCAAACATTGATGGTACTATGGACCCAAGCTTGGCACTTGTACGTGCATGCTTGAGGTGTATGTTATGTGGCTCTTCTGGTGGAGCTGCTACTATGTTAGTGTGTGATAGTTGTTCAAGAGGATGGCATATGGCTTGTATGACTCCTCCCCTCATGATGGTTCCTCAAGGACAGTGGTTATGTCCTAGATGTATTTGATTTATAACTAGTTTAATCTTTATATGGTGTAGATTGCAGACATGCGACTAACTATGGGGCTCCATAGTACCCGGCCTCCTGATCTTTGCCCATCATAGGGTATACCATATACTTGGAGTATATGGCTATCTATAGTTTGACCTAACACTTGACACTTAGATGCCTCTAACACCACTATAACAATGATAATATTGGTACAAAAATCCATCACTTGCTTCTCTCATCGGTGTTGGGCTCCATCAATTGCTATAATTATGAGTCCCAAACAAGTCCATGACCTCCCTCTCACAAAACATGGGAGCTTAGGAAACTCATAAGTGCGGGTAAAGCGGCTTTAAGTTGTCCAACAAGGTTCACCATTACCATAGATAACCTATAAACCACTACGACTATTTAAGACTAGCGCCTAACATCCAATATGTCATTAATAGTAAAGTGGTCTAGCCATTGAATCCCATCATAAGCCCGTTGTAGAAACTCTCTTGGTAAGAGGTTTGTCCACCAAAGATGAAGGCAATGAACCCGTGATCCCGCTCTGGTTGCATTTAATAACATGACATGTCCCACCCAAGAATAGAACTAATATGTACTTGCCATTACATGTGTACAAGAATCACCCATCAAAGGGATGCTCTCCAAAATGTAGGCTAGAGAAACATATTAAAAGACCTAAAGATATTGTAATTTACATAACATCTTCCAAAATACACCAAAATGAAGATATTATAGACCTTGACTTTGGCCAGTACGGGTATGTCTCTAATATGGTCATCTAGAAATCACTAAGTGAATGGGACCATGTCTTTTAAAACCTTGTGTCCCTAGTAAGGAATTTTTTATTAATAGGATCTTCTTCTAGTAACCCCTTATTGCTAATAATGATAATAACTCAAGATATCGATAGACCAAATGTTCCACATGATGTAGAGAGTCTTGCCTAGTAATCTCATCTCTTTCCACACACAAGTATCTCTATACTTGTATACTTACCTATAGTACCATAGCTAGTCCGGTGCTAATCCCACCAAACAACTCCATTAGATATACTCCCTCCATTAGATATTGCCAAGCAATGAATGTGGTATTCAAAGGTGACAAGGTAATAGACTTTGGAGGCTCATCTACACATTGGTCTCTTGGTAGTACAAAGGCTCCACTCCAAGCTTATTGCACCAATTGATCCAGATGTTCTCATAATGCCTCCTCAAAACTCCTCAATGGAACATCCAAGGTGGATGGAACTATCTCACTCATACTCTAAATCTCAATGATCTCCTTTGTTATTGGAGTATCCTGTATATGGGCATTCCTCTCCAATAAGTCACCAGGCCAAGTAATAGAACCATTGAAAGCTAAACTAATTCCTAACTATAGTGAGCCAAGACTTCCACTACTAAAGCATACTAGTAGGCAGTATACCTATCACTCACTTAAGTACCAACCTGGTCTATAAGAGATTGTCTCCTCCCAATAGTCAATATACGCACTAAAGTTACTAATTACCGTAGTAACTCAAGTTACTAGACTAAAAGTCAAATAAAGTCAAAAGTAGAAAGGAATATCCATTCATATAGGAATATTCTACTAGCATGTGATCTTATCTTGACCCAACCACTAAGTCAAGGATTCCTTCACATGGGCTATCCTTGGACTATAGAAGAATCCAAAACAAAAAGACTTACGGGCCCAAGAGTTCTCAACTCTTTCCTCAAAGCCAAGCACCAAGGAATAATACCAAGTCAACACACTGGAATCCAAAATAGTGGTGCTCATCTTTTCTACTTCCTCTAAAGTAAGGTCCCCACTATCTTAGCTATAACTAACTTTAGCTAACTTTAACTTTAACATTACCAATGTAGAACCCTCCTTCATCTCTATATAAATAATATCTCTCAAGTACTTGTAATACCAAGCTAAATATCACAATACCACACACATGCACAAATGGGTGTTACATTTACTCCCAAACTAAGTTTTCACTTTGTCCTCAAAGTGAAGGTCTCTCTACCTTTTATGATATATCTTCAACTGATCATGATTAATCCTATCAAAATGTCTTCCTCCCAACTCCTTGAGATCATAGGTGTAATTGCCCCACACCTTCTCCACTATGAAAGGTCCAAAGTACTTAGGCAAAAACTTCTTTTGCACTCTCTTGAATCGAATAAAATCAAACAACATTACCCAATCACCTTCTTTGAAAGGCTCCACCTTCTTGCCTTACCTCTTGTCATAGCTCTCCTTTTTTTTCCTTTGGGCCTGCTCCACTTGAACCATAGCAACTTCTCTTGCCTCTTCCAACTCCATGAGTTGTTCCTTCCTTGACTTCTCTACGTCACCTCCTTGTGCTTTCTTCAATCTCTTATGAATGCTTTGGAAAGTAGGAAGATCAAAGTGAATAGGTAGGGTAGACTCAATACCATATACCATATACCAATTGAAATGGAGAATATCCGGTGGAAATCTTCATGGTTATCCTATACTTCCATAAAACTGCATGAATCTTCTTGTCCCAATGATGTTTAGTCCCTCCATTTCTGCATCTTTGGCCAACATCATGCACAAGGTCTGATTGGTTATCTTTGCCAAGCCATTGGAATTTGGCTTATAGGATGTAGTTACTCTATGTGTGATAGAGAAATGTTGTAGCATGCTTGTAGTAATGCTTCCTGTAAACTCTCCTCCTCTATCAGAAACCAACTCCAAAGGGCATCCAAACCTAGTGATAATGCGTTCATAAAGAAATCTACCAACTTAATCTTCATTGTTGTCCCTCAATGGTCTAGCCTCAACCCACTTGGTAAGGTAATCAATAACTACCACAATGTACCGATTGTCCCTCGGGGTTCTATTGAGAGGACCTACAAAATCAATTCCCTACTTTTTCCTACGTGGTCACCTTTTCTCTTCTTAAAAGGTCCTAGCAATGGAATTGATCTAAATGGTGGAGTGGATGTAGACTTTCTAGCAAATGCTTGACAAACATGACAAGTTTTGCAATAATCATGACAATCCTTGAAAATCCCTCTCCAATGGTAACTTGCATCTAGAATCTTGAAAGCAATCACCTTTCCTACAATGTGTCATCCACATACTAAACCTTCATGAAACTCCTTTATGAGTAGGATAGACTCTTCCTTACCCACTCACCCAGCCCCAGTGTTTCGGTTGGCTGCCACGCTTTGTGAGAGTAGGGATGATGCAGTTCCTACTACTAGAGCAAAGGTGGTTGATAATGGAGCTGACTTGGTTGAGGAGCATAGGATCCATTCAACGACCAGTGGTTTATGGTAGGCAGTAGTGGCTAGACTGGAGGAGTTGCCAGCTAGACCGGCCTTTGAGAGAGCACGATTTACACTCGGTGTTGTCCTATTGGATAACCAAAGGAGGATTCTCCGTTTGGTGGGACCTTCGAGGTCTATACACCACACAGAGTCTTGTTAGACTTTGGTACATAGCCCCTTATGTTGGGGAAGGCTACAGTTGTCAGTCTAGAGTAATGGAAGACCAATGTGGAGAGGTGTCCATTTCAGATCCAAACATCTTTAGGTGGTGGTTTGACACAGTACATCACACGTGGGAAGCTTGTTATCCAAGTTCAACCTGGTCATCCAACTCACAGCTTGGTGGTGAGAGCTCAAGCTATTGCAACAATAGTTGAGCCATATGATGTGCTAGTTGGGGAAGCGGTGTTATACCCCATGGGTTTTAGTATTGACTATTGGGAGGAGACAGCCTCCTATAGACCAGGTTGGTAGTCTGGTGAGGGATGGGTATGTTGTCTACTAGTACGCTTTAGTAGTGGCAGTCTTGGCTCACTACCATCCGTGACCATGGCAGCATCAGTTTTAGCTTTCAATGGTGCAGTTACTTGGCATGGTGATTGTTGGAGGGGAATACCCATGCAGAGGATACTCCATTACTAGAGGAGATCCCTCAGATTTGGAGTATGAGTGGGATTTTTCCATCCACCTTGGATGTTCTATTGTGGAGTTCAAAGGAGGCGTTGCAGCAACATGCAAATCAATTAGTGCAATAGGCTTGGAGTGGAGCCTTTGTACCATCAGGAAATGAGTGTGAGGATGAGCCTCCAGAGTCAATTACTTTGACACCTCTGGATACCACACTCATTGCTTGGTAGTATCCAATAGAGGAGATATGTCTATTGGAGTTGTTCGGTGGGATTACCACCGGACTCGCTATGGTATTACAAGCAAGTATACGAGTACAGAGGTACTTGTATATTGAGAGAGATGAGACTACTAGGCGAGTCTCTCTACATCATGTGGCACACTTGGCCTATTGGTATCCAAAGTTATTACCAATGTCAGCGGTCAAAGGTTACCAAAAGACCCTACCAGCAAACATTTCCTTATTGGGGGCGCATGATCCGGAGAGACATGGGCCTATTCACTTGGTGATTTTTGGATGGCCATGTTAGGGACATGCACGTGCAAGACGCAGTTTGGGTCTTCATGATCCTTGTTCTGGTGTGTTTTGGGAGATGTTACGAATACTGTGATATCTTCTAGTTCATCAGTCTGTTTCTCTAGCTTACCTTTTGGAGAATGTTCCTTTGATGGGTGATTCTTGCACCAGAGTGGTGGCAAGTACACTTCAAGTGCATTCTTGGATGGGACCTATTGTATCATTCGATGCAGCCAAATTGAGATCACGGGCTCATCATTGTGTCTTTGGTGGATGAACCTCTTACTCAGAGAGATTCTACATCGTGCTTATGATGGGATTCAACGACTTGACCACATCCTTGTTGATGATATCTTAGATGTTGGGTATCAATCTCAGATAGTGGTAGTGGTTGATAGGTCACTTATGGAAGTGGTGAACCTAGTTGGATAGACTAGAGCTGCATTTCCTATAGTCATGAGTTTCCCAGGCTCTCATGCTTTTTGAGAGGGAGAACCTGGACTTGTTTAGGACTCACAGTTATAGCAGTTGGTGGAGCCCAATGCCGATGAGAGAGAGCAGGCAATGGGTTTTCACATTGGTATAATTGTTATTCCAGCAATGTCAGAGGCATCTAGGCATTAGGTGTTAGATCAGGCTATGGACCTAAACTGTTTGACTTGGATTTATGAGCCTTGGCTTGGTAGAGCAGCGTAGGATGTGCTTGATAGGCATCACCACTCGGACACTTGTGAGCCTTGTGCCTATCGAGACAATTCAGGCACATGCTGGGAGCAATGGATAGAGTGGACATGGTATTCTTGGGTTATAGCCAATAGCTACTAGGGAGAGTGGTCTACTTGGAGTCCATCCAGGTGAGCGTGGGCTACTTAGATTATACTCTTGGTCCACTTGGGATGCAACTAGAGGACGTGTGGAGCTTGCAGCCAAAGTGGAGGGAGTTTTTCACACAAAGGTTAGGATGTCTAGTGGTCAGGAGCATGACACTACTGCTCCCAAGGGCCCAATGTAGCAACCAATCAGTACGTCTTCCACTCCTACAACGGTTTCTAGAGGATACTTGGGATCAGATCTTGGACCCAAGCTTAATGGGGAGGAAAGACTGAGAGTTTGGAGGTTCTTGAGGAGCCACACGAGTTGTTTTGCCTTCAGTATGAAGGATTTGGGTGCTCTAAAAGGACCTGATATACTGATTGAGCTAATTAGCAATACACCAATTTTCCAACGTCCTTATCAATATAGTGATATGGAGAGGACATTGATTCAGAGCCGGAGTAGTGACCTTTTTGAGGTTGGTTTGGTGAAGATCTCACATGGAGAGTATGCATCAACAACAATGATGCCAACCAAGAAGGATATACATGGCAAATAAACAAATAAGCAGATGTGTGTAGATTATTGTCCTATCAACCAATAGACTAGGGCTGATTGGTATGCCATGCCTACACCGGAGGAGATTTTTGATGTGATTGGGCATGCAAAGGTCTTCAGTACTTTGGATCTTTGAGTGTGATATCATCAGTTGCCGATCAGGGAGGAGGATAAGTTCAAGATAGCATTTTGGGCTATTGATCCTCACGGTAAGGATGTGTTATATCAATGGAGGTTCTTACCATTTGGTTTGAAGAATGCTCTTGCTGAGTTCCAGAGGGTCATAGATAGGATCCTAGCCAGATTAGATTTTGCTCGGTGTTATATTGATGACATTTTGGTCTATAGCACTATTGTGGAAGAGCATGAGAGACAATTGTTGGAGGTGTTTGAGAGGTTGGGATCTCATGGACTCAAATTACATCTTGGGAAGTGTAGGTTCTTCCACGAGCAAGTTGAGTATTTGGGTCATATTATCTACCCTAGAGGACTTGGTGTTTAGCAGACCAAGGTGGAAGCTATTGCACATATTTTGCGGCCTACGGATATGAGCAGAGTGCAAGTATTTATTGGGTAGGCAAACTTCTACTTCTATCACCATTATGTTAGAGGATTTAGTGCTATTGCCAAGGCCTTGACAAAGTTGACACAAGAGTGGTGTTGGAAGATGAGCAAGAGAGAGCTTTTGTAGAGCTCAAGGAGAGGTTGACATCTGCTCCAATTTTGAGGATACCGATCAGAGGACGACCATTTCAAGTTCATATTGATTGGAGTATGTTAGGGCTTGGAGTGGTGCTCACCTAGCATGATGATGAGGAGAAGGAGTTTGTGGTGGCCTATGCTAGTCGCTCCAACAATTCAGCGGAGGCAAAGTATAGTTCATATGAGGGAGAGTGTTTGGCAGCAGTTTGGGCAGTAGCACATTTCCAATGTTACCTATTTGGTAACCCTTTCACTCTCATCACTAATCATCAGCCACTAAAGTGGTTGATATAGTCCGACAAGCTTTCAGGGAAGCTTGCACAATGGGCTCTGATTTTACAAGATTATGGTTTCACAATTGTTCATAGACCTAGAGTAGTGAACCGTGATGCAGATGGGTTGAGTAGAACCCACATCCCAGCCAATAAGATCAGACCGGAACACGTTGGCATGGTGAGATAGATGAGGAGATGATGCCAAGTTGGCATGCATTGGCCTTTCTATGTATATTTTCAAAGGCTTTGGTGGTATCTCTCTCAGCACATATAGGAGGAGTTATTGAGGTCATAGATCTAGAGAGTGAAGATATTGGTACAATTCAGCAAGACATTCATGATGCTGTCTGAGTGATGGACTATCTTTACACTAGTGTTGTGGGTGGCACAGTTGGGGCCAAGGAGAGAGACCATGTTCTTCAGCAAGCCAGACGGTTCAGATTGGAGGGTAGACACCTTTTGCGTGTATGGGAGGATGGTTGAGTGCAAGTAGTACCACTTCCATCTTAGAGACCACAGTTGCTCTATCATGCTCATGAGGAGCTAGGACATTTTGGAGTCAAGCGTACATATAGCTTACTCCAGAGTCATTGTTAGTGGCACGGTATGCAGACCGAGGTATAGTAGTTTGTTGCTAGATGTATGGTTTTTGACCAAGTTAGAGCATCATTCAATGCTCCTATGCCATAGTTACACCCATTACCTATCATGGGATTGGGTTACCATTGGAGTTTGGACTTTGCTGGACCTTTACCATTGATTGTGAGACATCATTGGTATGTTTTGGTGATGGTGGAGCACTTCTCCAAGTGGATTGAGTTGGTGGCACTTCTTGACAAGTCTAGTGAAGGGACAACTTACTTGTTCTTGGATTGAGTTCTTAGTCATTTTGGTGCACCAACTAAGGTTTTTATTGATCAAGGTACAAAGTTCTTGGGGGAGTTTCAGGTCTTGTGTGACAAGGCGTTGATTGATCACCGCACTACCTCCTAAGATCACCTTGAGGTAGATAGCTTAGCAGAGAAAGTGGTTCAGACAATGAAGAGAGGATTGCAAAAGTATGGTTTGCAGAGAGGCTACTTGGTAGATTGGGATCTCCAATTACCTTGGTTGGCCATGGGCTATTGGTTCAGCATCCTTCTCTCCATACTTTCTACTTTATGGATGACATCCAAATTTACCGGCAGCTATTTGTCAAGATGTTACTGTAGTTTTGGACTTGGATGACCCAAATGTATGGATGAGCACATGTTCTCAGTGAGCAAAGATCTTTTGGAGAGTGATGCCGATGGCCTTTGAGAACTTGGCAATTGCTCAACATAGAGATACTTTACGCTATGCTACCATTTGAGGAGGAGGTTATAGACCCTCGATCCGTCAATTTCATCTAGGAGACTATGTATATCTACAACAAACAACAGCAATGACACTTGATGTTTTGACAGGCCGCACTATGTTGAGAGTGCATGAGGTTTTGCCATTTGGAGTCCTTGTGTTGGAAGGATGTGATGGTATTGTTTGGAAGGATCATGTGCACAATTGTGCACCATGCCACCTCCCAAACATTGATGGTACTATGGACCCAAGCTTGGCACTTGTACGTGCATGCTTGAGGTGTATGTTATGTGGCTCTTCTGGTGGAGCTGCTACTATGTTAGTGTGTGATAGTTGTTCAAGAGGATGGCATATGGCTTGTATGACTCCTCCCCTCATGATGGTTCCTCAAGGACAGTGGTTATGTCCTAGATGTATTTGATTTATAACTAGTTTAATCTTTATATGGTGTAGATTGCAGACATGCGACTAACTATGGGGCTCCATAGTACCCGGCCTCCTGATCTTTGCCCATCATAGGGTATACCATATACTTGGAGTAGATGGCTATCTAGAGTTAGAGGGACCTAAGCGCCAGCTAGGATGGCAATTGTGGCACTTTAGAGTTCATGTATGACTTATGTGTGAGTTGTGCTTCTATAGTGTATGATGTTGATAGCGATGGATGTTATGTAGCGATGTATATACGCATGACAGTTGTCATGCTATTTGTAGTGTCGCATCTAGATTGCTCGGACACTAGAGTTCTAGTGATAGTAGTTAGAGGCATTCTGCCAGTTACTCATAGACTACTTTCCAACGGTAAGATTTTAGGTTTAGGGTACTAACTTCATGGCGGGGCCCACCGTCACTTGCACCATCCGCACCATCGGATGTGCTGTCAATAGGACCGTTGGGATGTAGGGTCAAAATCAGGAGTATACCCTAGGAGTGCAGCTCTAGAAAGCTCACTTCTCTGATGTTGAGCCTTCGAGTTCTTGGCTAGAGTGGACAAAAAGCCCACGAGCATCACCTGGAGTCTCTTAGCTAAAGTAGGTGTGGCTTGACTATAATTAGTGCCCTATTGTTGGCAAGTTATTGAGGATCAGATCAAGTATTGATCTGAGTTTGATTGATTTGAGTTGTAAACGATCTGATTATTGTGGCACTTTAGAGTTTATGTATGACTTATGTGTGAGTTGTGCTTCTATAGTGTATGATGTTGAAAATGATGTATGTTGTGTAGCAATGTATATATGCACAACAGCTTGGACACTTGAGTGTTAATCTTGGACTGGTAGTTGCTCAGAGACTACTTAGTAGTGGGGAGATTTTGTGTGAGGGCTATTGATCACACCATTTGGGCTATTTTTGGTTACACCATTTGTACCATCAGATGGGTCATCAATGGCACAATTAGGGTTGAAGTGCTAAGTTGAGTTTAGAGGGATATACTTTCAAAATGCAGCTCCAAAGAGTTGACTTCTTTGATATTGAGCCTTCAAGTTCATGGCTATGGTGGATAGAGGCCGGTAAGGATCAATTAGACTCTCTAAGCTATAGTGGATGTGGCTTGACTATGTAATTAGAGCCTATTAATGGCAATAATGAGTTGAGTGTTGAGATTTTGATCTAAGTTGAATGTGTGAATTGAACTAATTATTGTGGCACTTTAGAGCTCATATATAAGTTGTATTTCTATTGCCTATGATGTTAATAGCAATGTATGTTGTGTAGTGATTTATATATATGGATGACAAGTCCCATCAAGTTTAATCAAGAATAAATTTTGATTGTGCTAACAAAAGTAGAGCAAGGTTATGAAGATATGGGAAGATATGTAGAGATAAAAGAAAACTTGAATTGTGCAGAATCAATCTCATGTGATTGTTATAGAAGCAATGGAATGAGTTCCTTATCATATGTATCACATGTTGGAGATAAAATTGTATTGAGTTTCTCAAAAAATAATCCAGATGTAAAATCATGTCTAGTGTTCTTTTCTACACACTATCATCCATCTAATTTTTGCTCTATCCATAAGTACTTGGACAAGACAATTCCACAAACAAAAATGATTGATAAATGGAATTATTAATGTGGACATGAATATCAAGTTATTGTGCACGTTATGGTAGACAAGCATGATATTATGGCAAGTGTGTCCTACACCTTAAAAATTTTAAGGTACTGCAATGACCTTATTGCAATTTTGATAAGTGCAAGTTTTGGTACTTCATATTATTTTCAAATATTTATATTGAAACATACGTATTATTTCATAGACATTGTAACATTTTCTTGTGAGATAAGTATAACATGTGAGTTTTCTTTGATGGTAATGATGTTAGCATGTACAAATAAGACATTCTATTCAACTTAACAAGACTATTATAAATGATACTCATGTGAATATTCATGTAAAATCCAGAGCGTGCAGCTCGTCATTTCATGAAGATAATAGGGGGTTTCAGATTTAGGAATTTCTTGTTTTTCCGAGTACCTATAAAAAGTTTTATGGGTACTACTTTTAAAGTTCAAAGGAGATTTATGGGTAGAGTACTCATAGCAGTAAGTATTTTACGGGTCATGAAAAACATGACCCATAAATATTTACGGGTAAGAAGGTTTTCCAGATATCCTTAAATCTTAAATGTTCAACAGGCGATTTGAAATTTAAAAGTATACACGTTAAGGAAGTTGGGACACTTCTGTCTTCTTCTAGTCAACATTTTTGTTCCGTCATCTTCCCTCATTGACTTGCTCTCTTGTGTCCCCTTGGCATGATATGTTTAGCGAAATGTCGAGTAATCCTAGACATCTCATCTAGTCCATGATTAGTCGAATTGTAAATCAAAACTCCCCATAAAAAGTTTAATGGCTACCCATAAACTTTTGGTTTCGAGATAAATGAACAATCCCGTAAATCAGTTTATGGATACCCATAAAAAATTTCATGGGTACTCGATGATCTACCCATACAAAATTTCACTTTCTTAAAACTTAGACCCCCTACTATGATAGAATATGATACATCCTCATAAGCAAAACTTTCAAATGGACGAGTTACCAGAATCTATAACCTGATTGAGGCTATTTTCACTTAGGTTCAGAATTGACTTCGACTTAACGGACATATTATCAGTTTTCATTTTAGTGTAAAAACAATAAAGAGGTGCGATGACTCGTTTCACGGGAATGAACTGTCATTTTCCTTGTGCTGTGGCTTTTTGTCACATACGATTGCAAATAGTCAACAAACTTAACATGACAATTATGAAAAAGGATATTCTACTTGTGGCAATACTCATGTCATGTTGTCGCAGAAATTATTGAATATACTTAAATAAGCAAAGGAAATTTTCTTTTAATTGAGATAAGACTTCAATCTTCAAAGGAGCACTACTTTAAATTATCAAACAGTGATGTACAATCTGAACATCAAGTATTTTCTGGATTAGCAATTTTCCAAGGAAAGTCACCAGATAATCAAAACCTGCGATGAAAAGTACTTGTCAGTTCTTAAATCCAGATTATCCACTGACACACCGCCTGCATATTTGTACTTGCTCTTTACTGTAAAGGGTTCTACTTTATGAAGCAAAAGAACAGTATCTCGGTCTTGGAACACATATTTATCACGGCTATCCTGACCTTTCCTCTACCCCTCACGTGATCCTGAGGCTTCATGATCACGCAACTTGAGGCTTCGTGATTTCAAACTCCTCGGTTTTAAGAAAGACTAAACTCGCAGCTTGAAGAACCTCCATACCGAGCAGAAGAGGTTTGATCATTCCCCTATATTGCAGTAATTTGCCCATTAGTTTCTATGACTCTGGTAAGACCTGAACATTGCAGACTTGCACTGACCGACGACAATATGACAAAGAAAGCCACATGACTTATCGTCCCATCAATCATCCAACATTTGGTATTGCCTAATTCATTACTTTGAGTTTCCTGATCACGTTGACACCGAACGAACAGCAGTCGGTCTGATGTGACAGATAGTGATGTTGCATGCAATCCACGCTTCCCTTCTCTAAGAAGAAATAACTTCATTTGTCGATATGTTTGAAGAGAAGTTACGCTCACTTAAACAAACGAAGTCCCTCCATTAGCACGATATCCGCACTTTGTCCCTTCTCTTTTCTTTTAGATGCGTGCGATCAGTTTCAACTTAAATTACCAAACAGGCTCCATTGCCATTTTTGACCTTCAACCAGTGCGTAAGATTGTGATTCTTGTGTGAAAGGAGTGTGGTCAACAGTAGTGTGTCTTAGCTACCACCACATATCCGGGTGCAATCTGGATAAACATTGTAGGCAGGTTACTTTCATTGCATGTTTAAGCAAATAAGTGCATAATTGTATTGGCCGTACTTGAATGTTCGATTCACATTCTAAAAAATATATAAATAATAGTCTGGGAAAAGGAATACAAGGTACAAACAAGTGCGGTAAGAAAAAAGAGCTCAAGTCAGAAAAATCCCAAGCAACCAGGAAAGAAACAAAAAGAGAGAGCCTGGAGGTACATCTGGGAAAAAGCGTACTAAAGACTAACACTAAGGAAGCTAAAAAGTCAGAAAAATCCCAAGCAACCAGGAAAGAAACAAAAAGAGAGAGCCTGGAGGTACATCTGGGAAAAAGCGTACTAAAGACTAACACTAAGGAAGCTAAAAAGGGGAAGCCAACCAAGATCTACTCCTGTTCTGTGTGATAGAGGTCACATTCTCCATCATTTCATAGATCTGCCAAAGATTGAGGAAGAACCATTCGCACTCGCATTCGCACTCGCACATTACACTACACTAAGTTGAAATCGCGAGTTTATACGTTGTCTCCGGTGAGAGACTTGTCCCATTCCCCCACACGTTCTCATTAAACAATAGGGGGTTTCAGAAATAGTTTTACTAAGTTCTGTATATTTTCATATAGCTTTTTTCGAAGCATTGACTAAATTGGTATGGGTGCGGGTGGGCTAGGAAGAAAAGGACACACTATGGATTTTCGGCCAAGTTTTTTATTATTAGCAAACTCCATAACAAGTGGTTTGTAGGAAATAAAGGATATAGAGTTTTCTGTCGGCATACAATAAAGCATTAATTACAATTTAGTGTTAATAAAGTGCTTGGTTTACAATAAAGCATTAATTACAATTTAATGTTAATAAAGTGTTTGGTTTAGGGTGAATCTGGTCATGCTGATTTTCGCCCAGTGTAATATATTAATTTAGGATTAAATGGGACTTTGCCCATCGCCGCTTGATGCCGCTTGTAACCACCCATAGCCACCCGCTCGATGGTGCCTATTGGCGTTCTTAGCCACTTGATAGCACCCGTAGCTGCTCAATGATACCCATTGGTTATGCATCCAAATGTGAGCCTGCACTGCATTTAGGTACTTGGTTTCCCATTGTTAAAAATATTTGACCTTTTGGGGTTAAATTCTTTGGCCTTCAATCAATTTCTTGGTTGTCATAGTGTCACACATTCCATAACTCATGCTATCTCCCTTGCCGCATTAATAACTCATGCTATCTCCCTTGCTGCATTAATAACTCATGCTATCTCCCTTGCTGCATTAATGTATGAAAATGAACCATCACACCAACCAAACACTATATCACACAAAACTACAAAACACACCGGTTTAGTTTATTGACATGAGCATTTGCTCAAAGATGGTGAATTTGAATTTCAATAATTGAGAGTGGCATTTTGGAACTGCCAAAAATTTATCAGTTATCCCACTATAAGAATCACACCAAAAAATGTGGCAATTCTCTCAAGAAGTCACATGACCTCTTCATACAATCATTTATTTCAATACGGCAATCTTAAACCTCCATAATATAATGTAATTTGCACTAAATACCCGGTAACACCATTTGCACGCCGTTTATTGATTCACGCCTCATTTCGTTCATGAGTTCAAAAAAATAATTATTAATTTTATTATTTATCCTATAAATATCCATAAAAAAACTATTTCTGAAACCCCCTAATGACCTGGCAAAAGAAACTCGGTCTAGTTTGGGCCTCCCACGTTTCGGCGCCCATGTTTAAAACAAAGTGACAGGGACATAGTTTTTGTCTTTAACTTCAACGGCACATCAATCGTCGGGTACTTGTGGTGGAGCATATTTCTTGCCAGAAGCATTCTGATTTGTCCATGCCAGTAAGTTTTCGATAAACTAGTCGGACAGACTACCGTGTCAATTTGAGTCTTTGACAAATTCGATGGGGTGACATATCGTGTCAACCTGAATGGAGCTTCAACTGTCTTGAATTTACTTAGATCCTTCGGAATTCATGAAGTACAGTTTATGTGGTAGATGGTTACTGTAGTATATGAGATCTACTACAGTAGGTCCCATCTACAGTAACTAATCTAATGTGGTCACTTGAAGTGCGGACCTCAAATGAACACCCCATCTTGTACACGTCTGGAGGAACTGTGCTCCAGAAAATGTTAACTCAAACCTTAGGAAAAATACTTTTTGCTTCCTCCCAGCTAAAATATTGGGCTGAAGGTCATGGTTTCCATGTATCTAGATGCGAGTTGGATGTTGGTGGGGGATTGACAAGTCCCGTAGCCATTCCATGACATATCGTGTGTCAAAATCAATCAAGTTTGCCAAGAGATGCCACGTAGGTCTTACAGCGATATCAATCTTAACCTAAAGATTTCTAGTGAAGTAATGTGTCTGTACCTGATTACGTTTCATTACAGCGATCATTCTAACTACAACAAGGCTCTTTTATGCGGCATCTTATAGGACAATCTTCATTAACAAAGGGGAATTGAAGACCGTAATGTCTGGTGAACCATTCCCTTTGTGCTCTTGGAGTTCTTTCAGAGTTTTACGACTCAATTCCGCTCGTCAGAAAGAGAACACGAAGGATGGAAGACCCCATCCATCAAGCCGTACAAGGGAGACAAAAAGGGTAAAGGTAAAATGGGGCTAGGCCCCAATAAAGTCTCTCTGAGAAATCGTCAGAAGAATAGAATGTCCCTTATCTAGCAATTCCAATAGTTTATAAACTTTACGACTTGCATAGTTCGGGATAGATAGAATCTCCCTTATCTAGCAATTCCAATAGTTTATAAACCTTACAACTTACATAGCTCGTAACCCCATTTTACCTCTTTTGTTTCTCCCTTGTAATTGTACGACTTGAGGGGATCTTCCCATGCTTCACGTGTTCTCAGTGGTCGTCTTTCTCTCACTTTGCCCCTTACACCCAGACTCGTAGAAAGAACTCCGATCGACAGAGGAACTTTTCCCTAAAGTTACGCAGCCTTCGGTTGCCACGTGGAGGCTCCACCGGCCGAACTCTCGGAAGTCCCTTTAGAGCGTCAGAAAAGGTATCAATGTTTCATCAGCTGCAATCCAAAACCTGGTTGACATCCAGTACAGCAGATCAGTCCCTTCTTCCTCCTCCCTCCCGTCCCTTCATACTCGTCTTTGCTTCTTCTTAGGATGTCGTCATACTTCGTTGTTTCGTTCGTTCACTGGTAAATCGTCCATTCATACTCGTCTTGCTTCTTCTTAGGGTGTCGTCATACTTCGTTGACATACTTCACTGGTAAAATCGACAGTTTTCATACAATTCACATGTTCTGGGAAACAAGTTTACTCCTGAATCGGGAGGTGTTTCAGCTCGGATCGATCGGAATTTGTTATGCCTTTGAATCTAGATAAGATTTTCATACTGATTGGATCTCAATGTGTAAATTTCATCTACGTGATTATGTCGTGGACTCGATAGAAGTCCTTGAAGCATCCATCGATCACAAGGTTTGGCGCTACCCTACGTTTCTAATGGCGTAGAGAGCTTTAAGTTCCTAAGGGCTGGACCGCACTACCAGTATAGTGTTAATTATAACCATCTCGTATCTTTGTCATTGGACCCCCATCGAATAGATGTTATTAAATGGGTGTCTTTTCCTTTTTTTCTTGAAGTTGTTTTGTGAGCATGTCTCAATTTGATTTAATATAAACTGACAACTTGACTTTTCCCATCTTATATTTTATCCTTGTTCGGCTTATGGGGTCTTCCCATCCTTCTGGTTATCTTCTGGTACGCGGTCGCCTTTCCACTTAAATAAAAGAATGATAGCATAAAAGTCAAATAAACCCAAGTCTTCTTCTCTTTCCTTTGGTTTAGATATTGTACTCCAATGTTCACCCATCTAAAGTACGTTAAGGCGATCATACGACCCAAGACCACAATTTCCATGTACGCCGCGAAATTCAAGCTTAAAAGTCAACGCTAGAAATAACCACAATGGTAATGTTTCGAGTTGTTTATATGATTATGATTAGTGCTAATTAATACACGTTATCCTTGCAGTTTTTAACTAAATTTTTACTCATGAGCAATTCTTCTATTCTCCGTATACGCATACATGAGAGTAAGTAAATTTTACTAGAAAATCACTGTGTTTAATCAATTTACTCGCACATAATGAGCTTCGCCGAGAGATAAACAAAGACTGGAGGCAAGTAGTTCGATTGTTGGTATCGATCAGTAAAGTTAATTCTCATATCATTCAAATTCTCTTTGGAGCTCTCCACATCCAGCACTCAAGCATATGTATGTAGATTTATTTATTTGTCTTTTGAGGAGAAAGACGACCGCGTAGGAAAAACCGAAGGATACCATCTTTTGTAGGTAACTAAATGAAGTATACCATCTATTGCCATTAAACTTGCTATGTTAGTACCAAGTAGGAAAGAAGGCTCTCCACGTCCAGTTATATATGGTAAGACTTACCTAGTTAAAAAAGGGATGTGGTGATATGTGGGAACATAGATTACAGCGTATACCCGAACTTTTATTTTCCCCAGAAAAACCTCTAAGCGTTATAAATAATTAAATGAAGCAGATAGCCGGTGATGTAGTCCTGCCCTAATAACTATTATAATAAGGTGGTACGTGGAGCATTATGGGGCCAGAATAGAACTTGGTACCCACGCCCCGAGAAGTACTGTATGGTGTTGGCAGGCGGGAAGGAAGGAAGGTGGATGTGGTAACGAGATTAGTACATTACACTGCCAACTGCGCTGAGACTCCGCATCTACCAGGTAGAATCAGTGGCACTGCCGACAAGTTCGCTGAGCGAGCTGGATCATGCTCACATTCGAGCTGGATTTGTGCAGCAAGCTATTACTGGATCGATCGATCAAGCTCCCAATTGGAGCTCCGTGGTGCAGGAACAATGCAGTGACGGTTTTCGATCAGTGCTGCTGCGTATACCCTGAGCTTTGAACTTGAAGGAGGAAACGAGACTATTAGCAAGCGAGTGAGCGAGATTTCTCAGCGAGTGGTTCTTGAGAAGGAAGAGCTTCGAAGCGCGAGGAGGAGAAGACTGAACTGAGAGAGAGAGAGAGAGCTTCGGAGATCGCTGAGAGCTTCCGCAGAGTAAGAAGAGTGAAGTAATTGAAGTAGTAGTGACAGTTAGTGGTGGATGATGGGACATCGGAAGTGGGCGTACGCTTTGGTGTGTATGTGCTTGGTATGGAGTTCGTTACCACTGACACCCAATGCTGGTACGAACAATTTCCTCCGCTTTTAGTGTGGAGGTTTCATTGGCGGATGCTCGTAACTCAGTCGCTGGGATCTGTACATTGATCAATGTCGACGTTCCTGTTAAGGTGTCTCTTATTTTCAAGTTTCTCTTGGACAGGACAATCTACGAAAAATCTTAAGATGATGTTACTATCAGGAAACGTGGCTAGTTGACGAGCTTCCCGCCTTCTCTGGGTTTCTGTGAACCGACATTTCTCGTAGTACGCGGGCTGTTCGTACACCAGTCCGTGCAATTATGACACCGAACGTCGTAGACGCTCCCTGCGAAGTGTCCTCCTTATTTCGAGAATTTATGGTGCATCGTGGGCGTGTAGTAAGCATGCTACTACAGAGAGACATTCGGTATTAGAAAAGAGGATGCCTAGTATAGAGAATTCGGAGTTCTTTCAAGCCGATCTTTAAGAGGGTTGGTCCCTTGTATCGGAGTTCTCGTCGTCGAAGATGTCGTCTTGGGTTCTCGAACAAGTCAACCAGAATGGATTCTATTGTCCGATGTTTGGTCCTTCCTGAACAGCTTTCCTTTAGCTCTAATTTTCGTGGGACTTGAAATTTGCAACGTGTGGAACATAGCTCCTAGCTCGCAAGTTAGCTCTACTCTAGCAGCAGCTAACCTGAGATGACATTGAACAGTACAGAAGGGTAAATCAAGTACGCTCGGAGGCACAAACGGTCGAGGTTCTACATATTTTCTAGCGGTTTGAGGGTATACTGCAAGATAGCGTTTTTGTTGTGCGATATGCCTGGAGGCAGTTGATATCAATGAAGAGCTTATGTTTCTGATGGGATGCTGATTCACGTAGTTTGATCGCTACAGGACCGGATGAGATCATGGAAGTTGAACCTATAGCTGGCGGGCGGCAGCTGCTGCAAACTAAACTTGGTGAGTACAATTTCTCTTGCCCGGAGAGGAGCATGGTATTCACTAGAGTGACCAAGGCCTCGTGGAAGAAAGACGAGAAACTTTAGATTTGTTGATGACCCAATCTCTATAGGCCAAGGCCTGCTGTCAATCACATCAGAGACAAGGCTGAATTTCCGCTTCTTGACGGTCTGTATTGTTAAACAAGACGGGAGGGTATGTGATGAAGCGCTTTGGGCGATGTGTTCCTAATAGGACAGAAAATATGAACATAGAGCAGTCTAAACGAGCGTATTAGCCATGCTGTTTTAGAAGTATCCTGAATTTGGGGTCTGTGGATTTAGTGTAGAGACGGTGCTCTTTAAATTACCTTACCTGATGCTGAAATGTCTTATCATTCTCGCCACTTGATATTGATTAGATTTTGAAAAGAATCAAAGGTTCTGAACGCGGACGTTTCTCTTCTATGATGCGTTACTGCAGATTGCCCTGAGGACTACAACTTCTACGACTTCAGTCCTATCCTAGATCGGTGCAAGAATGGAACCACCGAGGATTTACTTAAGTTCTCGGTCAAAGACTGCTGTCAGTCCCTTTGTACCGTACTCGGATCGAACGGATCATATATCAATGATGAGAAGTATGATTGTGCCGACCAATTTTTCACCTATTTGAACTTGGCCGGCCAATACCCCCCAGCGTTTTTCGCAAATGCATGTACCGATGTGAATTCTCCAGATGGTATCTATTGTCCTCCCGAGGAAGATGCCACTACACCACCCCCACCCCCATCTGCATCTGCGGCTTCGACCGTCCCCAATTCTATTCAATTAGCCGTCGTCTTAGCTTTAGCAGTACTAGGAGTTAAGCTTCTTTTAGTTTAGCAGTTTGGGTTAGAATTTCTCATGTAGAAGTTCGAATCCAGGAAAAGCTGAGGGTTTGTAGCTTCATTTGTAGATGGGAGACTAAATTATCATATAAATTATTGACGGGATTGTGCAAGCAATTCACGTTCACACCATCCTTGCTGCGTTTGATGATTGCCTGTACTGCCGATTTCTTGTTGGCTACTAGGAGATCTTCCAATTTTCGCAGTTTCAGATATCTGGTGTGGGTGATCAGCTTCGGGAATATCATTTTTTCCTAGTTTGATTGGTTTTTCTGTTCGATACTGTAGCAAATTATTTGAAATCTGCTGTCAGGAAGATTACATATATACGACAGTATAAAATTCTGTAGGGTTCAAACTGCAAACTAGGAATGTCATTCAATTGAGCTAAGATTCTGTCTTGACTGCAGCATCTTTTCATTGATGATTTCCGAGCCCAGAGAAGTTGAGTGCAAATGAGATATAACCAATCAGTACTGTGGATGTCTTGAAGTGGAGCTGGGCTCCCTTAATAAATCCGAGACACAAGTTCTGATGGACTAGATTTTAAAGTGATATAAAAGCCCTAGATGCAGTGAATGGCAGAAGTTATATCTTGACTTCTGCACATTGATGTGGACTATTATCTTACTGCATTTGAATCAATACAACTGACTTTGTTTCCTAACAAAACTCTGCCACTGAGACTACTTTAGATGTACTCCATGCTATCACGAGTCTCCTTTCAGGTCGAGGAGAGGACACTCTTCGGGCCAAGCTACAGCAGGATTTGCAGCTATTCGATGATCAAACTGAAGATCGACGTTTTGTAACAAGGAGTAGTGCCGACGAGGAAATCGTAGGACCATCTAAGCAGTCACCCGCAAAGTCTGTTCGGTCGGTCAGAGTGCCCTACAAACCTGTGAGGTATGCAATAACATCAGGCTTGGCGGTTCACCAGTAGATTAGTTAGCCCGTTACTATCTGCGAAGAGACTATTTGAGATCTGGAACGACGTAGGATTAATGTTTCACATGGGGATGGACCCTATAGCAGCAAGTCACTGTTCTCAACATGCAGATACGGCGTCGAAAAGTTGCCGAACACTCTGGTGGTAAACAATATTCCCACTTGGGAATTGCCACTTTTCAGTATCCGGTTCCATCTGGCCAGAATTGTTCTTGGATGTGCCTGCAAGACTGCCGAGTAAACGTGAAGTATTCATCAATAAATCTTAAATTGGAGGAGTAGAAACGTTTAGAGTGGAACTGATATTCTGCTTTTTAATGTAGCGAAGATGAGGGTGCTTGATGGAGTTGTTGGAGGTAGACTCACTATCTAGGACAGTTGTGCGAAACTTTTCCTGTATTCTTGTTCGTGAGTCCAACTTGTCGCCGTCTACGTAATCCGGTAGGTGGTCTATGCGATTGCGGTGTCTGCAGCACAATCAGGATTCAAATATGAGAAGCGAATTCTTGGCGCAAGAAGCCCCACGATTCCAGAGTGCTGTCTAGAGATTTTGTTATCTTCCGTATCTTGACAGTCATCAGAAACGTGCACTTCCTTGTGATCTAAACATAGAGCATTGGGTTTTAAATTGCTTAGCTTCCAACGTCACTACAATTCCTGCATGTGGTTGTTAAAAAAATGTGGATGCAGAAGTTTAAGACATCATCATTCACCAGGGGTCTTGCCGGTACAGTTGAATAAGGTATTGGTTTCTTTACACCGGGCATGGCACCATGGTACAATTGTTTTGTAGGTGGCCCCATCACTGCAGGAGCGGATTTGGTTGAGAACTCCCCTTGAGACGCAAGCAGGTCCCTTCCAGTGCTCGCTGACCTTGTATGTAGAGCTGCGAGTTTCCAATCTAACCGCTCCAGTGAGGCAAAAATCTTTTCCTCTTCTTGTGTAAGAGCTCCGCTTTGACTTCTTTGAAAGTTCTCCTTATCTCCTGATGTATCATGATCGACTTTTCGCGTGGATCCCGCTGTTCTAGATGACTGCAGCATTGTGTTGTCATTCGTGTAAGGAGATCTTGATTGTGGGGGTTGAGTACCCATGCAACCTCTATACACCAGCTGAGAAGTTCCAAAGTTGAGGTGATGCAAAGGTAGTGGAGGCAAGTCCACCTTTGGATGAGTATTACCACCACTTTGACCGGACTGTGTATTCGTACCTCTGGAAATACTCTCGAACTTTTTACGTTCTTCTCTCAGACTAAGATGGTCACCCACTTGCAATGAGACGGAGTTCTGTTTAGCTTGCAGCCTCCATTCTCCTCTCTCAAAAATTCGAGGAGGGCTTATATGTTGCTTGCGTTGACAGCTCTCCTCTTTCTTATTCAGCCATCTCTCTGGTGGTGGTACGTCCCACTCTATTTCCCAAACTTTGCAGTTCTCTTTGTTTGTGCTTGAACCTGGCTCCAGCTTATGTGCGTTGCTTGGTCTGTCATTTTCCCCGTCAAAGACTGCTACTCCCTCTTTGTGATGCGTACATGCCTCACGAGTAGCTTGGAAACTGTTTGCTACAGTTTTTGGTTGGGATTCAGGTCCATCACTGGGGAGAACGAACCACTTGATGTCAGTGGAAAGCTCTGAATTCACATGAACTGCGCTCTTTCCGGATGCGTGGTGCAGTGTATTCAGCTCTTCCAGCTTTGCTCTCTCTTGGCCTTCAATCTCAAGATTTCTCCTTCTCATTTCGGTGTAGGCTTCAGTTGATCCAACGGTTACGGAATTCCAGTCGATGCTAGTTGAGGACTGGGGGTTTACCGGTCCAGCTACTCTCGACGTATTGATCGCCCTTGCATTCGGTTGGGATCCTTCAGAGTTTGGGAACCCTTGACCATTGTAGTTGGCATTACTGTCAGTGGGCCTCTTCGGCAGTACTTCAGAATGGTCACTCTCACTATCTGTTGAGTAATTGCTATCAGTCTCACCACAGCTTTGACTAAAGTCGGCATCATCATTAACTTTGATCTCATCCATGTGCAGCTCACCATCAACTCCTATGGTGCCCTTTGAACCCTCGGCCTCCGTGAAGTCCAAAGGTTCTAATTGCAAACTGCAGTCCTCGAGTCGAGACTCGATGGCGGTAACCTCTGCTATGAGTCGTGCTGTTGCAGCTTCGTTTGCTTGGCGCGCTTTCAGTATTTCTTCTCTTAGATCGCAGTTTACTTGTCTGTTTGAATCTCTCTGTCCAAGTGCAGCAGAATGCGAAGCACCACTATACGGCTCTGTATAAGATTCTGATAGCTTGGACTTAAGCTGAGGACATCCTTTTCTTGGGGGAGCACCGAAGGGGTTGTCAAAATGCTGATTGGCAACTTGAACAACTTTCATAGGACTGGGGCTTCTGACTTTTGGGATTCTCTGACTCCGACTGTCTTCCGCCAATGAAGCATAAGTTGGGACGTCCCTACTGACGTCAGTATATTAGAAACAACTATCATCTCCGATCCTAGATTCTCTATGATCTCATACAGCAATGAAGCAGGTAGTAGCTCAATGAAATCAAACCCAAATTCTGAAATCTCAATCTGGTCTCTATGAACCTTGTGGAAAACTGAAGTTTCCATTTGTGTTTAATTAATTTGTAGAGCTATGGGTGGAAGCCATTCCACTGATAGGTGTCTTATGTTCATCCATTTGAACTGACTAGTACTTGTCTTATATGAGGCTTGCGACATTGTGGGAAAAGGGTTATGCGTAAGAGGATAGGTCGAAGGCAGAATATGGAACTCACGAAACCCAACTTGTAGTCCTCACGGGCTCAGATCTGATGGAATCTTTTGTGGCAGAAAATTCCGACATCTGATCAGAATCGTGACGGTCCCTTTCCTGGGTATTCTCAACCTCGTAAGCTGCATCCCCCAAATATCTGGCACTCATTTGGTATTGTTGATAGCAGTAATGGTTGGCCTGCTTGTAGCTGTCGGTGGAAGCATCACTTTGCTGAACATCACCCCCTTGCCAAAGGATATTGGCGGCATGATTTGCCTTCTGGGAGTAACTGTTATGAGCAACAGCTGACTTCTCCCTCAATCTCAGAATTAATTTCTGGTCCTCCATCAGACATGTGTTCCAAGTGAATCTTTTGTTAGCATACCGAGCGCTCTTCCATGTACTAGTAGGGGGACATTTGGTCGGTTGCATATGGATGTATGCAGCTAATCTAGCGCGTTCCCGCTTCCTTTTCTCAAGGATTGCTGCCACCTTCTTCATCTCCTCTTCTTCCTTCTTCATCTTCACCTCCTGCCACTTCCTACACAATGAGCAATAAAGAAGCAACGAATGTGAAAACTTATGTTCTGAAGGAATGGGAACTATTACTCCCGATGCACAACAGTTTCACAGAGCTGACACAAAAATTATCTCCTGTTAGCCTTGGCATTTGTGCTTAAATAAGGATGTGGCAGCACCTTTGAGTCCCTTTCATACCTTTGCCTCATCACGGTGGTCTTGGCATTGATAAGCCACCGACGTTCCATGCTTGCTCGCACGCCCCCAACCCCCAATCCTCCGTCCCGAAACCTCTCGCACCCCATTTTCTTCTACTTCGGAAATCGAATCCTGTCAAATTCGCAGTCTGGTCCCCTAGCTCACGCTGAGGGAATCAATAAGACGCTCCATTGCATTCTCAAGAGACCTGTTACAGCCCATTCTTCACTGGAATGATTTACATTTCAAGGGACCCACGGGTGCAACACTTCCAGCATCTTTAAGTCGGTCACAGACGCCACTCCGATGCACCCGATGTTAGGCCCCAATTGACAGTTTAAGCGACAGTAATAAACACCAGCAAATTTAGGCATCTTTGACGACATTCATGAGTACCAGATTTCCGAGATGACTAAGGATGAATCAACTCCGATGGCAATTCAGCTACTATTCATGAAGGTTTAGACTGAGTCTTGCTGGAGCCTGGAACAAGTCGTCACATTAGTCTGTCTTTCTACACCTTGTAAACGAGTCGTAAGCAACCAATTGCTCTTATCCATCAGAACAACTTCCATTCAATATTCTGGACAGCGGAAGCAGCAAGTTGAGACGCAATCAAACTCGGGAACTGCAATTCAAGTCTTGGTATGCAGTCTTTCAACAAGGATCGTGAAGGCCCACTGGCATTTCGGAGCATGATCTTCAATCAGCCGATCCGCAAGCTCATTTTGAACAAAGCGAAGGCACCACGTCTAGGATGCTGTGCAAGTGGAGAAATTTTGGACTACCATTGCTCGTGAATTTCACCTTTAGTGTGGTTGTAATTGCGTACAACCCTAAGATACCGCAGTTTTTTGGCTTGTAAGTACGTAGGTGACGTTTGAAAGCCGCACGAGGGTGCGGATGAGAGCCGCTCGTAGCGGAGAGCATGCAGTTTAATCCGAGGTTGGCCAGGTAACTAACCATCCGGTCCGATCCGAGTAGGCCTTCCAGGAGAATGTGCAACCAATCAGAGCTTGGTTGTTCTCTTAACGATCTGCATTATATGTGCTCTAGAGTATCCTGAATTTGCCGAGTTTTCAGAAAGAACTCCACGGCAGCACAATACCTCACTTTTCACCGCATTCACACTGAAGGAAAACCTTCATTCCATGCTCATGCTCTCTTCGTCTCTCGCGCTCACTAAAACGCTAGGATAGAAACCTCCAGGACATGGCTTGGACCATGCAGATTCCCTCAGCCTGTTCCCACAGTTCACTGAATGCGGCCGAGTTCGGCACTGCTACATCGATTCGGCACTG
Organism: Lunularia cruciata; assembly: GCA_948567375.1. NCBI lineage: Eukaryota > Viridiplantae > Streptophyta > Marchantiopsida > Lunulariales > Lunulariaceae > Lunularia > Lunularia cruciata. The sequence goes on from OX419760.1 coordinate 56,444,495, forward strand.
CCTCTTGGCGCTTCTAACACTTCTCTTTAAGCTTGAGCAGGCACACCCTCTTTTCTGCGTTTCGGTGGACAGAAAGATACGGGATATGCGAAAAATTCCCATGAAAGGCTGAGAATGGCTTTATGCCCCACCATCTACTTGCCATAACGTGACCAACCGTCAAGGCCATTGCTGTACTGAGACCAGAATTGCTTCTCAAGCCTAGAGGACTGGAACTCTTAGAACGCACGAGGTCGTGGGTGGGCCTGATGGGAGCCACCTACAAGAAAACGCTCACACTGCAAGGGGTCCCAGAGAAGAAACGAATGATGCAAAAGTGATGGACAGCCCCGATAGCGTTGCTCTCTTGTTCAGAAATCTTGAGGATTCAATTCACTTAAGGTTCCTTAATTGGATGGATGATGATGACCCTGGCTGAAGGGCCGTATAACACAATGCCATAATGGTACATACAGTTCTGCATTTCTCTGTAGCTACTTAAGCTGATAGCAGAGCAGAGCATGACAGACATTGTCCTTGCTTGTTAACCGGCCAATGCCCACAAGGAAAGAGAAATAGGAAATAAATCCGCTCTCTACTGCTTCAATTGTCCACGACGAATCTTCACAGCAACTGATCGCTACAATGGTTCTAAACAAACAAACTAAACGTTTTCTCACTTCGATGGTACACTGACCAAACCATTCACTACACTGGAAGCAATCAAAACAGCGACCAGCTCGGCTCCAGCAACGCCTCCTGCCTGCAAGGCGGGGGAGAGACCTCCTACTGATGGTGTTGCTGATTCAATATCAGAAACGGCGCTTGAAACTGCCTTCTCCACACCCAGAAATTCTTTGCTCAATTCCTTCTCTCCAGCCTTGAGCAATGCAGAACCCTCCTTCTCAAGCTCCTTCACCTCTCCCTCAACTGCCTTCTCCGCTTGCTCAATCTTCTTCTTGATTCCGAACAGAGGAATGTCCCTCGCCTCTGCTTTCTCAGAAGCTACCAACAAGAGAGACAATGTGGCAAAAGAGAACACTTCCCTTCTAGAAACGGCCCTAGGATCCTTTTCGCCCGCCTGAGAACATCGAACCTGTACGGGCTGCGCCATCCAAAACAGACCCTCCATCACCATAATTCACCTTATCCCAATATCCATGCATTACTAAAATTTCTATGTTAGAGCCAGTCAGAATATCTAATTCTCCCCATTTTCTAATCCCCAGAGCTCCTGACTCACTTCACATTCTCTCAACCAATTCGCCATAGCTAGCGGAGGTTATAGACAATGAAATTGGAGATTCAGCTTTGAAAGTTACGGTAATTAGCTTAGGCACCCAAAGAATGTATCTAGCGTTTCACTGAAGTAGACGTGCATCTACAACGTTGGGAAGTCTTAGGCAGCGAGTCCCCAATCATCAGTCCCGTTAAGGAGAATTGAAATGCTGGCAATTCAGATCAATGGAACGGGCAAAAATTGTACCTGATAACCAAGGGACGACTTCGAGGTGGACGTCGGGGAAATTCTGCTGGAAGAGGAGACGAAGGCAGCCGAAGATGACACCGCAGCTGCTGCTGCACAAGCCATCGCCATAGCTCTTCACTTCTTCTTTTCTTCTCCTTCTCTGTCTGCAAAATTCGATGTCCCTCGGCAACTCGAACGCGAGTCTCAATCAAAAGGGCCTCTTGGGCCCCAATCTACCGCGCAGTCTCACGCGCAATCTAAGTCCCCGGTAACGCGAACTGCGCTCGCGATGCCGCACGGTCTCGCGCGCAATCTGGAAAATGGATTCAATCCAATAGAATGGTGCTCTTAGATTACTTCCCCCAAAAAGACTCGATGTTCTCACTTGGGTTAATCGTAATCGACAAGCTTTGGGTAAATTTCTTTCACAAATAGGGACGTTCATTCGTCATATTGCTTTTGAACTTTCCCATCATCTTTGCACTTCAGTTGCCTCGAATCTGGTGGCCATTTTGTTTCCATTGTCAAATGCTTATTTGGTCAAGATCCTTATCTATTCTTCAAAATTAAAATAGATCGATAGAAATGTCGAGTGAGACATAGAATAAAAAATTGTACTTTTGGAGGCTGGTACCAATATATTCAGCTTCCACGTTGTTCATTTCGATTTAAGGTCATCCACACTTCTTCTTGTGCATATAAATCTGATGTTTCCGAGAGAGAGAGAGACTACGTGAAATGTACTACTGCTATAAATCCATATGTTTATGAATAAAAATAATCCAAATAGTGTCTTGAAAGCCATGTTAAGTAAAGCATACAGCTTTTATAAGATTGGTTTAGGTTCCAAAGGATTGCCAACAAGTAGATTAAATAGATAAGTGATTGGTTTATCTCACCTTGCTATATCATTATTGGTGCCGCTTTCGAAGGAATCAATCCTTGGAGATTCAAAATCGATTACATATATGTTTTGATATGTAAACTAATTTTTAATATCATTATAATTTTATCTATATAATCCACTATCTAAATTTTGCTTCCTACAACATAATGAGAAAATGAAAGAGTGATTTTGAAAGCATTACTTTCATATATATGGCCTAGAGATTCCTAATACCACTAACTTGCTACTAAAGGACATTAAGGTTATATTCAGTTCAGTATTGTCCGTTATATGAATGAAGAAATATTACATTCTATAGATTATCCAAAATTTTATTCAATCATTTCTTATAAATCACAGTTCTTGTTTATTGACATATAATTTACCTCGCCATTCGATATTAAGGGTAGCTCTCTTACCACCAATAACTTTCGATGACTACAGAAGTTAGATGGGTGGATTTATATCCAAGCAAACTCCAAAAATAATTAAATAACTGGTTAATATACAATTGAAACTGAAATCAAAATATTAAATTTATTCAATATCTTTATATCTATGACAAATTTTTGGAAAATATTTTTTCATAAAAATTAAGGTAACTATATCAATACAAATTTGGTTTATTTTAATAGAAAAATTTATCATGAGCTATGGAAAAATACTTACACTAATGATTTACATCATTTTATATGCTAATAAATTTTCATTTTTTATTCCTAGATGCGAGTAGCTCACTGGCGCCGAATGCAGCAGCTAGTCACAAGGTCTCCAAGTATAGGGGCATGCAGCGAGGTCACCTCTTTGTTCCTCTAGCCTTGGAGTTATATGGAGCAATGGACACAGAGTTTGACACATTTGTCAAGGAGTGCGTGAGAGCTTATCATGTTAGGCCTCAAGGGTACCACTCTCACTCTATCCGAGCTATGCATAGCTCGGATATCTTAGGTGCTGTAGGGCAGATTTCTCATATAGACTCTATTGGTGCACCATTTTACCTGTTTTGTCTCCCCCTTGTGGCTTAATGGGTCTTCCCATCCTTCATTTTTCTACGCGGTTGCCTGATTCTTATATTTGTAATACTCCAAGGACAAGAGAAGAGAGAAAATAGAAATTACACACTCAACATCCGGTGCCCGAAAGGAGCACCTTCTCTTTATTATATAGACAAAGAGGATCTCCTCCAAGGAAGCTCCACCACAGGATTAGGCACACAGATAGGTGACATGTCAACAAGCTCCACCCTTGGATTACTTACTTGGATGGGTGACATGTCAGTCTAGGTCCTATCTGGTTTGTCAAACAAGCTTTGATCGGATGGAATCTTTTAGGGAATCTTCTTATAGGAGTCTCAAAATCACGTAAGGTACCGTTGGAAAGCTCTCAACAAGACAAACCACCAAGGGGAGGGAAAGCCAGCATTTCCTTTGTTTTCTTTTGGTGGGGGGTCTTACATTTTCGAGGCCTAATTCATCCATTTAGGCCTCCAAAATTGCCTTCAAAGATTTCAAGCATATTTCGGTTTGTACTCTATTAGTAGAAGTCCCCTTTTGGTGATACCTCTTTCTGATTTTTTTAGTCCATCATGTGTAACATCCTTTCAAATGTTACCAAACCAATTTTCACATTTAAATCATATGTCTAGCTATTGGTTTTAAGATTCTCAAGTCCATTTCGGTTTCTGCTCTATAAGTAGAAGTACTCTTTTGGTTTGTACTCTATTAGTAGAAGTCCCCTTTTGGTGATACCTCTTTCTGATTTTTTTAGTCCATCGTGTGTAACATCCTTTCAAATGTTACCAAACCAATTTTCACATTTAAATCATATGTCTAGCTATTGGTTCTAAGATTCTCAAGTCCATTTCGGTTTCTGCTCTATAAGTAGAAGTACTCTTTTGGTGATACTTCTATCTGATCTATTTTGACCATCATGTATGACATCATTCTAGATGTTACCAAACCGATTTCACCTCTAGATCATATGGCTAGCTCTTGGTATAATGATATCTTTCACGAAGATAGAGACAATGCTAAAGCTTATTTGGGTTTACTACCGCTTTATAGAATAAGGCGGGAGTAAAGTATAGAATAAGGTGGTACTATGTATTAGCTCTTATAAATAAACCTTTAAAGGTGTACAAGATTAAATAGTTAGAATTATGCACGTTTTAGAATAACTTTGAGACTCAATAGAAGGTATGCAAATTAATACTCTCCAAAGTAAAAAATTAATAAAAAATTTCCAAAAAACTCTCTGTATTGAAGTAAAAAAATTGGATACTACTATCGACAAGAGATTTGAAAACACAAATAAGTCGGCTACTATAATACAAACATCGACTAATATGTTTTTACTAATATGAATCATGCACGTTATTACGGGCTTCTCCCGGGTCTGACACAAAGGAGGGCTTAAAGAGCCAGTTACCCGGAATGACCTTAGACAATCCCATGTAAATAAAAAAACATCTCCTGGATAAGCTTCTCTAGCGGGAGCTGGTGATTCGATTAATCTAAATTCAGACGCTGCTATTTGACCTTTTCCATCAATAGCTTGAGCTAAGGCGTTTACAACACGCTTTTACTCAAGCTCAAGCTTTTACTTTTGTAGTTAGAGATCAACGTCTTGTTTAGTTAGAGATCAACGTCAACAGCTCAAGGACAAAATTTCAGGTAAGTTAGTTGAGATGCTTTACTTACTACTCTACCTTAAATTTTTGTCATTGTAACTAACATAAAAAAAAGTTGGTTGTTCTAGTGAGCGAAAATATCCAATGAGCAAGTTAGCTAACATTTGTTGATATAAGCAAAAATCTTATGGTTTAGTAGATTAGTTTTACCTACCATAAAGTACCTACTTGGAACACAAATAAAATAATCCAATTTCAGTTATATGTTATTATAACGACTAATATCAAATTTAAATTATGGAAACTTGTATAATATTCTAGATCCACTAATATGATTTTTTTTCAAAAGCTCTATACAATGGTCTTTTGTTATTTTATGATTACATTTTTCATGTATATCAGGTTCATTTATTGCAAATTTTGGTTGATTGAGAAACCATGAATTTTAAGAGAAAAAAAGGTTCTTTCACTATTTTCTCATCAAATAAATTTCACCAAGTTGAAAGATGATCTTGGAGTCTTTGATCAACCTCATCTAAAGAGATTGTTGTTGAGTGGAGAATTTGTGTGATAATCAAGCCTATCATCTCAAGGAGTTTGGAAGACATTACTTTCATAATATCAACCATTATAAGTAAAAGATGTATCATAGAAGGTAAAAGAAACTTCACACTAAGCACATAGTGAAAACTTTAGTGAAAAAATTCCTACAAGGAAGGAAATACCATAGTTGCATATTAGAGGTACCTATTTTTATTTTAGGTGTAAAGATAAAAATATTACAATGTTCCTAAATTTACCATGATTAGTAAAAGTAATTCATAGAAAATCTCTATTTTAAAGGAGATTTCAAGGATGAAAACAGACATTTGGATTTTATCATATTGACTAGATAGTATTTCAATATAGTTAGATTTGAGTAAATTATTGATAACTCTTTGATCTACAAGCCTTGTTAACATAGATTTTCTAAAATAAAATTAAAAGAATTATTGATTTAGTATTGTATCACAAATGATTATGAGGATTTATATCATGAACTATGGTAATTTTTAAGATGATATTTTTTGTTAAATTTTAATTACTATAATAGCTGATAATCATAATTTAAATTTTCCATTTAAAGGATAAAAGTATATAAAAGATGGTGGAGTATATCCTCATATCCTCTCATGGTGCAATCCATAAGAGAGCAATCACACTAGTTGATGCTTCTTCGGATGCTTTGTTGTTTGTAGATTGGATGACTTGCATAACTTGGATATCTTAGGTGCAATAGTGCAGATTTCTCATATAGACTCTATTGGGGCTTAGCCCCATTTTAACTATTTTGTCTCACCCTTGTATGGCTTGATGGGGTCTTCCCATCATTTATGTTTTCTACATGGTTGCCTTTCCATATCCTCTCATTTACATATATCTCTCTCATTAAGTTTTCTTGTGAGCAATCTCTTATGTCTTAAAAGAGCCTTTGAGTACTAGCCTTAAAGGAGTGTTACAGATTCAGTGCTTCTTGGATGCTCTGTTGTTTGTAGATTGGATGACTTGCATAACTCGGATATCTTAGGTGCAGTAGTGCAGATTTCTCATATCGACTCTACTGGGGCTTAGCCCCATTTTGACTACTTTGTCTTACCCTTGTATGGCTTGATGGGGTCTTCCCATCATTTGTGTTTTCTACATTGTTGCATTTCCATATCCTCTCATTTACATATGTCTCTCTCATTAAGTTTTCTTGTGAGCAATTTCTTGTGTCTTAAAAGCGCCTTTGAGTACTAGCCTTAAAGGAGTGTTACAAATTTTGATTCCTCACCTAATATCTCACAATATAAGAATATTTTGAGATATTACTTTAATAGCAATCAAACTTCAATTTGAGTGAAAGCAAGCTTGCTTATTAGACCAAGTAAATATAGCTATATATTGGAGTACAATTTAAGAATATGGAAATGAAGTAAAGGACTTTGAAGTTAGGAGTTTAGGTCTATATTTTTAATGTTAAATGTTTATAATTTTAGGTTTTGAAGTGATTGATAGGATTCTTCTTGGATTTAATTTGCCTTATAGATGTTAAGTCCAAATCCATGTTATTATATGTTGTAACATCTGTATATAAGAAAATCCAAAAGCATATTTGGATGTTTAGGGTAGATTTCTCATGTTGTGTAATTTAGGACCAATGGTTATGGAGACCAAAACTATCAAGGTTTATTAGATTTACTTCTTAATGTTAGTTTTGTTGTACTGATTTGGAATGTAAATATATAGAAGATAACAACATGTTCAAGGTTTAGGGTTTAAATCATTCCATATAGTTCTCTTAGTCCAATACTTACCTCTAATATATAGTAAGTCAATTACCACCAAAATTTCTTTCTATCAAACGTCAATAATCAATCATGACTTGGAATAAGACTTCTATATACTTGAATTATTTAATGATTAATCAATCTAGAAGCTCTCAATTAGCTATGTAATCAACTTAGTTCTAACTTATTTTTTGCTCAAACTTGTAGTTTACGATTTATGGATCATACACTAACAACAACACAATTCCATGTTAAATAAGGTTCATAAGCCAAAAATTTTCTTACTCAAGATGACACTTTAATAACCTTTAAGGTAACACAATAGAGTCTAAGAATGTGTGGATCCAAACGCCATGGCATTCCTCCAAGGCCACTCCAAGACCCAAGTCATTGTTCACTAAAGATATTTTAGAGAGATAGTTGCAAGCAAACTATGATAAGTAACTCTTCATTTCTTGTTTACTTGTGAAATTGTTGTAATCAAAAGTTACAAATTACTATAGAAACTAACTCTACATGCTAAAAGTTCATCCAAAGTTAAAACTCCAAGAGTAAACTAGAACCCATAAGAGTACTTCTCATAAGCATATGGTCTTATCTTGACCTAACAACTACATCAAAGATTCTTTCACATGAGCTATCCTTGGACTAAAAGGAAATTTGCACCAAAAAGGATTGTGTATCCAAGGGATCTAGACTCTTTCTTCACATCCAAATATCTGAGAATAAGACAAATTCAATAAATTAAACCTAAATAAGCATGCTTACTTTATTTCAACTGCTCTTAAGTAATTCCACCTCTATATTAACTATGAATAGCTCTAGTTAATCATAGCTATTTAGAAAGCTTGGTTAAACTTTATAGAAATATATATTTCAACTACTCAAACTTGATATCTCATTATAGCATACATGCAACAATAGATGCTACCCCTACACTTGGATTAAGATTTCACTTTGTCCTCAAAGTGAAGGTTCCTTGACCTTCTATGATACAACTTCAACTTATCATAGTTGATTTTATCAAAGTGTCTTCATTTCAAACTCCTTGAGATCATAAGTGTAATTGCCTTACATCTTCTCCATTGTGAAAGTTCTAAAGTACGTAGGCAAAAGAAGTATTTTTTTATCATATCGATCAAACAATATTCCCAATCAACTTCCTTGAAGAGCTCTATATTCCTCTTGCTTTACTTCTTGATTGGTTCTTTGAGCTAAGCCATTTGAGTTTGACTTAGAAGATATGGTTACTTGATGTGTAATAGAAAAATGTTGTTGTATGGATTTAAGGATGTTCTTTGAAAAATCTTCTCTAAATTAAGAAACCAAATCTAGTGATGATGAGTTCATATCAAAATCTGCCAACTTCATTTCTATTATCTCTCAATTTTCCAACCCTTAAGTAGTAATCAATAATTAATATTAAGAGTACTCAAAAAGGCAATTCCATATTTCTCAAATATTGCATTAATGAAATTGACATAAGAGGCAAAGTAGGGCTAGATTTTGTAGCAAACCTTGACAAAAATTACAAGTTTTTCATTTAATCAAGGCCATACTTGAAGATCTTCATCTAAAGATATCCTAAATCTAGAATTTTAAATCCTAAGAGCGATCATCTTTCTTAGAAATTGACCTCCAAAATCTCAGTCCACCATAAAGCTCCTCCTTGAGTTAAATACTCTTCCTTGTTTATTGATTTTTAAGACAATATGATCCTTGATGAAAAGTGATATTCCTTACAACAAGATCATGACCTTCTACCATTTTGTTTGTTGGTCAGGTTGTGTCTCTTTCAAGATGAACCTCTATGGCTACTAAGGTAGCGTACTATGGACTAAGAAGGCAAGGAATCAAACTCCATCACAATGATGATCTATTTTAGAGTAGATTTGGCATAAGAGAGTGAACGGTTGATTTAAGGAGTGAATGAGCAATTTGGAGAGTGGATAGAAGATCCACTTTTGAGTTTTGTTATCTTTGATGGTGCTCAATATCAACTTCTTCTTCCTTATAACGCACAATGCATATACAAAATGTCATTAGAGGTACATCTTGGCTGAGAGACAAGCCTTATATTATTTATATTTTCAAAACTAATAGGTACTACAAGCCAAGGTATAATCCCTTAAACCTTCATTATGCCTTAGTCTAATGGATAACCACCAAAACAAAACCTAATGCTAACTCCAAAATCAACCTCACATCCCCCAATCAACTCCTAAAGTTGTGAGGGATTTCTTTTATCTCTAAGACAATCTTGGATGCACTCCTTATTAAACATAGCTCTGGACTATTTAGGTCTATAAATTTTTTTTCTTTTCTAAGATTACACCCCATAAAAACACAAAGTTTTGAGGTCCTCTATTATGATTTTGGTACATCATAGTCTTGTTAGAAAATCATTTATCAAGGGCTTTCCAAAGATACAATTATGCTAAATTTGGATATAAGGTGGTCATTTATGACTCAAAATTTTCATATGACTAATCTTTGAGTCACAAGTCTCACACACAAATACATGTTATTTCTCATGATTTCTTCCATATTCATGATCTTAGTTTTTATACAATTCACTTAATGAGACATTTTTAGAGATATCAAGATTTGACCAAATACACACATACTCTTGCTATTTCAAAAAAAGCTTCAAATATGAGGCACACCTCTCAAACTTGAGAATCTGCATAAAGTGTCTTTTTGGCCCATTGGCTTTATCTTCTTCAATTTTTGTAATACCATTAGCTAGACATATTATCTAGAGGTGTAAATTGGCTTTGTAATATTTAATAGGATTATGTATATGATTTTCTAAATAGATCAGATAGAGGTATCACCAAAAGAGTACTTACACTAATAGGGTAGAGGCCGAAACACCTTGAGAACTTGAGAGCCAATTTTGGAGGCCTATATAGATGAGTTAGGCCTCAAAAAATAAAGAAATCCTTTCCCTTCTTCCCCTTACTTTCCCTTCCCTTCCTTTCCATTCTCTCCCCTATTTTTCTCATCAAGAGATTTCCAATGGTACCTCAGTCATGTTGTTCTAAGCTTCCTATAAGAAGATTCTCTAGAGATTTCCTTTGGTCAACCTTGTTTGACCAACCATATAGTACAAGGACCAACATGTCACCAATTGATGTATTTGATCCAAGGGTGGAACTCCCTTTGAGTGGATCTTCTTTGTTTTATAATAAAGACAAGGTGCTCCTTTGGAACATCAGAGGGTTGAGGGATGAAACCTTATGTTTCTCTTATGTTTCTTCTCTTGTGTTTCTCTTTGGTGTTCTCTTGTCATCAAAACATTACAATTTTATAATTACTATGGTGCTTTAAATACTCTTTATCTTGATGATATCTTACTAGCAAGGTAGGCTAGATAGCAAACCTTTATAATCACAGCTCTAGAAAAAGATTTTATGTTTCATGAGAGATATAATTTTATTCTTAGGATTCAAAGCGTCAAGTTCTCATTGGGTGTATAACTGAGTTGTATTATTCTGATTTGAGTCTTGGATTTTTAACTCTTAGCTTTAATCTTACTTTGAGATGCCTAGGATTTAAAGGGTCCTAAACTAGTACAAATGATATATCTCAATTTAAGTTGTTTGGATTCTGAAAGGACTCCATTGATATAAGTATGATGTAAGGGCTATAGCAATATAAGCTTATGCCTTATTGGTTTAGAACCCAAATCCATACAAGATAATTCAAGTTCATTGAAACACAAATAATTTTTCAAGCATTCTAATTTTGAATTAGCTAATAAAGATAATTTTCTCTTCAAGTTAGCCATAATTTTTTTTTCCTTTTAACCTTTTGGAACTAAACTGTAAAGATACTTTGAAAACATTATATAATTAATTAATTAACTTTAAAAAAATTATTTTATAATATATGAATTTAGAGTCCAGATTTTATGAAGAGATCTTATACATGAGTCCATGATTATAGCTACAAAATAATGAAGTTAAGTGCACTAAAGAAACCAACAAAATCTTTATATTTCCAAGTTTAGCTCAAATTTTCTTACTCTTTGTCTTGTAAAAATAACCTTTAAAGGTTATCCTACAAAGAAAAGTGGTACAAGCTTTGTCTCTCCCCCAACATATATTTGTAGTGACAATCTATATATGCATCATATGCTAGAAGGAAGAACAAATTGATATTGCGCACCATCAAGGATGACAACTCAAAGATTCTCCGATTTGCTCTTCAAATCCCTCATCCATTCATTGATGCTAAAGCTCATAAAAATGGCCCATAAAGGAATACTCTCTAATTTAACATAGAAATGCCTTTCCCTATACTCACAACAAAGGCTCCTAGAGCTTGAGGTTTCTCCAGGATCAGAAAATCTCACTCTTTGCTTCATAAATTATAGATAATAATCACAAATTCTTATTCTCTTCACTCACTTTAAGCCCCAAGCTCATAAGAGAATGGATGTTTATTTGCTATTAAACTCCTCCTTATATAATCATCAAAGTTACTATGGTAAGTGCTTTAATGACTTGGTAAACTTTATACTACATAAATTACCTTAGGTAAGGAATCACTTGTCATGAGCTTTGAGTTTTGGCCTTACTTTGGAAGTTTCCAAGCATATTCCTTATGAATCTAGTACTTTCTTCTAAGTTAAAATTACAATATATTTCAAGGTTAAGTCAAATCTACCAAACTTGACCTACCTTCATTACTAAAGGTCATCTTGGTAGTGAAGGTCAAGCCAATAGTATTTTGACATCTCTTATATTCCAAGTTAATTTGACCATATAAGTTCTAAGATGGAGATACCTCTCTAATAGTAAATCCCCTACAAGGTCTCACTTTAATATAATAATTTGTAAGAAGTCTCTTTGATATAATGTAATCTAAAAATCATTGAGTGATTCTGTCAAGTATCCTAACATTAAACATGTAGTCTTTCCTCTTATTTTATCATACTAGCTTAGTAAGAGATGCCTCTAACTTAGCTATCACTAACCTTTCCTACCTATAATTAAGTGTTTAAGTTTTTTCTATAATGCTAAGGAGAATATTGCTCAATCATTTTGATAACTTACAACATTCTAACCACTGAAATGCCTCTAGTAAATAATGTTCACCATAACATAATAAATTCCTATACCACCAAAATCTCTTTAAATTAATATCAAATAAAATGTGTAAAAAATTAACAATCTTACTAAATACTTTTGTTTTTGATCTTCTTGGCCTCCAAATTTATGCTATCAAAACATAAGTATCTAACATTGAGCTTACTGTTTAAGAATATTCCATGTGATTATAAATCAATAAAAGTATGCTTTCAATTTAATCCTGAAGTTATAACTTTCATAACTTTTCTTTATATCTTACTAGTTTTTTCTAATCATTGGTGCATAGTCTAATACATTAACTCAATAATAATCAAAATGAAGTAGTTTACAGGAAACAAGTCAATGATACAATCAAGAAATCAATATATACAAAGATAATTATCACTTGGTTGTCTACTATTTCCGTATTTAACCTCTTGGGCAAAAATAATTCCCAAAAGATGTTATGTTACCACAAAGTGCACCATAAAATATACAAAAGAAAACTCACAATCACACCAAATTAAATTTTTGTTAATACCTAAGAGTGATGTTTAAGTTTGAATATGTGAATTTCTTCTTAAAACAACATTGTTACTATCTTTCATAAAACACATATTCTACTCTTCTACAAGAGCACATATCTTTCAAGAAGATGTGACTTCGTCAAAAGAGAGTTTGTCTTTGTATGCACTTTCTTGGACAACTTTCAACACTAAGCACTTGAAGATTTTTTTCAAGGCATTCTAGAAGACTTCCAAAATGCCTTCAAGGATTAAACACCCAAGCCATTCAACAACTCTAAATACAAAGATTTTTCATTACTTGCACGGCCCAAAAGTATACATGTTGGGAGAGGGGGTTTTTTAAAAACAAGGTTTTCACCTCTCATAAAGATACTATAAAAATTTGAGTGGGGTGTTGAGATTTTTTATGGGTAGAGGGAATGGGAGGATTTGTTACTTTTATCGGTATCCACCCATAGTTGTAAAATTTTATGGTCACGGGAAATCATGACCCATAGCTTGTTATGGGTTACATGTACTCCCATAAATATTAATCACTTAGGTTTGGACTTAATTAAGATTATGGAAGTGCACTTACAGTCTTTGCAATTTGATTTGATTCAAACTTAAAGTAGAGGGAAAAGTAGCATGAAGCTCAAGCTGCAAATGAGAAACATAATTAAACTAGGGTGTTACAATTGGGGTTGGACTTTGCATGAACTCTTGCAATGTGAGAAAAGAACCAGCAAATAGAATTGGGTGTGAGAAGTTTTGAAATTTGAGAGAATTTTTTTAACCCAAGTGTGGAGCTTAGCACAACCAAGTTAAATTGAATAGAATTGGGTGCAAGAAAAATTTTCAAGATAAGAGATTTCTTTTACTCTAGTGCAGAATTTATTGCAACCAAGTTGAATTCATCTTCCAAAGGTTCACTAAGTGCAAGAGGAATTGAATTCATTTTCTGAAGCTGCTCCAAGTGCAAGGAGGTCAATTTCACATTGGAGTGTTTAGAGTCAATTTAGCATCCTAGTATTCAGTTTAGTGAGGAAGTGAATCTCACCTCTTGAGTGTTAAATTTAGTGACAAAAGGGTTTTGAGTGCAATATAGTCAATCTCACACAAGAGAGCTCAATATAATCATTAAAAGTGCATATCTTGTAGACATGGCACTAATTTATGGAGGAGAGTTTGAGAGAACCAACCTTTAACATGGATGTAGACTATTCCTCCTATTGAGTCCCTTTCCATAGTTTAGAGTGACATTTCTCTCTATGGTTCTCTTGATACTCTTCTTGTTGTAGAGAGTACCATTGACACACTCCTTGTATGACCACTCTTATAGAAGATAGGATTAACTTGTTTGTCGGAGGATATGATTATCTCATGAGATATTTCCTCATTCATATTTTATGTAGATATAAATATAAATCATATTTTATTCTTTGCTATCAGCTTCCTTGAGATTGCTTTGCCTAAAAAGACTTGTGATGCCTTTGGTTAATCTCATGCCTCCCACATAATCTCTTGCCTCCCATAGGTACCTCTTGATATCATTGTGATGCCTTTGATAAACTCATGAATCTATGTGATTTCTTGATATTTCATTTACCTTTCTCTTTTGAACTCATTTTGATGTCTTTTGGGTTTCACCATGTCTTTTAATTTCCTTGTGTAGCATTGTCTCATTGTGTCAGTTTTGTCTTGAATATATTGGCTTTTTTTTAATTATGTATCATTCTAATTCATTTTAATCAATAGAATAGTGTTTTAACACAAGCAACAACTACACCTAAGACCCAAAAAGACCCCACTTTGGTATGAGCAATACCCCACTAAATAGCAAGAACTCAAGTGCACTCACTTGTCCCACAAAACCTAGCAAGACCTCAAACAAACCTCAATGAGACCTCAATGCATGTATTTAATCTTTCAAGGATAAGAGACCTTAAGAGAAACACATGAGAAGAAACAAAAGCTTCACACTCAATACTCCAATGCTCAAAGGAGCACCTTGAATTTATTATATAGCAAAGAGGATTCCCTCAAAGGAAGCTACACCCTTGAATAAGATACATGGAGAGGTGACCTAGCAGGGAGCTCTACCCTTCAATTAGCTGTGTGCATGGATGACATGTTGATTCTGGTCCTATTTGGTTGGTCAAACAATATTTGACCAGATGGAATATTTAAAGAATCTTCTTGTAGGAATTTCATATTCCTATGGATGAGATGCAATTGGAAAGGTCTCAATGAGACAAACAAGACCTCCAAAATAGACTCTAAAGTTTTAAGACTATTTTTGGCTCCTGCACTATTAGTAGAAGTACTCTCTTGGTGATACCTCTATCTGATTATCTATAACATCCTTCCAGATGTTACCAAGCCAATTTTCACTTCTAAAATTTATCTAAATGTTGGTATTACAATGTATATTTGAATCAAAACTCTAACGAGACCTCACAAAACCTTAGTTAGACCTTGGTACATGTATCTTTGAAGAAAAACCTGCAAAAAACCCTAGCAAGGCCTCAAAAAAACCTTGGTGAGACCCTAACACATGTATCTTTGAAGTGAAATCCAAGCAAAACCTTTAGAATCAAAGAGGGACCTCAACAACACCCTAGCAAGACCTCGGTGCATGTCCTTTTGCAATAAAACTTGCACAAAACCTCAAAATCAAACTTCTATAGATGAGACCTATTCTCTAATGGAACCCTAGTTAGGACTAAGAAAGACCTCACTCTTATAGAAATACCCAAGCAAAACCCAAACAACACTCTATGTTTCCAATTATATGTCTCAATGTTGCAACACTAAAGCTAGTTTGCTTGGACGTTAAGCTAGAATGTTAATCTTGGCAGTCATAGCTATACCAATTGTTGCTCAAGGACTACTTAGTGGGTATCATAATTTATGTTAGGGCTATTGAGTATATAGTTAGAGCTATCATCTGCACCATCAAGTGGACCATCAACGACACCATTAGGTTGGTGTTCCAAGTTGAGTTAGAGAGGTATACCTTTGAATTGCAGCTCTAGAGAGCTCACTTCTCTAATTTTGAGCTCTTGGCTATGCTGGAAAAAGACCAACAAGCACCACTTGAAGCCTCTTAGCTAGAGACTTCAAAATCCACCACTTGTTGACAACTCTAACCTAAACTTGAAATGCAAGGAAAAGCTCAAGCTCTTTTACACTATTTGCTGTTTAGTTGTAAGAAATGTATTCTTGCATGAGACATTTTGTATTGCTATTGTAACTCTTCATAGGTGGAGTATCTATTTTTGACATAATACTTATTGATTTCCTTGGGGGTCTTCCTTACTTTTGCTAATTCTAATATCATAGATACAAACCTCTTGGATTTTGAGTTTTTTACTTTAATTCTTGTCTTCTCATCTTGGAATTTGATACACTTCTCTCTACTTCATCTTTCATTGTTAATTTGTCCATCTTGGCAATTTTATGTGCTTCAATCTCTACAGATTTACATCTCTCTCTTGCTTTTACAAAATCACTACTCAACTTTATAACATTTGAAAGATCTTTTGCAAATGTAGATAGAATGTGTCTTTGTTACCATGGGTGTCTTTGTAGGAGAAGAGGATGTCTTTGTATGTGAAACTTTTTTACTTTTTTTTTTTAAATTTCACTTTCCCATTTTCTCTCCTTATCACTTGTAATACCAATAGCTAGACATATTAGCTAGAGGTGAAGATTGGTTTGGTAACATCTGGAAGGATATTATGTATTATGGGCTAGGTAGATAAGATAGAGGTGTCACCAAAAGAGTACCTCTACTAATAGGGCAGAAGTTGAAAATAGCATGAAGTTCTAATACCAATAGCTAGACATATTAGCTAGAGGTGGAAATTGGCTCAATAACATTTGGAAAGATGTTATATATGATAGGCTAGGTAGATTAGATAGATGTGTCACCAAAAGAGGACTTCTTCTAATAGGGAAGGAGCCAAATATAGCTTGGAAACCTCAGAGCCAATTTTGGAGGCCTAAACTGATAAATTAGGCCTTGTAAATGTGTTGAGTTATCCCCAATGGAGGAAAGATTAGCCTTCTCTTCTCCCTAGTTTGTCTCATCTAGAGCTTTCTGGTACCTCACCCACATGATTTGGAGATTCCTACAAGAAGATTCTCTAAAGATTCCCTTTGGTCAAAGGTAGTTTGACCAACCAGATAGGATCAGAACCGACATGTCACCCATGCATGCAACTAAGGGTAGAGATCATTGACATATCATCCATCCAAGCATCAGATCCAAGGGGTGGAGCTTCCATCAAAGTAGTGCACTTTTCTATATTATATAGTCAAGGTTCTCCTTTGGGGCATCGGAGGTTTGAGTGTGAAACTGAGTGTTTCTTATTTTGTATTTCTTCAAGTCTCTTGTCCTTGGAGCATTACATCAGTCTCATGTTGTACTTCTTGTGGCCATGTTTGTCATTGCAAGTGTAGTTGGTTGAGGTGGAAAGTCTTCATCCTCCCATCTTGACTATTGAATGGAGTTCCACTCTCTTCTTGTTAAAATGGTGCACTTTGTCCTCCTCGTGCACTTTGTCTTATAAAATAGTATATGCTTCCTCAATAGCATGTGATAATGGCACATATGGGAATGACTCTTGTGTGCTAGGAAGGGAAAACACTTGGGAATGAAATGAGGTACATTCTTTTGGGGTACTACTTCCTAATCCAAGTGTCTCTTCTACACCATCCTTTCAATTGTAACTAAGGATCCCATTTCTATGACTATCTCCAAAAACTCATTTTTTACTCCTAAAGTCATGAGTACGGATGGCAAAATGTTAGCCCTTGCACCAAACATAACATCCATTCTTGCATAATGGAGACATTGCTGGTTCAACTTATCTTTGATGGTCCTCCATCCTTGTTTGAGTTCTTTTTCAATGAATCCTTCTCTTGTACACTTGTCTTTCCAATTCCAAGCAGACTTGTAGAAAACCATGTAACAAGCACAGATTTTGTATAATCTTTCTCCATTCATTCATTTGGAAAAACCCTTCCCAAACTCTACAAGATAAGTGGCCATGTAATTGAAAGCAAAACTCTTTTGAATCAGTTTGTTGCAACTACCTCCATGGATTTGTTTGAAATAGTAGATAATCCAAAGTTTGGCCATAATAGTGAAAAAATATTTTAAATCTATCTTTATAACCATGCTTTTGATTTGGACCCCAATGGACCTGACCTTAATGGACACAATGATACTATGTTTACCTTGAAATTTCAATACAAGAGGAATTGAATCAATGGTATAAGAATCTAAAGTGGAATTGCATGGATAGGGACTCACTTTTAGATAATCAACTCCCACCTCTCAAGAAGATGTGCACTCCATACTTTATACTTCACTCAAACCTTTAATCTTTTGTTCCCCTACAAATCTGACATACTCACATTCTTTTCCCACTCCCCAAATTGTTGCAATGTCAACACTTGGAGCCTAATAACAAGAATTGAGCTTTTTATTGAAAATTTCAATTCCAACAATCTACCACTAAACTAGAAAATTAGCAAAATGAACACATCACTGAATTCCAAACTAATTAATAATGCCACTACACACATTTTGGGAAGGACCAAGATTTATGTGTTTCATTCCTTGTGGTGCAAGTGCAAGTAGGTGCACTTCAAATTCTCAAGCAAGAGTGTACTCTTGCCATGTTCCACACACCCACTCTTGCTACAATGCACACACTCCATGTATCCATGATTTTTATATGTTGCTAATTAAAATAAATGACAAGTATTTTCTGATCTTGGCCCATAAAATTCTAGTAAGAGAGAAATATCGACCGTAGGGTAGTTGAGGATCTGTAAAATATTTTATGGGTGTTACTTTTTTGGAGTGCAATTTTTTGCATGTAGTGTGAAAATATTTTATTGTATCCCCCATTATCTGTAAACATCTCCTGAAAGTCATTTTTGAAACCCCCTACTCTTCACAAAAGAGTTAGAGAACAACAAGGAGAGACTTCTCCTTTGCTTTATTCACGTTTTTGCTCTAAACACATAGTGCTTTGAATGTATAGCTTAAGTAGTTAAGTTGTTGATTGGTAAGTTACACTCTAGAACTACCTAACTATTATCAACTATCTAAACTAATTAACTACTAACTACTATGAAAGAAAAAATGATTGACTAATTGTCAATGTAGGAATATAACTTCCTTCATTTAAAACCTAAGCTTATAAAACCTAAGCTTAAACTACAAAGATCTTTGGATTCTAAACTTTGGATTCTAAGTTATTGCTTCTATCATTAAGATCTAAGGACTCCATATGAAGATTCTCTATAGTTTGTTGAACACATTCTTTAAGGTTTATTATTATCCTTTCTATGTGGTGATCCATTTAGAGTAGTAAAAAGGAGATCTTGATTTATTATCTTGAGCTTTGTACCTTTGTTTTATGTAATGGTGCATTTTATGTACTCTTAAATCAACATATAGTTTGTCATAGACCTGTCCAACAATATTCTTCACCAAAGGAATTGGTTCTTTGATCATTTGAATCTTTGTAATTACATCTTCACAGATAGATGCAACCACTTCAATTGGCCTTGTGCCTTTACTCTCTATATAGAGAATGACCTCTTTCTTTAGGTATTAAATTCACTAATTACTTCAAGCTTGTTTTTTAGTTTGGCTTGGTCTTCATCATGTTCTACTCTCTCTACTTCTTCATTTGAGCCTAAAATAGCTCAAAATTTATGCATATCATTTACTTGTATTTGTTGAATACTACTTCTAGAGTATAACACTTTGCAAACTTGCATTGACACTCTTGCTCTATATGAATCACTTAATTCACTATCATTACTTCCAAAAACTTGATTGTCAAACCATTTGTCACACAAAGGATCTCCATTTCTTCTAGCATACTTCTCAATTGTGTAGTATGCTTAAACCATCATCTTGCTTATTCACTTTTCCTTATTTACAATGCAAACTTATGCAATCAACTTATTATCCCTCTTTAAGAAGTCTACTTGTTTGTAAAATCAACTCATTCTCTTGCTCACCTTGCTCTCACTATGTTTTATTGATTTTCTTGACCTCTCTCTTGGAGGATTCCAACTTCATCTTGGCTATGTACATATTATAGTGCATCCTTTGATCAAAAAGGTGTAGTCTACAATTTCTAACCACTACTCTATATATTGAGGATGGATAGACTCCAAAAATTCCATGAGGAGTAGGATGGACTCCTTGAAAAAGATCAATCCAAAAGAACACAAAAGACTTGGGCTTTCTTTCCAAGGGATCTTGAGGTGGTTTTGACCACATCTATTGGAGGAGCAAGATTGCTTGCTTGGTTAGCTCACCTTGACGCAATCATTGCCAAATATATGCACAAAGAAATTCTTAATGTTTACATTTTCTTCTTCAACATTCATTGGCACTATCTCTTCCACTTGACGAGTCTTTCACATCTTTTGACTTTATCTTCTCCTCTTCAAAGTTAGAAACTTCTGCACCTTCCTTTTCATCCATTGAAGAAGAAATCTCATGAATGTTAACCTTCACCTCCATAATCTTCTTCTACTTCTTGCTTTTCCTTGAAGGTGGTGCTTATGGCAAAGGTTGTGCATTCCTGTTTTTCTCTAAATCATTCCCTTCAAGGTCTCATACTTCTCAATTGTTAGGTACTTTGGATCAACTTCCTTAATGGCCTTCATGAGGCTTTTGTTTTTTTTTTGGCTACAAGGAGAAGTAGCTACCCAATACAAAGTGGCTCAAGGGCTCCTCCTTCTATTTTGTCAATAGCAGGTTCAAGCTAATGTAGATATGCATTACAAAGGGTACCAAGTAGTATAGCTCCTTCCAAAAGCATTGTACATTTGTTGCATCTATTCATAATAATTCTCCCTTAGTTAATCATCTCTTCACAAAAAATTTCTCAATAAAGCTACTTGGTTTGTTCATAGATAAGTCATTTGTTGTGGTCAAATTTTTTTTATAAGGTTAACTATAATAGCTCTTTGTGCTAGATCTATGTAAATGGGATCGTCAAATTGTTTGTTTTTGATCTTCATTTGGAGAAGGATTGTGTATCAAAGGTATTGTTGGTGTTATGTTATAGGTTGCCTAATGAGTAAAATAGTGGTAGTATGTACATCACTTTCTTTTGTATATAATGGAAAAAATCCTATAGTAGATCAATTGTGATATGAGCAATCCATGTACATTCAAGTGATTGGCCATATGAATTATGGTCTTGTCCACATCCAAGGTTCCAATGTATATAGGTGGTGGAAACTTGGAGAGAATATAATTTTTTAGCCTTGAGAGTGGGAGTAGAATGTTGGATGGTTAGTTTGTCCAAGAATTGTAGTAGAGTGTGTGAGCTAGAACATCATAGTGTGAGTTTGATCAAGAGATGCTCAACTCTCTTGATGTGCCTCTCCCAAATCCTTTTCTCATCAAGCTTTAGATTATGCATGGTGATCACTTTTGAGCTTGGATGGAAGCTCATTTTGTACCTATATTCATGGTATTGGTGATAGAGAACCCAGATCCAATTATCTTCCTCATGCTTACTCAAGGATAGGTTTTAGATTTGACTATTTTACATCCTTTTGTAAAAGAGGGATTAAAATATTGCTCCAAGGCTTTGGAGGTGGAATTTGGAGATCCATGTGTCAAAAGGAATAGTTGTTAAGTGTCCAAAGCAAAGTACAAGAGTTTTTGATGTTTTGTAGAGTTTTAGGTGGTCATTTAGGAAATAAAGACCACCATTGGAGAAAGAAGCAAACATGCTATGGTATAAAACAAGAAACACAATATTTGAGCAACTGATTACCAAGATGTGATCAATTGAAGAAAATGGGTTCTAATTCTTATGAAGGGAATACTTCAAAGGATTTTAGTAGTTTTTTGAAAGCTTTTGATGATTTCTTAGCCAGATTTGCAATGAGACAAGATTTGAATTGCATTGAGCCCAATAAATGCACTTTTGAGTCATTCTTAAATCTTATATGACCAATTGAAGTTAGAATTCTTGAAATCAAGGTGTTGGAGTGGAGATTATGATCAAGTTTGGGGTTTTGGTCACATCTCAAGTTTTTGTTTAAATCAGCCTATGAAAATGTCCAATATTTTTTGTGGTTAGGTCTTGTACCTTTGTGTGAGAATTTTATGTAAATTACTCAAATATAAAATTCATTAACTTGGATCAAGTAAACCTAGGTCTATAGAACTCAAAAGTTAGCTCATATTGGGAATTGATCCATATCTAGAGATTTGTTTTAAGTTTGAATGCAAAATTTCACAAATTTAACAAGTGCACAACCAACTATAGTGTAAATTTTGGTTAGCTCATGGTTTTTAGGCAATGAGATCTGATGCAACAAACTATACTACTAAAAATTCTATCATAAGCACAAAGGAGTTATTCTATCTTTGACTACAATTGAAATGTCAATTTTCCAATTTGAAATCATAAATAAAATGATTTCAACTTGTTAGAGTGTTCCCTTTGTTTACATGAATCCCTAAGCCAAAACTTTGGCAAAAATTGAACATGAACCCAAACTAGAGCCTTGATTGGGTTTCAATATTAGTGTTTGAGCTACAAAACTAGGCTAATATGAGAATCCAATGTCATCATACTAATAGTAACAATAAGAGCAAGTTTTTTCCTCAAGTATATGGGTTGGATATGATAAAATTAAAGAGCAGGTGTCCTAATGTGATAGTTTGTTTGTTGTTACATATTTCACTTCTTGGGTTAGAACTACTCTTAAAAGAGTGTAGTCTCACCCATGGTGGCACACTAATAACAAAATAAAATAAAAAAATGACTCTCACAAAAAGTCTAATTCCAAATGGTACTCCTAAAGGTGACGGTTCAATTTGCACTGAATGTCAAGTAGCCTCAAGGGTCTTTCCCTTGTAGCTACCTTTGCTTTACATACTACAATCCTTGTGATAACACTCTACCTTTCCTTCAAGGTGTCACCCCAATGACATTACAAGTTGGTGACATACTAAATTGTTGTTATGCATGGTACTTCATGATACTCTTGACCGACCCTCTATGACTTTTCAATATACCATCCTGAGCCTTCAAAACCCCATGGATCCAACATCCCAATCAAGCCCAAATGCACTCCCACACTCTAGCACTTGCATTCCTACTTTGAGTTCCTCACCACTACTCAATCAAGCCATCATGAACATACACAACATTGACATTGATACTATAAGGATCATGGAGATCTTCATGCATCTACTTCAATAACAAAACCCAATCCATGGACACATAGACTAAGCATACACAAATTGGACAAAAAGATTAAGGTCTAAATGTGAATTGCATTGGGGCTAAACCCCTTACACTTTGTGCTAAAACAATGATAGGGCAAATCTAACAGACGATGACTTATACCATTGAAATCACTTAATTAACTCACATATGCCATCTAAATCCCTTAATTAACTCTACTCTTATCAATGTTAACAGTAACATAACATAACTACCTTATCTTCCTAATTAAATGATATGATGGCATGGCCTGCATGACGGCACTCCTAATACACACTCTACCTATTGTTTACTCCAACTCAACATCAAGAAAATGGTCTTGATGACTTATCACTATCAAAATTTTCCTATTGTACACAAGCATCACTACACATGTAAGTCTATACAATCAATCAAGTACATGGTGTCCTACCCGGATGATAGTGTATTGTTAGAATGATGCTTAACTCCAATTATAGTGTACTACCACAATGATGCTTAATTCAGTTGGTCTCTCACCATGATGATACTTGATTCAAGTGATTCATATATACATTTACACAACCTAACATACCTAATCACCATTGGGTTGAACTACCTTCACCTCTGCATATCCAAATCAGCTTATCTATCTGGTTATTATGCTATGCAAATTCCTTTTGTATGCTAGTCAAAACATTTTGAAACTTAGATTTGTATGCTTCTTCAATTAGTCCACCAACTTGGTCAATTACTTGCAAGAATAAACCTTTGCTTCTAATGCATAATTTGATGACTTATATCCCTTAGCTTTGTTTGGTGAGCTAAGGTCAAGACCAACCATGTCTCTACTTGTCCTTTCATATGATTTTCAATACTCTTCTTTACTATGAGGACTCTCATCTGCTTCTCATCCGCTTCTCATCCAAGGTATCCTTAATGGATTGCATCTCCATTTCTCCACTTGCCATACTTGTATACAAAGGATTTGCTCCTTCTCCTCCTACTCATTAGCCATTGCATTTAACTCTTCAATGTACACCTTGGCCTACTTTTTGAAAGTATTGTGACTAAGTTTGTTTTTGGCTAATTGATTATGTTTCATAACACTTGTTGATGCATGTATGCTCTATATGGATATTAAGTTTGGTAGTAGTGGAGAAATACTATCTATATGGAGTTTAGCTAAGCTTCTACATTAGTCATGATTAGCTTAAGTTATTCCTAACTAAGATAAAGGTTACCCTATTCTAGAGGAGGGGAAAAGAGTGAGCACCATTATTTTGTCTTCTAGTTTACTAACTTGGTATAGTTTTTAAGTATTTGACTTTGAGGAAAGAGTTGAGAGCTCTTGGGCCCACAAGCCTGGTTGGTGTGGAAGTTTTCTATAGTCCAAGGATAGCTCATGTGAAGGAATCTTTGATTTAATTGGTAGGGGAGGTTAAGACCACTTACTCATAGGATTATTCCTATGTGCTTGGATATTCCTTTAGACTTTTGAATTTATTTTACTTTTAGCCTAATAACTTGAGTTACTCCATTAAAAGTAAATTTGGTGTGTAAATTTTTCACAAGTATATAAGCTAGGGGTGAGGAGTTACTCAGCATCCTCTCTCTCTCTCTCTCTCCCATCTATCTCAACTCATTGCAACTATCTCTCTCTCATTGAGTTCTCTAGTGAGAAATGTCTTGAGTCTTGGAGGTGCCTTGGAGTTCTAGCCTTGGAGGAGTGTGATGGAGTTGGGGCTCCTTGCCTCCTTAGTCCATGGTGTGCTACCTTAATAGCCATCAGAGTTTCATCTTGAGTGAGAGACAAGCAGACTCACAGTGCATCTCCCAAGGCTTTCTTTAGGAAAGCCACTTCCTCATCAAGAGCTTATATCTAATCATCTTGCTCCTTCTTGTAATCTATAAATGCTTGATTTCACCTTGGGCTACTGTTAACTTGTTCAACACCTCCCTCTCCTCCCAATAGGCACTATGGATAATGTATTGGAGATACACTACCAACCTTGGGTAATTGTTGACATAAGTTGTATGTCTTGGTGGAAAAGGAGTAAATCCTCCATTAGTTTCAAAGTTGGTGCCAACATATGGAAACCACATAGAAAACCTTGTAGGACCAATGTTTGAGTTTTTTCTTGTGGTAGCCCTGTAGGGTTTCCCTTAGCCTTAGTGACATTTCTATCTCTTTCTCTTTGTTGGGTAGAATTGTCTACCTTGAGAACCATCAAGGTACTCCTTACTTTTAGCACCTCTTTGGAGCACAACCCCACTTCTCCTCCTTGATCCACTCTCTCATCTAATTTTGCTTGGGGGAGCTAAGTAGCTATTTTACAGTCAAGTATAATTCTTACTTCTTGTCTTTGCCCTTCTCTACACTTGTAGGTTCTCTCTTCTCCTCTGACCTTCATCCTCTTAAGCTCATTAGCATAGGTCTTGGTTCTTTGGGTAATTCTCCTTATGGTTGGTCTCTTATCTATTAACAAAATATACTCATGTTGTTCAAGATATCCCTTACATCTATCTCAAGGTTCTTGATTGTGCACCTAAGTAATATCACAATCGTAACTCTTTCTTCCTCATCTTCTTGAGATTTCTCCTGCTTTGGATGAGAGTCTTCTTGATAACTTGCTTCCATTCTTGTTGGGAGGTGGATTGTAACTCTCTTTGTTGGTCTACCATTCCATCCTCCCAATATGAGGATAGCTCTATCTTAGAGAAGGATATTGCCAACATCAAGGATGGCCATTTCGAAATTGGTGATTATCCATTGCTCCTCTACTCCGCTTATTCTTGTACCTACACAAGCCTTGCATCAAGAGTAACCTTTGATCCTTGATTATCTTCATGGTACTCTCCAACCTCAAGTCCTCAATATTGGAATCAATATCCTCCAAAGAGTACATGATAACTTGTGCCTCCTTGCAATTGACCTAGTCATTGCCACATTATTCTTCCTCTTTCTAGAGCTTGCTCTAGTGGTCTTTGGGATCTTGACCCATTGTTCCATCTTTTTGGGACTTCTACAACACTTCTTTGTACTTTGTAACTTGGCTACATACATGGGCTAGGACTGGTAGTGTCTTGATGGGTAGTGATGCACAAGAAATAACTTCTTCTCCTCCTTCTTCAATAGTTTCATCTTATATCAAAAATGAGGAGCAAAAGGTGTTTCTCCACTCTTCTATAATTGCTCTATCAATTCCTTGGTTTGGTGGTAAAACATCTTTGCCTAGTCCATGGGGTTGTCTTTGTGCAATAGTTGGAAGAATGTGGCCTGACCATTGGTGACATACATCATCTTGGTTGACTTGAATAACTTTATTTTCAATGTCACTATGACATGCCTTATGGGATTGTTGTATCCATGCACCTTTTAGCAATTCTCTATTTTCTTGTGTTTCAATGAGACTTTGAACTTCTTGGTCATATTCTCTATTTCTTGTGACCACTCTTGGTCAAGGTACATTGCACTTGGAGTCAAAATTAAATTCCCAAGGACCCTCTGCCAATGTGCCTTTGTCTAGAAAACATGTTACTTCTTACATTGGTGAAGTTGTGACTCTTCTACTCCCAAAACTCTAATATCTTTGGAAGATAAGAGAAACCCAAATCCATAATAGGAATTGCACTTGCTTGGTGTTGAGGTACTTAGCGTAACAATAATGTGTCCACTTCTCCACTCCAAGGGACCATAATGTACCCTAGCCGATATCTTTTTTTTTTTGGAGACATGGTATTTCCCAATGGTGTGTTGTGATCACTAGATCATGTTGATCTTCCCAATTTGTTCTCTACTCCAGTGTTTTCAACCACTCCTTCATGCAATCTCTCTTCTTTCTTTGCACTATGCACTTTTATTACTAGATGCTCCTATTTTAACTTGTAATTCATGTGTAGTGCTTTTGCAGATTGAAAAAAAAGGTGAAATTTCAATTGACTAAACCTTACCTCCTCATGAGGCTCAATATTTAAACCCTATCACAAACTATTTTGAAATTTTGGAAAGCATTAGTGTTGAGCTTTCATTGTTCCCACAAGGGCCAATGGCTATCAAATCAGTTCTTTATCCTAAGTGACAATACCTTGCTTGTGTGACTGCCAATATGGATGATTTACTTTCAGACCAATAGTCCATGTGGCTCCATGAACACGTGTTTGACGGGGTACCAAGCC
This sequence comes from Lunularia cruciata, assembly GCA_948567375.1. NCBI lineage: Eukaryota > Viridiplantae > Streptophyta > Marchantiopsida > Lunulariales > Lunulariaceae > Lunularia > Lunularia cruciata. The sequence continues at coordinate 56,471,785 of OX419760.1, forward strand.
AAAGATGGGCAAAGCTAATGGTATTGAGGTAGTCCTACTCTACTAGTCCATATCTCTGGTTTTCCTTGTAATAGAAGTAAAAACCACTAATCTTATGCATTGGCTCTAATCTACACTATGTGCTTATAAACCTATTAATTAAAAAATAAGAAAAAATAAATATGCACAAGATAAGGCTAAAGGTGCTATCACAACTAAGTTTGGGACAATGTCAAAGGAGCTATAGTAGTCAAATTGGTTCTTTCTTGTATAATTGTAAGTTTATCTCATAGGCTTTCTATTGAAACCTAAAATATTCAAATCAAAGCTATAGAGAAGATGTTTTCTAGTTTGATTCTTGTAGATATTTTTCCATAAAAATGATGTACAAATTCCCTATTTGGAGTACGTATTGAGAGTAGCTCTTGGACAAAGCAAGGATGCTCTAAAGCATATTCTTACAAACGCATGGAAAAGTATTGGTAAGTTGCTTGTATCTTGATCCTCTCCATGCTTTTCATGCCTAATTGTATGCACAATTGGTTCAAATTGGTATGAAACCATTTCATTTAGGTTCCTTCCCTTTAAGTGTGATGAAAATTTAGATTGCTCTTTTCTCCAAATCCAATCAAAGGAACATTGGAAATAGGGGTAAAGGTTTTGGAGGTTGAGAAGAAAAGTGTGCTCAAATTATTAATGATAGGTCTACATACAACCTCATATTCCACAAATGTTACAAATGTAAACTCCACAAGTGATGTAATACCATTAGCTAATCAAATTAGCCATAGGTGAAAATTGGCTTGGTAATATGATTAGAAATGTTATACATGATAGTTTAATTAGATCAGATAGAAGAGTCACCAAAAGGTTACTTCCAGAAATTAAGCAAAGGCCAAAAACACACCGAATATGTTAGAGCCAATTTTGGAGGCCTAAATGAAAGAATAAGGCTTCATAAACTGTAATTTTATTCCACCTCAAGTGAAAAAATATTGCTTTCTCCTCCCAAGTTTTCTTGTCTAGATCTTTCCAATGGTACCTCTTCTATGTTTTTTTGAGCTTCCTACAAAAAGACTCCCTTTTTTCAAACTTTTTGACCAACCAAATAGGGCAAGGGTTGACATGTAAGCAATCCATGCATCTAATCTAAGGGTGTAGCTCACTAACATGTTACCAATCTATATACCTAAGCTAAGGATGTAGCTCTCTTGAAGGGGTTTGCTATATAATAGATATATAGTGCTCCTTTAGGGCATTGGAGTTTTTTGAGAGTTCTAATCTTGTATGCTTTGATATTTGGGATATTACAAATAGGCACCCAATGTGTTCACAAAGAACAAGAAAAACCTACTACAACGTAAGTCAAAACACCAACATTGTTCTAAAGGAACTTCTTCTAGTAGTCTTTGCTTACTCCTTTGTGTTGCCTCAAAGAGTACCTCTACCTTTCTGCCAAGGGCTTTGGATTTGTTGCACAATGGGTGTGGTGCACACCATTTTGAAAAAGTTGCAAATTTGTTTCATTTTACTTCATTTTTATGGAAGAACAACAAGTTAATTGCATGTTTAGAGGAAGAAACCTCTTTTATGAGTCTTCTTGGCAGTTCATCTATGTACCTATTTAAGTAAAAATAAGTCAAGAATCTTTGGAAACAAAGGAAGTTCTAAATCAGTGAACCCTATGACAATTTGAATGGTTCCATCAAAAGGATAACAATTTATTCCCAGGAATTGATGTCACATTTTGGAGGATTTTTATGTGTGTAGAGTGATGGCTCACTCATTGAGAATCATTACATGAGAATCCTTGACTATATAATCAACCACCAAACAAGTCATTGTCACTATTGCCAATATCTTTTGCAGTTAATTTTTCAAAAAGCATTTAAGCAGCCTTTATCTTTGTCGCCAAAGTACATTTGACAGCTAAATGGCCAAAGCAAAAACACCATGAGGAAGATTCCTAAGGTAACCCTTTGATCCCAAGCAAGTGAAAGATATGCAATGAGAGCTCTTTGGATAGAAGGGAAGCAAAGATAACAAGAACATGAAGCATAGCTGTAGAATAAAAAAAGAGGAGAAGATACGTATTCAAGATATTGGCAAATGAGAGAGTTAACATTGTCACTCTAGAGTTGGTTGAATATAAGAAGGAAGAATAATCCAAATATGGGTCATGCAGAAAGAAGTACATGAGTAGAAAGATAATGAATTTGTTGTAAGAACCAAGATGGTGGATGACATTACCAATGAAATTAGTGAAGCTTATAATCATTTGAAGGAAAGAATGGTTAGGATTACTCAAGAGTTAGAGAAGATTAGGGACCAATGCTAGAGCTCTATAAAGAAGCTACAATTGGTAAACTTACAAAGGCAAAGATTCATGAGCTCAAGTTATAGGCTCAATTTCTCAATGAGCATGTAAATAGAGATCCAAAGTTAAAGAGAATATCACTAAAGCTAAAGGAGCACACTAATAGAAAGCTTCAAGAAACTGGTGACAATAGTTCTAGAAATTATAAACTACAGGGAGAGAACTAAATGTCTCCTCAAAAAAGCTATACAAAAATGTGGTTCATCATAGGAGAATAGTACAAAGAATCCTGCACTAAATGAAGATTCTTTGTAGTTTACATATCTTCTTACTTGTGTAATCTTTGGAGGAGGATTCCAAAGAGAAAAAAATGAGTTTCTCTGGAGAGAACCAAAATACTTTCACAAGACATATGTTTGTAATTGATAGTGTACAGATCAGTAGATTAGGATAAGATACTAATTTTATAGTCCAAATGTAATGAGTGGAATTTGTTTAGATCTTTGCATTACCACAACCTTCAGATTTCTCAAGTTAGGAGTACGAGAAAATATTTAAGATTTTCTTTCAGTATAAATATTCATTTAATCCATGTAAGAGAATAAAGTGAAAGAGCAAAAAGCTATTTGTCGCTTTTGCTAAATATTGAGTATTGGTAGTGAGTCTTTGGTGAGCATTGGTGAGGAACTTTATAATATGAACACAAGTAGCTAAGTACGTGTGATCACTAGTATTTGAGACTAGGGTCTGGGATCCTTGGTATTTATGAAGGACTAGAGCAATGCCTTGATAGGTCTTAAGTGAGCTGTGGCATTGAAAGTACCACAAAATTGAAAAGCAACGACTTATCAACAATGCAAAGAATGTTCAAAGTTGTGCCTTTGGGAAGGGTAGAACACATTCTTTGGAGTTTGTATTTTTTGTGGTTGAAATAGCTTCTTTTGAGTGACTGGATAATCATTGTTGAGGCCCATAAGGTTAAGTAAGAAACAATAGCAATAGTTCTCTTAAATTATCTCTATTTCCAACCCATATCTCCATGGGAATGACCTTTTTTTAATGTTATTTTGTAAGTATACATCATTAGGTTGTCACATTGACCCTGACATGAACTCTCAATTCCATAACAAAAATATGAGTGGTAATGTTTGAGTACTCCCTCTTTGTAGCCATATCTCATAGATGAATAGTTGGGTTGTAAAGGTTCAAGCCTTCCTCTTTCTATCTCTACACTATCACACTAACCATTTTGCTAATCACTCAACCTTCCATTGCACACTCAATGACTCCTCTCACACTCAATATATATCATTTATAACAAATATGTTTGGCTTTGGGATTAAATCAAATAATCAAAGATACATCATAAAGGGAATGGCCAATTGATAACATGTGGTCTTTGCTTCAACAAGTCTGAAGATTATGTCCAATTGATTTTTCACATATTTATCCTCCATTAGGTACAAACAATAACCTTTGGTAGATTTTCTCTTGGCTTTTTGTAAAATCCAAAATTAACTTTAGCTTTTGGCTTGTGTCAACATATGTTTAGTTCCATTAACATGTCTTTTGCAATTTTATGCATTTGATCTTTACTTCGAGTCAATGTGAATACAAAGCATGTTTCCATATATCCAAACTTCTTCTCCATAAAGGAACACAAAAAGAATGATATGTCCTCAAGTACATACTAAAATCCTATACTAAAAATAAAAGATAAAAGCAAAAGAAATAAAATTTTAAATTTTATAAATTTCTTGGTACCGCTTCTAATATTTCCTAATAACTTATGTAATTTGGTAAACTACTCTAGTATAGGTCTCGTAGAAAATATATTAAAGCTTCCATCTATTCATATAAAAAATCTTCAATCTCAATTGTTATCAATAAAATGTTATTATAAATATTCATTATTAAACCATATTGACTTGTATTTTTTCAAGAGAATAAATATATGTACAATAAGAATAATATTATGAGGATTCCAAAAGAAAATTTAGGGTTCATAAAAGAAAATTATAAGTCAATTTTATGACCACAAAGTTATATCTTGGATATTAAAGAAACAGCTAAGCAAAAACATGATTATTGGGATGGTTTATGAATAGAAGTTTGGTTTTTTTTTTGTCAGGATAGATTTTCATAGTCAAAAATATAATATATATATATAATAATATGTATAATATATTAAACTTGTATTTTGGATATTTAAAAGCTACATAAGAAAAAAATTAGAACTTGGATGGTCTATAGATAGTAATTTGGTTCCTTTTATCATGGATAATTTTTCATACTTATGAATACAATAGAATTTCTAAAACTATCTTTGAAAACTATCCTCATTGAGTAATGCATGAGAGTAATACCATGGTCAATAAATACTAACTTCGGTGCTTTTCTCACACACCAAGAAACTTAAGCTTGATCTCGTCTGTCTTATTTAATGCGCTAAAATGGTTAAATGTTTGATATGGGAATAAATAAAGAACCTTCTAACTTAATATGCAGATTGAATTGAAGGATTTCTCATGGATTGACTTACTAGTACATGCAACCAAATCCACTTCAAGGAGTGCTCCTTCCTCCTAGAATATAGCCTTGATATCTTGATATCTTGTAGTTAATAAATGGTAAAATCCTTAGTAAAGCCTACAACTTTAAAAATAACTTGATCTTGTAATTTAAAACGGTTAAATTATACCATAAGAGTACTATTTTTTTCCTTTGAATTAGTTATATTTGAGATGCATCAATCTTCATATCTCTTTATCTATAACAACTATAAAATAAGCTTTAGGTACATTTCACTGCAAAGCTTGTAAACTACTCTGATTATTTTTCTCTTTGAGATTAAAATGATATTATGATCACTTAACTATCTTTATAAATTCAAAGATCCATTATTTCAGGCTGCCAAAAATAATAAAAGTACAAAGATACTCCAAACATTATATCATCATAAAAGATATCTTGAAGATTTTTATACAATCTAAGTTTTTTGGACATGAGGTTTCAACAATTACTCTCAAATTTGGAAAAAAGTATCATTTGAGCACTAAGGAGTCAAGGCAATTATATCCTAGTGAAAATATTTTCTCATATTTTCTCACTTAATAGAAACTAGGAAACAAATATATAACTTGACATCATATCTTTATCATCTTTATTTTTTAAATTAGTTGAGGTTATCTTTATCATGCACATCGTAGCTCATATGATCATGCTCATGCTCATATTATCGACTGTACATAAGATTTTATTCAATCCATATCAGCATAATAAAATATTGTAGGTACGTAAATGAGAGAGAGAAAGGTGATCACATAGAACACATGAGGGATGGGAAGACCTCATCAAAGGAGAGACAAAAGAGGTAAAATGGAGCTAAGCCCAAACTGTATTGATATGAGATATCTTAAGTGCAGTCTACTGCACTTAAGATATCCGAGCTATGCAAGTTGTAAGGTCTAAAAATTACCAAAGCATCCTGTCTACAAACTATTGGTACATAAACTAGACTAGAATGAAGTTTTAATCCTATAGATCCAAGTTTATAGTGCATTCTCACTCAATTAGTTACTGGATCCATAAATCCCTTTACTAGCTTATTATCCATGATAAGTTTAAAGAGTTTTAACTAATAACATTTGAAATATATCACATCTCATAAGCATGCTCTAGCATATAAATAAATTTACAGAAATTTGGTTATGAAAAGGATAAAAATTTATTATTTTTTAATTATAGAGGTAATATATAGAATTTTAATATATGCTAGATTTCCAAGATTAGAAAGTAAGAGTTGATTAATGTAGCCAAAAAGAATATCTCTTTTCAAAACCTAAGTATATAATTTTATTTAAAATAGTAAACAGTAATTCTTAGTTCTATAGGACTTCTTAAGGGGATTAAATAAAAAATTATTCACAAATTATCTACTCTTTGGTTCAAGAATATATATGAAATTTTACGGTACTTAATGTTTTGTAGGTTGGATACAAGAATAGAAAAAATAAATTAAAATAATTTTCTTTTGAAAATTTTTCTTGTTTGAAATCCTAGAATGATTCATACATAAATCATTCTAATTATAATTCAATCTATTTCAACTTAAGAATTAAAACTCCAATTTTTATTACCACCTATATTTCAAGAAATTCTTGTTCATAAGACCTTGTTGGAAATGATAATGTTAGTGGTAGTAAACTCTAGTCTTTGGGAATGCTTGCTTCCATAAAGATCTCTTGAATATTTTAGATCAAGTTTTTGTTCCATGGAGATCTTGTTGGATGTGTTAAATACATAATACTTAAATTTGGTTTTGTGGAGATCATATTGGGAATTTTATACATGAAATAGGTGAAAAAACCTTTTGTTGGGGTGGAAATTAAGCATATGATTATGAATGTCATTGGTCCTTTGGGAGTTCTTAATTCATGGGTAGCTTTTTGCAGATTCTTTGTGCTAATGCTTTTCTGCAAGGTGATTTTTACCTTTAATGATTTGTTGAGTGATCAACATAAATTACAATAGATTTATTTCTGTTATGATAATTTTGTATTATTCAGTGATGGGACGACTTTACCTAAAGAATTTTGTGTTTGATAAAGATCTTTTAGAATCAGGATTTCCTATTCCAAATAAAAAGAACTACCCTAATAACAAGACATGTCCATCTTTAGTATGCATTTGCATGAATTATAGTCTATCTCTTTATTCATGCTTTTCTGCAAGGTGCTTTTTACCTTTAATGATTTGTTGAGTGATCAACATAAATTATAATAGAGTTATATCTGTTATGATATTTTGTATTATTCAGTGAAGTGACGGGAAAACTTTACCTAAAGAATTTCGTGTTTAATAAAGATCTTTTTAGGATCAGGTTTTCCTATTCCAAATAAAAGGAACTACCCTAATAACAAGACATGTTCCATCTTTAGTATGCATTTGCATGAATTATGGTTTCATTTGCATGAATTATAGTCTACCTCTTTATTCATGCTCATGACAAAGAAGAAATTTCCTACGCGGAGCGTCTTGGTTGACATCCACATTTGCTAAGTTGATTCTGATTGGTTCACACGCTATTACCACCGCTTTGAGTCGGGCGTGACTCACAGTTTACCATGCAAGTACGTGAAAGGCAACTAAATTATCTGCAGCGTACGGTGATCAACCAATCAGAATCTACCAGGAGTTGTCAACGTAGCAAATGAGAGAGTGTCACGTCGACGTTCCCTTCTATATTTATCTTCATGTAGAAGCATGAACTATAAGAGGTAAACAAAAAATCATGCTCATGAGTAAAAAGAACTGTGGTTTATCTATTTAGCGGGGTTTGACAAGTACTTGGTCTCTCCAATGTTCGAAAAGTTTCTCAACGTGGCATGGCATCATAAGGATTGTACGTCATAGCAACCTAAAGTTCTTGTTCGATATAATATTTTATGTACAAGTGTTATAATATTATTTTTTGCAACTGAGTGAATATATATAAAACATGACATGACATTGAATCACGATGTTAGGTGAGGCTTTCCTAGAAGTTCCAAACATACACCAAATATTGTGAATAAGTAGAGACACCCTTAATTAGTCTCCTTAGGAAAAGAGACTACACCAACCTTTGCAAAACTTTATAAAATATTTTTTGTGCTCAATCCTAAAACCATATCTACCTTAGCGTTGTCAAAAGTTACGGGAATTTGATTTAATCTCTTGAATATCATTGATAGTGACTTCATAAGTGACTCTCTACTTAATGTGTTGCTTAAATCATGATATTTATATAGTGTAGAACGTAAGTTTTATTTATCTTTCCTTATTTGGTTAACCAACTTATTACAAAGGCTGCTTAGCTAACCTATGGTAATTACTGAATCTTTATTCATAACTTAACCACGTTTTCACTTTTAGCTAATCATGGTCTATTCCTGTCATAATTTTTTCTTTAGGAAAGTATAATTCTTAGATTGCAATCCTACTTCCCATTAAAAATCTCTAATAATTTCATGCCAATTCTACTCACCATGTGCACAATGCTATGCATCCAAGCACTATCTAAACTCCAAATTACATCAATCTCAATTCCTACAAAAGTTGTGAGATACATCCCAATCCTTATCGAACAAAAACAACCTTCTAACACCAATATAAATTTCTATTGACCATCCACCTCTTATGAAATTCTAAATCTATCACCAAATTTTGTAGCAGAAGCATGAAAATTAGCGAAGCTCCTAAGAAGTTAGCTCTAACAAAAAGAAAACCACGATAAATAAATACACAACATATACTAAATTTGACATATATATATATATATATATATATATATATATATATATATATATATATATATATATATATATTCATTTTCATTTGGGTGCAAATAACTTGTAAATAAAACCTTTAATAGAATAAGAACTTCATGTTGATATCTCATGCAATCCTCACGATGTGCAAAAGTATTCTTGAGTCAACTATCCTAATAAACCGGGGACTAATATACCTATCCATCGGGCTAGACAGATAAAAAAAGTTCTCCTTTGTCAAGACGCTTGGGGAAGAAAGAGGAAAGAAGGCGACCACAAAGAAAAAATGAAGGATGGGAAGCCCCCTCAAACCGTACAAGAGAGAGACAAAAAAGGTAAAATGGAGCTAAGCCCCAATAGAGTCTATATGAGAAATCTGCACTACTGCACCTAAGATATCTGAGCTATGCAAGTCGTACTATCTGCACACAATTAGAGCATCCAAAGAAACATCACCTAATGTGATTGCTCCCCTATGGATTGCACCAACCACTGCACTCTATAGAGCAATGGACACACGTTATCTAAAATATGCTACAAAGTATGACAGTGAGAGTGGTACCCCCTGGCGCCTAACATGATAGGCTCTTGTGCACTCCTTGACAAATATGTCAAACGGAGTGTCCATCGTTCCATATAACTCCAAGACTAGAGGAACAAAGAGGTGACCTCGTTGCATGCTCCTATACTTGGAGACCTTACGACTTGTTGCTCCACTCGCCGCCCATCCAGGGGGATGGGTAATCACTCCCTCCAAAACTGTATTCCACGTAGGGTCCGTAACCACGACATCCACTACTATCACCTGATCATCTGAGACCAAGTATAAATTTGCCTTGACAAACATACAAACGCTCCCTCCAAGCCAAGGATCCACTCTCTCGTGCCATAACAAGCACTATGTCCCTAATGGCATCATGGGTAGCTATCCTCTGTCCTCCAAAGGACACTGTGTCATGTGTACCGCTGCTATATATAGGGTAGAACCACACTCACAATTGAGTAATGAAGATGTAGATGGGTGGACCAAACCTAGGCAAAACCTCATCGCTGTAGAGAAAGTAATTGGTGCAAGTCAAAATGCCTTAATGCACGATCGAGCTAGGATCCAAGAGCCTGCACCCTTGCCGGAGCAAGAGCAAAGACGTGCTCTAGTACCTTGAGGAATGGATGAGTCAACAAAGAGAGAATGTAGCGTATGCTCACACTGTCCCTCCATCAAGGAAGACTGTAAACCTCTAGTCCAATCTGACGATAGTGAAGCAAAAGGTGGAAAATCCTCTCGTGCCCATGGAGATAGACTATCTCTCATCTGCTGCAATAACATATAGAGAGAAATTGATCCTCCCTCCACCTCTATCACATAAGTCTCCAAAACCGGCCTATCAGCAACCACAAAACAAGAGGAAAGTAGGGGTGCCAAGGGAGCCCAACTACCCACAAATGCTATAGGTGTTGTCTCCTCCATAGATAGCAAGCAAACCCCACTACATGAGATTGGCAAAGCTGTCTGTCTTTGTGCAAAATCCCTTGTCACACACTCTAATGTCCTTAGTCCAATAATATCAACTTGGTCCAATAATATCACCAAAGACTCCCAAAATCCTCCTATCAAATGCTCTCAGACAGGTAAGGAAGGATGGTTGAGGGGGGGACTATACGGATGAGGTAGGATGGTCGACGAGCAATACTTGGAGGAGAGTATACCAAATACCACCTACGGATCTCTTAGTAACGGAAGGTCATCCACATGGAGAACATCCTCTGCAAGGGCAATGTCTAAGAAGCGTATGACAAAATCCTCTCATCCTATTGGCACTCCAAGAACATGAAGTCCATTTGTGTATGTGATACACCCCTCTGGAAGCTCAAGGTGTGGAGGTATACCTAAAGGGGACCATGCCCTGCACTTTGACACTTTCACTCTCAAGCCTACTAGATGTAGCTCAGTAGTCAAGTAGTCAAAGGCCTGCCTAATCTGATCTATAGGGCCTACGAGGTGTGTATCATCTGCGAAGGAGGGAAATACACAATGTAGTAGATAGGAGAGCTCTAAAGTGAGCCATGGCAAATAAAGGGGAGAAAGAGAGAGCATATGCAAAGTTCTAGTGCGACGTCTTCTTCATTACTTTCATTAGTCATCCTTGGAGTAGACCATAGTATCATAAGATCTGGTATGACGGTGCATTTAACTATTAGACGCACCACTGGATCGCTGCAGATTGGATCATTCATACCAAACTTTTCAATCGTCGGAATAGATTCATCTCCGTTGTGGGCCAGCTCTAGTGTAGCTTGGCTCTCAAGCACAAGTCAGTCATCATTTCTCGATTCCGATCACGCGTGTCGTAAAGCCTCCTAGGAATCCAGTAAATTACTGGAAATAGCACATGTGACACATAGTTTGTTCGGGGTTGTGTGTTTCACTTCAGCAGATCTTCCATTTGACTCGATTCATACGCGGACCTACACTCACAAGCTTACCTCCTAGCTTATTTCCTACAATTAGAAGTTGTTCTTTGCCATCACACTATTTCAGAGAAAATGGTCAATTCAGTCCGAGTCTTACCGCAGGACGAGTCTTTGTCGCATGTCTGCTTTACACCACCCATTGAAATTGTGACGTTCATTACAAATGCATCCCCCTTGATGCTCTTGACACCAAGATAAACGGAGAACTTGAAGAAAACCATAGCTTCATAAAAGTTGACTGTCCAGCCCTACCCAGGATGACCGTTTGACTGAAATGCTGTAGCCGATTCCACGAACGGGTTGGGTTGGGATGCCAGATGCCGGTCAGACTTAGATACTACTCAACCTCAGATGCTGCTCCTTGATCGAAATCGAAGGCACAGCACGTTGTTGCACGAGAGAAGATTGGTTGAGTTCACAACGTTCTCGTCTGTAAAAGGTTTGCATGACATGGTTGCGGTGAAATCCCGGACAAACTAGCTCACGAACGCTGATTACAACGATCACATACGTTGTTGGATGGGGGACGTAGCGCAGTTGTTTATAATAAAAAATCGTACACGACGATTACAGTACAAACTTTTGAGATTGTTTACTATAAACAACTTTCCCAGATCGGGGTCAAAATACCTGACTTAGTCCATGGGTCTTCTGGATTACTTGTGCAGCACGCAAGGAGAAGGAGGGAGGATTAGAAAGACGACAAAGACCAGATTGGCCTGGCCGATGAAGGTTCCTTGCATCCTTCCTTACCCTGCTACTTTTTCTCCTCACCTACAGTAGCTATCACGATTCTAGTTACGGGGATCTGAAACCTGTAGGGGATCCTTCCATCCATTCAGGAACTTGAATTCGAGTAAAGGGAGGTGGCTTTGTTGAAGGAAGAAGGCGACCGCGTGTGATAACAAGAAGGATGGGAAGACCCCATCAAGCCGTGTAAGGAAAGAACATAGGGTATCGGTAAGATAGAATCTGTAGTATCAATAGTATCGGTAAGAGAAATCTGCCTTACAGCACCTAAGATATCTGAGCTAAGGTGGCTTTGTTATCTTCCCAGATTGAAGTTCCATTCTAAAACTCAGGGGGTTGGAAGAGTGCCACCATGGTTTTTCACCTGGATGGTGGCACTCTTTCCAAAACCCCCTGAGTTTCAGAATGGAACTTGAAATGAAGCAAATTTTGCGCTACTGTACTTATGACGTGAGTTCAGAGTTGAAACAGCTTGATCCGTCATCTACGAAAAATATAGGCACATGAAACTTTCCATCGATACTGTAGTGGAGGCGAAGTTCGGACAATAATTCCTTGAACTAGGTTTTATTCTAGGAGAAAAGGCAGGCCAAGTCTATATTGGGGAGATAATATGTGTGTTTGAGATCATTGATATTATCTTCGTGGACCCCATCAGCTAATCACCCGCCAAATATCAACGTTAAATTTCAGGACTAAAAGTTTAATCCCACCAAACTTGGACAATGGAGTCCCATATTCGTCTTCTTCTTCTTCTTCTGCTTACGACTTACCAGAAACGAAGATAAACTTGTCACAAGAGTCATTATAACACGGTTTAGACCAACTGCATCAGTATCGTAAGGCCTCTGTCGTCGGTCAATTTCTATCGTATTTCAGTCCTTAGAATGTCTTCTACAATTCTTCCAAAGAGTAGAAGCTTCACTTGTCTATCCATGGAAGCCGTTGTTTCTCTCCTATAGCTGCACCGCTTTCTGACACTGATGCCAAACTTGAGCTCTGTTTCTAAGACAGAACCACGAAGTCCAGACAAAGCCCGGCAAGGAGAAGAGAAGGATGTGAATACGAACAGAAGTACTCTATAGAATGCACAGTACTACGGTCAGGCAGTACAGCACAACAGAGCTCCGTCGGCCGAACTAATGAGGCTGACCACCACCGAATATATACCCCGTGCTTCTGACCGCATAGGCCTCCTACTTCAGCCGCTGACTGAGTGTGGCATCATACTCTCCTCTCACTGTGCACACTCCCTGTTTATACAATCGGCTCTCTCAATCTCCACCCTGTCTCCGCCCATATCATGACCCCGTGCTCCAGGTCGGGGGACGTCCACTCTCGTGAATTTCATGAGTACGAAGAGTTTTTGGAGGGCTTATCATGTTTCTGGGAGTTAGACATACGCAACAGAGAACGGAATAGGTGAGCTTGCCGGCCCACGGTGTGCCAGCAGCTCCTGCAGGTGATTGTACTGGCCTGTCCTTTGAGCAGATAAGGAGGAGGAGTAATAGTCTTCTTTCGGCTCACTCAACTCGTGATTTCGTGAGAAACACAGGTTGGAGAGGACGCACAGGTCTGGAGGCTCTTCTTCTTCTGGAGTCATGGAATCCATGAAACTCCCCCCTGGCTTCAGGTTTCATCCTACAGATGAGGAGTTGGTCGCGTACTACCTTAAGAGGAAAGTGGGAGGTCGAAGCATCGATTTGGAGGTCATAGCTGAAGTGGATCTTTACAAATGGGAACCATGGGATTTACCTGGTAAGTCGATCTAGGAGGTTTCTTTTCCTACTGTGATTTGCGCATGTCGAGGGCAACATTAGTGAAGGTTGGTGGTTTATTATTTTGCTTATTGATGCTTCTGTTATGATTGTGATGCAGAGAAATCTATTCTGAGTGGGAGCGATATGGAATGGTACTTCTACAGTCCGCGCGACAAGAAGTATCCAAATGGACTTCGAACGAATCGGGCAACGGAAGCTGGATATTGGAAGGCTACTGGGAAAGATAGGAACGTGAAAAAAGCCGGGCGTGGGGTAGTTGGAATGAAGAAGACTTTGGTGTTTTACACGGGGAGAGCTCCTCATGGCGTGAGAACGGATTGGGTGATGCACGAGTATCGGCTTGACGAGGAAGAGTGCGAGAGAGTTAATGCATCACAGGTAAGATCACCGTGCTTCTGAATATTTTATTTTCGTTGGTAAATTGCATATCTTCTGAAGAAGCTTTGCATTGGTATTAGAAGATCTATTGTAATAGTGGCTCTGTTGTGCGAGTGCAGGACGCTTTTGTTTTGTGCCGTGTCTTCAAAAAAAGTGGTCCAGGGCCTAGGAGTGGAGAGGACAGAGGGCCTCCATCTTATGTGGACGACGATGATGTCTCTGTAGACAAAACTACATCTGAGTTCTCGAAGGTTATAAAAAATCTCAAAGCTGATCCAGTGGCTGAAGTTGAGGCAGCTTCCGGGGGAGACGGTGTTGTCACTGGAGAGATTGAGCCTCCTTCGCCAGATGTCTCAGATCTTAACTACCAAGTGGCTGATGTAAGTCCTGCACAGCCAGATATCAGAGAGATTACAGAGCCTGCCGGAGACGATTTCATGACCCATCTCTCATTCCCTCAGGTACAGTCCCGTCCTCATGAGTTACCCGGCAGATCAGCTAATTTCTTGTCTTGAACAGCTAACTTCTTCTCCTATTGAATGTGTCATAATCTATCAACATTTCTTTTCTCAAACATTGGGTTTCTACTGACATATGATGGCATAATTGTGCAGATTTCAGAGGAGGAGGAAGTGCAATTTTGGGACTGCTTCAATCTACCAGCAGCCGAGTTTGACCTTACTTATGCTGAAGCTCCCTTTGCCGAACCAGTCGGAAGACGGGCTCCGGCAGACGAGTTGGAAGAGGCTTGGCGGGGAGGAAGACAACCGGGTGGAGAGGAGGCCTGGAATAGAGATCTTAGTGTCATATTGCAGGAATCTGCGGCAAACGGAGGAATGAGTCTGTTCGATATGCTGGAGCATGATGACATGCTTCCTCCTTTGGTGGAAGAACAGGAGTCTAATGGCCTCGCGAATAATCTGCCTCGTCGGTGCAGTGGGCGCAGGGGAGTTGGTGACGAATCGCAAAGGAATCAGGTCAATACGGGCTCTGTTACGGATAATACTTCCCAGCAACGGATGTCTACATCCACAGAAACCAGGAGGAATGGAAGTTTTGAGGTGAGGCAGCGGCATGGTCCCGGACAAGGAATCTTTCACTCGATTGGGATATAGCAGTATACTCAGATGAGTTACCAGAGTGTATTAGCCGGACAGGAAAGGAATAATGATCAATGGCTGAATGTCTCTCTAGGAACTACAGACTCCTTAGGATGGCTAGTTGCTTAGTGCTGGAGAGTTGTATTATGAGAGATTGATTTTACTTGGACCATCTTTCACCTGTTTTGTCAAAAGATGGTGCTAAGAAAGAGTGTCATCACTGCAGGTCCCGGTTCAGTCTCGGGCAAGGGTGGAGGATATGCAGACTATGACTTGGGAATCTGCTGCAGTATCTGTTCCCGAGCAAAGCTTGGCGGGTGTGCTGGATTCCGGCCTTCTTGCTTCATCCGGTAACACTTTCTATTCAAGTGAGGTCTTACCTATGCCGGGTGCACTTGACTCGGGCATGCTTTCGAGCGAAAACACGTTTGGTATTTTCTCTGACAATTATGAATCCTTCCTGGACTGTTCGGATGAAGACCAAACCCAGCATTTGTCTTCAGAAGATGACATCGCGTTTACGTTCCCTTCCTCCTCCGAACGTGACTCAGCAACGACGAGTGGTATGGATAATGCGGAGATGTTCGGTGTTACGGACAATGCCTTCAGAGACGAGTTGTCATCCAATGTCGCCAGGTCTCAGGCCCAGTCGGGAACAATGTCTTACCAGCCGAAGAGAACATCGGAAAGTAGTTCTCTGTCATCGAGGCCGCTGGTGGCTGGCCTCTTGAAGATTCTAGGTTCCGTCCCTACTTTACCTGCCTCAGCTGCGGAGTTTCCCCCCGAGTTGACGTCGGACAAGTGTAAACAGGCCTCGCAACTGGCAGACGTTGCCCCAACTTATAACTCTATACGTGTAAGTGCCGTGACAGTCACTTGTACGTGTTCTGCGGACGGTGCACAACAAGTTCAGGCTGCAGTTACTGGTTGCTATGGAGGTTCTGACGGTGTGTTTCAGCAGCAGGTTGTCTCTGGATCTTGGCAGTCCATCCCTTGCGAAAAGGGCGCCACACAACAAGCTTATGAGAAACAAAGACATCTTTGTACAAATTGCAGCTCCACAGTGGGTGGTACTGGTATACAGAAACGAGTCGCGAGGGGATCCAACAGCGGTTTCGTCTTCGTTTTTGCCTTGGGTGCAGTGTCTGCTCTTTGCTGGTTTCTGCTCCTGCAGTTGTCATACAGAGTAGTCAGGCACGTGATCACTTCTGTTTTCTAAGGCCTGTTCGAATACGCTCCCTCTCTCTGTAAATATGTGTCTTGTCAGTCTTTGGCCCTGAGCTGTGAAATGCCCAAAATCAATGGGTCAGCAGCAGAAGTATATATTGCGGGTAAGAGAAGCTTTTTAAGCAGGATCGAGAAGGGCGCATACTCCAAATGTAAAAGATAGAGGGCTGGCAGACCCTAATTAAATCTATTCGATCTTAGCTTATGTATTGTAGGTCCAAGTTAAGTGATGGGAACAATCATCACCTTAAAGAAGAGCGATGCTTATTTACAGTGCACGCAAGGCAGCCATCTTGTCGGCTCTTTTGATGACTTTTGATGACTTGTCGGCTCTTTTGATGATGCAATTTATTTCCGGTTGTACAATGTACCTTCTCGTCTGGTAGCCAAAGGAACAAATGTTGCAGGGTTGAGAATGTTTGCTCATTTCTCCAAAGACATGGTTTGGTTCGCACGGTCGCGGAGAAATATGTAGCGAGCCAAAGTAGTATTCTCGTCTTTGGAAACGAGTGAGAGTTGGTTTAACGTGCAGGCAATATCTTTTCACACCGCTTTTGTTTTCTGCGTTCATTGAAGGAAACATTCTCTTCTGCACATGAGACGCACCCATACATGACTTGCCTCAAGTAGCGTTGTGACTAAAGAATACTAACAGTGTGAAGATGGAAAACTCTTTGTCTTTATCGAGGTTACACTTGCTCCCACTTTGCCTGTATGAACCAAGTACCAAAGATGGCCTGGATAAATAACAGCATTTACATGGGGTATTCACCTTTCCTTCTGTTACATAAGCGTTCCACCATACTAGGCTTAGGAATCAAGTACCAAAAATGGCCTGGACAAATAACAGCATTTACATGGGGTATTCACGTTTCCTTCTGTTACATGGGCGTTCCACCATACTAGGCTTAGGAATCATCAATGTGAACATGGTACTAAACCTGGATTGTAGAAACACGCATGCTTACTTCTCTATGCTCCGAACAGTCATGGAGAAAAATCTGCTTTGCAATTATCAACGTCAGAATCAAAGCCGGTTAAATGTGGGCATGCGAGTCCCTTTTGTTTGCGACAGGTGGTTTCGAATATTGGAGTAAAGGGACCGTTATCGACAGCACCATTGTCTGTCCGCACACCCACATCTGACCGCATTTGATTCTGGACATTGGAGTCCAGTACCCCGCACACTTTCATGTCCACAGGAGTTCTACATTTTAAACCGACATCTGTTCGGACTTCATTGTGACTATGGAAAGGGAAACGGGTGTTGAACTTCATGTGCATATCTCGTGTACGTGGTTACACATTGATTCTGACACTGACCACTGAAAGAGTAACGAACAGGAGCTCAACAGATAGCTTGGGCACGTTTGATTTGCAACTGATGATTACCTTAAACTTTGTTCCTAATTTGTTGATGGAAGCTATTGCACATATGATTGGTAGAGAATATAGGGCCCACACACTAAAAGCAAAATTATGGCGACATTCTAATCAAATGTCAAGCTGGCCTTCTTACTCCAATCGCTAGCTGGGCATGAAAACATTATTGCGAACAAGAGAGACGAAAACTGAGACACTTGTGTAGAAGAGGTGTAGACAAAGGACCCTAGATTGTCCAAAGTTACAGTCTTAGAGAAAAACCAGGTAGAAGCTTACGTATACTACAAGTTCCAAAACATAAGGCACGCCACGTTCCAGTGCAATACGTGTGACGCACAAACTAACCAATACTCCATTGAGCACTCATACGTTCTCCCGTAATCCTATGCTCTTCCATACTCGTATTCAGTCAGTGTATTTGGGAAAAATTCAGTGATCCACTTGCGTTCCGTAAGCTGTTTTGATCTAGTACTAACTTTCACATGATCACGTTTCGCACAAAAGTCCTACAGCTTGCACACTTCTGCGGATGTTTAAATGTACATAATTATAACATCCAGCACTAAGTAGTTCTGCCCTCTCACATGCAAGGGTCCACTAACAATCAACTACTGCTCGAATTTCGAAGGCTTGGAGAGAGCTATGTTGATCCTTTCAGAAGCCACAACTTGCATTCCTGCGGAAAACCACATGGCATACACTGTAAAGGTGAATAAGTCCTTCCCAGAACTAGCAGTGTCTTGATCTTGCATCCATTCTCTCCCGCAATTAAAGACCTGCAAGTCTAGCCATTCTAAATTTGAATACATTGTCAATACATTTCGTTTAAGGAGCTGCCATTTCGCGGCCGCGTGAAAAGACTTTGGAGCTTCTTGTCTCCTGATATATCCATCTGAGGCTGGCCCTTACCTTTTCAGACTGTAAGATAGTTCAGCACCAACGTGGACGAGCGACTAAATTCCGCCGAATTTGCTCAAAGGGTCGGATGTCTTTCCTGAACGGGACTCAGACCAAGCCTTGGCAATCGTACGCTTGGTCTCATCATCTCCTTCATCGTACATATTCTGCTCCATATCAAAAACAGATGCTATAAATCGCACCCTGAACTAGAATGTGCCACTTTGTTTTAACAAAATTCTCCCAACGACTGGGCTTTGACCTAATAAACTTGGAAGAAACAAAAAGATGACAAACCTTCATTAAATCCATGATTCCAGCCATTGGATCCTTGTCACTGTTGCCCGGGGGTTTGAACTACATACACATTGACCACGCATTAGCAGCTTTTTGCAGTTGTGAAATCACACATAACTCATACGTTACAACATATCCTTCAACAACGGGATGCACATGGATGCCATTAAAAACCTCTAGCACTGTGTCTCTCCAAACAACTGGCTATACAGACAAAATGAAGAACAACTTTAAAAATGATGTGAAAGCTAATGAACATATAAACACTCGGCCTCTTGTGTCATACCTTATCTTCCTTGTAATGAATATCAGGCCACGTATGCTTTTCCGCCTTCTTCAGAGTAATTATGATCTTCTTGGGTTTCACAACGGCTACACACTTCTCTGGAATGATGGCCTTGCAAAGCTTTGGGACACCACAACGATAGCTCTTGCCTCCAACGTCATGAATTTTTATATCAAATGAGTTGGCTTTGAAATCAGCTACAATTTTATCCTGTGACGCACCCTCCAGAAATATGTAGATCTAGAACAAACAACAGAAAATTCAGCTGCATCACAACAGCAGCCCCGCCAACCATGGAGAACCTAACGGCACATAAGAACGGATTGAAATCCTAATGGACCTCGAGGCGCAATCCTAACAATTTGCAAAGCATCTGGTGCGACTCTCTCGCTAAAAGGCAATGGACCTAAGACATACGAAACATCCACTTCAAGATCACATCAGGATTTGGACCGCTAGTCAACTTCCAGAATAACACTTAACACTCTTCATTGCTGCTTGATTCTGGTCTGTTGTCGACAATTGACGACATCAAGCCTGTTGAAAATCGACCGAATTTACCTTCAGTTTCTCAACATCCTGATCGTAGCTGAATCGTGATAAAGAAATGTAGTGCACTGACTGCGGTGCCGCAACCCTGTGCAAGGGCTCCACAGGGACTGCAACTCCGTCTACAATTGACTGTTGAACCTCTCCCACCGGGTTAGGAGTTACTTCCGAAACACCCTCTTGCTCCCCAGATGCGCTTCCCTGATTCTGTGGCATGTACTAGTTCAAAACGAGTTGCTTAGATCCACTGAGAGTTCCTGAAAAATGTTTTCCTGATTGACATCAATTTGAAACAATCCCCCGAAGGCCCCCTCAGAATTTTCGACCGGGAAAAGCATATTTGAATTCTTGCGTTACGGTAATTTTTCCAATGCACACATTGTGCCCATCATGTTCTGCACATGCAGAAATTGGAGCGAATGCAGCTCTCGCTTTTTGTTACAAGAAGAACTTCAAGCTTTCTCCACTCTCGGCATATTCCCTTCCCCTCACATTATTTCTATAGCACGAGGTCTTGAAAATGGAAATCCCAATCGGTGGACTATTAATGTGAATTTCTCGACATGGCGAATATGATGGAATTCGCTCAATGGTCAAAGAAGTAGCCATACACTTTTCTTGCGTGGCATGGAAGCCATATGGCAAGCTGCACGTCAGGAAACCATCCGAACAGTACTCAACAAGGACCGATTTCTGTTGTATGAGATACAAGACTGTAAGCAAATGACCTCGAGCCACAAATGCAGCTGCTGAAAATTCAAGTCAATTTGAAGTAAATTGTGTGCGAGGTACCTTTTCTAAGGCTTCGATCTCTCGTCGAAGAAAACGCTGGACTCGTGGCCTTTTGGCTGCAGACAGGAGCCCATGAAGTTCTTGCAAGTCCTCCCCGTTTAGATCATTATCCTCTGCCATTTCCCAAACGCAACCCTACCGCCAATGCACTCGAAAATATTCTCTGACTCGAAACAGTTAACCGCTGTTGTTAAGCTCCTTTGGCAACCGAAGCGAGAACATCATCTACGTACTCACACCCACAAACCCAATCCGACACGAGCCGGTGCGTTTACTGCTGAACGTTCTAAAAGTGATGCCTGAGAAACTTCTGGACATTCTGGGAACATTCTACCACGTTCTACTACAGCACCGTTCTCAATGTTCGTGAGTTGTGGGAAGATAAAACAGGACCAATTGAGACGATCGGTTTCTTGCACCGTTTTACATTTTGTAGATTCCGTTCATGGATCCATAGTACTGCATAGGACAAGAACTGTTTCATTCCCTTATCCAGGACAAGAAATATTTCAAAGCAAAGTAGCTCGTGTGTCGCTGCAAGAATATGCATTCCAGGAAGAATAGACCATATGATGACCTTTCTCTCTCTCATTTTTGTTTGATAAAATATTCGTCAACGTCTTCATCATTTCGCTTAGCTTCTGCACTTTTAACGCTCAAGAACACGACCTCTTACCACTAAATGTGTCATTTTCTAAGACAAAATGGTCAGATTTCTGTACTCAAAATGCAACCTCTCGTTGTGTTTGTTCCTGGCGAACCATTGGCCCTCTTGAAGTTGTAAAATTACGAATTGCTTGGCATATCTGTAGACACTTATGGAACTTGTAGTATGATTACGTTTTTCACAGAGTTATCCTAATTGGTATCCAGTGGTCCATCCATCCTCGAAAGGAAGAAGAAATTTACTCCGATGCTAGTTAATGGAATAGGGAAGATGTTCATATGTGTAACTCACACTTAGGCATTGTCCTTGTAATGCATAATGATTCTGCATAGACGTTTCTCCTAGATAAATCCTCGAAGTCCGGTTATCAAGAGTAGGGAAGGAACACTTGTGAAGGTTAAAGATTTGACACCTCGCTTGACACTCTAAAATAGGCTCGATCAACATCTGGTTGAGATGAGATGACAACGTGCACGTCTATACAGTTGAAACTTGCTAAAGTTTGGAGTACATTGGAGTGCTGATGATTAACGAACAACACAGAACAGCCATCATAATCTCTGCATAAAAGGCTATCCGTGACGATCAAGGTGACGTTTCTCGATGGTGTCCATCACTCTCTTTCTTCACCTGCTTTTCAATGCGGTCACCCAAGAGCCTCCCCATTTTGTTGTAGAAGTTCAAGATCTTTGGGTGGTGTTTGTACTTATGCATAGCTGATGGATTTGATGCAATCTCCTGGACTGCCATCATTATATCTCTATCCTCCAAGCCAGATAAGATTTCATCGTCTTTGAGCACTTCACTTACAAGTTCTTGTGTTGGCTTCATGAGATCTGTCGAAGCGATAGCAGGGTTAAAGTACATAGAAATGGTCTGACGTTTGCAAACATCACGTGAAAGAGTTTAGATCCGAAGATCTGACCCATTTGATTGCCGACCTCTCTTGACAGGGACAAAGAGTGCATACGATACCTCGCATTTCTTTCTTGATCTGCTCTTCTCTATTGCCCTTGTCAACCCGAAGAAACCCTGTAGGAGAAGTAAAGCGAGTTGATTGTCGAAAGAAAAAAATTGTACTTCTACTGACAAAACTATCACTGATCAGAAGCGTATGAAGAACTGGTTTGTGTGTATCGTGGCCACTGTCAGTGAGATGTATACAAAGTACAATATCTTAAGAATGTGTGGAGTGCTCTACCAGGAATACTTTCCGCTGTCTTTGAGGCCTTGAGAAATGGAATTTGTTTCCTTCGTTCCTTGGATCCAGGGGAAGACGGGTTGAGAAATCCTCTCTTGAAAGGTTCGTTGGCGCTGGGAGAAGCTGAAGTGTTGTGACAATTTTGAGTTGAAGGAACCACTCTCAAGAATTTATAATCCTCGTTCGAAACATCTGTTAGAGATGTTGCATCTTTTGAACTCCTTGTCATAGATGATTCCGCTGATCACATCTCGAGTTGCGAGTTAGATTCAGGCCGGGATAGTGAAATCCAAATCTCAAATGAACTTGTCTTCGTAGTTCACTTTCATCATTTCACGGCTCTTCCGGGAGAAGCCAGAAGATCCATATTGTAATCATGAAGACAATATTGCCAGAGAGTAATAGAGGCTATGGAGAGCGAATTAGTACCGGCGGCTTGTTCTTTGGGATGGTGAAGCAACGCTAAAAAACCTGAACAGTCTTCAAGAGGAGGCGGTTCATCTGCAGGAAGAAATAGACAACATTCAAAGGTACTTCAAGAACCCTTCAGATACTCTTCAAGTTTACTGCAAACTTATTGTTTGGCAGCTCAACAGATTACAGACCTAGCGTTAGGCCGCCGCTGGTAACTTGCTCATCAAGCCTGGGAAGCATATCGAGCTGCATATAAACGAGCGGGTTTATAACTCTTGGCCGGTTTCTGGTTTTGTGATCTCTGGTCAACTAGCCCTGCATTTAGTCCTTCTCCAGGCGCACACCAGTCGAAGGGAACATGAGATACCTACGATGTATTCAGAAGATAAGGAGTACCTGAATTATCTTTGACGCCAATCCTCAGTAGCAGGCTAGATGTTATTTGAGTGATTATAACTAAGATCTATAGTTCAAGAAATCGCACATTCTTCTTCCTACCGAACTTGCTCCCCAGATCAGCATAAGACTATGCGTCCATTGAAGCATTCAAGCACTTTGATACCTCCATAGAACCCCACTGGAAGATGAAATTAATCAACATCAAGAATACGGAGCACTTCCGGCCAGAAATTTCTTCGGGACTGCAAGTCATTCAAATCATATTGATTGAAGAGCAATGCGATTGCAAACCTCCTCCCAAGACAACCCGTAGGAGATATGTAATTCCGAAGGCAACGCATGTCGTCATGGGTTTTCTGTGATATCAAGGGAATGTTATTTTCTCAATGTGCTAACCCCACCAGATAATCATGTCTGGAGCAGAGACCCACTTCCTTGCCTGTTGTAGCCAGCCTATTTCAAGTTCTTGAGCACAAATGTGCGGAGCTCTTCAGAGTGCTGCAGAAAGTACGTGCAAAGATTTGGACTTGATGGTGAGCAGCAGATCAGGCGCACAGAAGCTTTTAAAGAGCGCAGTACTCGATGAGAACATGCCGTGCCGGCGTAGAGTTTCATTTTGTGTTCTTACTGTGATACCAATCATCGGATTTCTCCCGTCCATCCTGTGTGTGAAGCTTCAAAATCCTTCGGCGCTCTTCAATTTACTGTTACAGCCTTTCAAGCGCCGATCAACCATAAAGGCTACGGCATCACGCTCTGAACACTCATATCAGGTATCGAGCGCATGAGACGTTACGATGGCTACTGGTGTGGGTTCGGTATCGTGATTGTCGTGTTCTCATACAACTGATGGGCACTTTCGAGTGTAAACCAAGTCTGAGTATTAAAAGACACGGCTCTGAAGTATAGGTTCAGAGTTTGTTACTTGGCCTCGAACGAAAACTCTACCAACACTGTTATCAAACACTAGCCGAAATATCCTAGGACATCTAAAGCTCAGTTGTGACATGTTCGTCGAACTACTTGACAGTTAGAGGAGGCAAGGTGATGTCTTGTTTGGGGAATCTTAGTAGCCATCGATAGATCCATCGATAGATCTACAATTTTCAGATTCCACCAACCCTACTTTTCATGAGGAAGCAAACCTGCGAAAAGGATCCTCTTGGCAGTGAACGATGGCTGGTGAGAGTATGTACCCTACTCCATTATTTGAACGGTTCGGCGAGTGTGTATTGATGTGGAAGGGAATTCGAAATCGGAAGAACGGGCCGTGTGGGGAGACGCAACGTAATGCTTCCTTGTTTAGTGGCACGAGACCTGGAAACAAATGTAAACAGGGCAACTTTGAAATGGCTAGAGTTTAAGAATTGAAGAAGAACGAAAATAAACAAATAAACAGAATTGCAATAATTCCTGCGCAAATAAACAGAATTGCAGTTACAGCTGTGAATTCCTGTGATCCAGATTACATCACTCCTCTGAGCATCAGTACAAAATGGGCAAGACTGCTTGTTTATAACGCTGAGAAATTACAAGTCTTCTGGTGGTCCAGTACTAACACCGAAGATGGCTGGTCAATCTTTCTCTTGTTATGCGAAGTGAATTGTAAAAGCTACACTCGCATGTGCCCAGCTACAGAGTGTGCCTCGGGTGGTCACCGTTGCCCTCCAGAAGGTCTAGGAGTTATTCACATATACTAACAAATCTCTAAAAGGACAACAATGAGCTGATAGCTATACACTCCCAATCCCATACAGGAAGGAGAATTAAATTCAGGGTAAGCTATGATTAGGAGGACCCTCTCAACTGTGAATATTAGTCAGCCTCAAAAACTACGAGAACTCCTGACAGGAAACCATTGCTTCTCTCCCTTACTGAGACTAGAAAGAGTGCATTCAGAGCCTAATCCTACCAAAAACGAGCCGCCGGAGTTCAGTTCATGATGTCCCTCTCCTGGATAACTGATAATGGGACTGTGCTCAATATGAAGCTAAATCGGCAGATTTCAACTCATAAGGAAGTGGGGTCAGAACCCTTTTTCTTGAAAAAGTCCTGAAGCGGAATCATCTCCAAGGAGCTCTCTTTCAGACTCCTGACAGCTTCAAGATTGGCTAAACCACCTGCGATGGTTGTAACGATAGGTACCTGCATATTGGGAGAGAAGATTAGTACTTTAGACAATGATCCAGGCAGAAAGTTAGAGCTTCAAGCTAGTATATGATAATGACTCGTAGTCACCTATTGATGATTGAAAGGACCCATCCAAATATAGCTTCCGCATGATCCCAGCACAATCGAACTTTTTTTCTGGCATACAAAAATCTGATACTCACCTTGTAAGCAAGAGCGGACCGTCGCAACTCTCGACCATCAATTTGGTCTAAAACATCACCAGAACTCGTGATGATCATCATCTGAATTTTCCCATTCGACAGAAGATCTCCCGCATGAGGTCGTCCTTCATGCAGTTTCAATACGCTTTCCACCTCCACGCCGGCCTGTAATGAGAATGAAAGATCAATATGAGCACCCAAACATGTTACACAACGGGCAGGAAGGTATTCAGGAGCAAGAGGCCTTCGATGGATCTAGAAGATACAAGTTAAAGCACCTTTTTCAGATGCTCGGCAGTTCCTCCTGTTGCTAAAATCTTGAAACCTAATTCCTCGAACCCTCGTGCAATGGGAGTAACTGCAGACTTGGTCAGATCATTCATACTGATAAAAACTGTCCCATTTAGAGGCAGCCGCTGGTTGGCTGCAATCTGAGCTTTGGCAAAAGCTTTGTCAAAACCGTAGTCCATGCCCATAACTTCCCCTGTGCTCCGCATCTCCGGTCCCAGAATGACATCGCATCCTTGGAACTTGTCAAAAGGCAGAACAGCTTCTTTTACTGAGACATGGTTAGGAATGACCTCCTCTTCGAAATTGAGATCACGCAGAGTCTTCCCGGACATGATGAGAGATGCGTATTTCGCGAGGGGGTGACCAATAGCTTTGGACACAAATGGTACAGTTCGGGAGGCCCTCGGATTAGCCTCAATAATGTACACCTCATCTGCGAGTGTAATAGCATACTGGCAGTTCATCAGCCCAATTACACCCAGTTTCTTGGCTAGCTTTGTTGTAGCATCGCGAATGGTTGCCAGCGCAGCTTTACTAATTGTCTTTGTAGGAATGGAGCAGGCCGAGTCTCCCGAATGGACCCCAGCTTGCTCGATGTGTTCCATGATTCCTCCAATGACGACATTTCCCTCGGAATCCGTCAAAGAATCAACATCTATTTCAGTCGCATCTGTGAGGTACTTATCAACCAGAACGGGTCTTTCTGGATCGACTTCCACAGCTGTTTCCAGGTAGGTTTTGAGCTTGGAGTCATTATAGACTATCTCCATGGCACGCCCACCAAGCACATAAGATGGTCGAACAACGACTGGGTACCCGACTCGCTTTGCGATTGCCAGGGCATCATCTTCACTCCTTGCTATCCCTCCAGGGGGTTGGTTGATTCCCAACTCGTTGAGCATGGCTTCGAATCTCTTCCGATCCTCTGCAGCATCAATTGAATCAGGGGTGGTGCCCCAAATTTTGACATATCCTTCACCGCTTGCAGCCCTGGGCTTGAAGGTATCCAGATAGCGCTGTATTGGGAGAGCTAGTTTCAGTGGAGTTTGACCTCCAAACTGGACTATGATACCATCTGGTCTCTCAAGATCAATCACATTGCAGACATCTTCGACTGTAAGAGGCTCAAAGTACAACCGGTCACTCGTGTCATAGTCGGTGGAGACAGTTTCTGGATTTGAATTCATCATGATGGTTTCATATCCTGCATCCTGCGACCAGAAGAATCTCAAGATATCAGAGTCCACGGTAATGAAGCAGGGGAAGCAGATCTTAGCAAACAGTGTACGATTGGAGTTTAAACGAACTGTCCTGACCGGAGAGTGCTAAGAGCGCTTCGATACGGAAATTCTAATCAACCCTTCCTTGCTTAAATACTATCCTGCAATGCTCCCCAGATCTGAACTCTATACCTATACCGTCAAGGTGACTTGTCAATGCAAATCCCATCAGAAGACCGAGCAACAAGAAATGACATGGCACTACACACCAATAGGCTTATCATTCATCCGAGGAACCGATAGCCTTACCTGTAGAGCGAAAGAGGCATGGCAGCAGCAATAATCAAACTCGATACCTTGTCCAATTCTATTGGGGCCACCTCCCAAAATCAGGACCTTCTTATTGCTTGTAGGAGCAGACTCATTTTCATCATCATAAGAAGAGTACAGGTATGGCGTATCAGCCTCGAACTCTGCAGCGCATGTGTCGACTCGTTTAAATGCCGGAACCACTCCAAGTGCCAGCCTATGTGCCCGGACGTCAATCTCATTGCTGCCAGTTGCAAAAGCGATTTGCTTATCACTGAAACCTCGCCTTTTCACTTCATATAGATCTTGTTTGCTCAGCTCGGTCAACTGCATGCTCTTGAGAAACTTCTCAAATTCCAGCAATTCTTCCAGCTGAGTGAGAAACCATGGATCGATAAAACTTAGATCATGGACTTCTTCTTTAGTCATGCCTCTCTGCATTGCTGCATACAGTGCATTCATACGCTCAGGATTTGGAACTCTCAAGTTATATCTCAGTTTCTCCATGTCCCAGTCCATCTCTTTCGTCTTCTCACAACCCCAACCGCTGTGACCTGTCTCCAACGACCGCATGGCTTTCTGGAAAGACTCCTGGAAAGTGCGACCCATGGCCATAGCCTCCCCGACAGACTTCATTTGAGTTGTAAGAATTGGTTGAGATCCCGGAAACTTCTCAAACGCGAAACGAGGAATCTGTGCATAGATCATGGCAGAAGGAGAGAATAAGCGAGTTAATTGGAGCCATAAGAATGAGGTTCGATTCAAGTTTGGGGTTTAAGACTACAACTTCTGAACGTATAAGAGTTGGCACCTTAAGCTTAAACGATTTCTTGATCTTCAGATCCAACTAAGCAAGCTCGTGACTAGGATGAATTACCTTCGTTACAACGTAGTCAATAGAAGGCTCAAAGCTGGCCGGAGTTTTCCTCGTGATATCGTTGGGGATTTGGTCCAAGGTGTATCCGACAGACAGCTTGGCTGCCATCTTGGCGATAGGAAATCCAGTAGCTTTGGAAGCCAAAGCAGAAGATCGAGAAACTCTGGGATTCATTTCAATGACCATGACCTCTCCGTCCTTCGGATTGATGGCAAACTGCACATTCGAACCCCCGCACTCCACCCCAATTTCTCTGATGATCGCCACGGCTTGGTCTCGTAACCTCTGATATTCCTTGTCGGTCAAAGTCTGGGCAGGTGCAACGGTGATAGAATCACCAGTATGCACACCCATCGGATCAATATTCTCGATGGAACATATGATCACAACATTATCAGCTAAATCTCTCATGACTTCCAGCTCATACTCTTTCCATCCAAGCAGAGACTTCTCTACCAAAACTTGCGAGTACAGACTAGCAGCCAATCCTGCTTTGCAGATAGTCTCAAATTCTTCCTTGTTGTAGGCGATTCCTCCCCCAGTACCACCTAGAGTGAAAGCAGGACGGATGATAAGTGGAAACTCCCCTATTGCCTCTGCAATTTTGAAGCATTCTTCCAAGGTGGTTCCAATCCCCGAAGGTGATGATTTGACTCCAATTTTGTCCATTGCCTGCTTGAACAGTTCCCTGTCCTCCGCTTTCTTGATAGCGTCGAGTTTAGCACCTATAAGCTCTACCCCATATTTCTCGAGAGCTCCACTGTCGGCTAGAGCAAGAGCAAGGTTCAAAGCAGTTTGACCTCCCATTGTTGGGAGAATGGCATCAGGTCTTTCTTTCTCCAGGACCTTCTCGACCAATTCTGGCGTCATTGGAGTAATGTAAGTACGGTCTGCTGTCTCCGGATCGGTCATGATCGTCGCCGGGTTCGAATTTATCAGCACCACCTCGTAGCCCTCTTCTTTCAAGGCCTTGCATGCTTGCGTCCCGGAGTAATCGAACTCACAGGCCTGTCCAATGACGATCGGACCCGCACCTAGAACCAAGATTTTCTTGATATCAGTGCGTTTTCCACTTCGCACTCCTAAACTACTCCACGATCCCATGGTAGGTAGAACGACTTCATTGCTCGAGCTGGTAATCTCCTCTAGCTCTTTCTCTGCACCTAAAATACTCTGAATTTCCCACGTCTTCCCAGGCTCCGAGCGCGACTGCGAACGTCCTAGCACATTCTGCCGCTCCAAAGCTCTACTCAAGCGCTGGAACGTGGTGACACCCGAGGGATATCGATGGCAACAAACGCCGAAAGCCTGAGCTGCTTCTGCACGGCGAGCAGCGTTTTCCCGGCTTGCAATCACTTGATTAGATCCCAAAAATTGTGATTTTAGAGTTGACAACATTTTCGAATCTCGCTTCCACGACCCCAAACAAGGTCCAGCTCCAGAAATCGACGAAAATCCTGTCAACACCAACGATCCCTCGACTACCACCATTCCCTCTAAACCCTAAACCTCAGACTTCTTCCCTTCTGGACCACCTCCGATGGAGATCTGGAGCTCTTTGCACGGCGTGCTTTCAGTGTTCCCTTCTGTAGCGCTGCCTGCCTTCCTATTTGAAGGTCCGGAGACACACACTCTTCAATATTCTTCTTCGTCCTCCTGCTCGCAGATTCTTCTCCTCCATCGCTCCGTCCCTCCCCATACTGTAAGAACTATCGCCACGAGAGAGACAAACCCCTTCTACTTGCGAATTCCCTTTGACTTTTCGCTATCTTTACCACCACCGCTCGGTTCACTCGCCGCATTCAGCATTTCTTTTACATACCGCTTACGTGGTTCGTTCGCATACCGTACTACTGTATGTAGCCGACTACGGCTGGCCTGGCCCACGAAGTAGAACTGTTGCTTTTCCATTGCTTTTGACGGAACTACAGTACCTTTCACAACGTCTTCCCCGTTAATATGCGATTACTATAATTATATTAAATATCACGACAGGAAGATGATCCTACTTTCCACTAAGCCCCTTTACCCTATCTTATCTTACCTTACCCTACATGGTAGACGTGGAAACCATGATGTTAATGTCACCATTCAGATAAATAAATCAATAAATAATATCGTGCGAAAGCTGGATATGGTCTTGTAGCAAAACGCGAATATCCGCTATCTTAAACAGCAAAGTGTCAAGTTGGATGTTTCACTTATACAGATAACAAAGGAGGAAATTGTTTACTTCCATTTAGTTAATGTAAGTTTTTTAAGAATCGTATCTTGTAAGTTCTACCTGACAATAGCAAACATATTCGCACCACTAAAGCTTTCTCTTACGCATGTCTGATTGCATTATTTGAAACTCCTCTTTTTGTTCGTTCCTACATAAATTCACAAACCATGATATAGGGGCTAAGAATATAGCATGAGCTAAAGTCAAAACGGTAGATTTGGATCATCTTAAGACGCCAATTATGGCATCGTACTCGTGGGTCTAGTACCGCATATTAGATAGTTAGTTGGTCTTTTCAACTGAAGGAAGTTAGGAATAATGTGCAATTTATTCTCAACAAGAAATGAAGGATGTGCTATGAACCTTCCACCTCAATAAAATAGTGAATATACCTAATAGTCAGCTTTTCTTTTCTTTTTCTTACATGCTATGATTATCGTAATCTCCCGATAAGGACGAGAGGATCGTATGGTTTTTCTCCTATGAAATGATTGCCCTTTATCAAGAGGTATTTGATTTTCCATAATATTAACTATTTTGTTAAAGGATGCTCTTCTAAGTTTATATTGTACGGTACTTTATATCAAAGTAGAATGGTTAAAGGTACAAGTACTTCAACCTTCAAATTGCTTATGATGTCCAAATGATAATATCTTGATTTACATATCAACCCTTGATATCTACTTTCCAACTCTAAGTTGCTTTTTTATGTCTTAAAATTCTAAGGTGTGATATGGATAAATTTGACTCCTGATGGGATTCTCTATATCAGATACCAAAATACTTATAAAATTAGATGTATCTTGATATTTTATCACTGCATACTTTAGAACTTCCTTAGCATTACCCATCAATATGATTAATGTTTCCATTGTATTCATGTCTCATCTCTTGTCACTAATAGTATCTTACTAAGATTTATGTCCTTTGGTCCAGAATAAATGCACCAAATACTAACGATGTTTAATTAATTTTATCTTATTTAATTAAAATCACATTTAATTAATTACATGTTATTATCATATTCTTGATTAACTATCTTGAAAAAAAATGGTCTAAGATTATCTGATACACATTTCATTTAGCTTTCTAAGCAAGTCATTATATTATTATGATATATATATATATAAATATGAGCTAATATGGGAAGAAAAGTATCAATATGCAATAAGTATATCCATTGTATATGATAAAATGGAAAAATAGAAATGAATGCTCAGAAAGAGTTCAATTGTATATGAAATACATAATCCTATTTTGAGCAAAAATAAAGGAAAGCTGTGGGACTATAGCATTCCCATCTATATAAAGTCAGCTAGAAATAAATTTTTATTTAATTATTTTCCTAATATTTGATTTATTTTCTTAATTCATAATTTTAATAAGACTTCTCAACTTGAGATGACATATTTTTTGATTTGTAGTGAAATACGACATCACAAAAAGTAGATGTTCCCAAACAAATTATCTAATCAAATAGATAGATACCCAAATTTAAGATAATATGTTTTTCAAAAAAATTTCACCACAAGAAAACATGCAAGAAAGCTCACACAACAAAATAACATCATAAAAAAGATAAAAAATTCTTTAACCATGTTGCCCCTTGAAAGGGTTAATATTGAGACAATATTCTTGAAGTAATTTTATTCAAATTTCAGATTAAAATTTTTTATAACCAACCAAGAAAAAAAAATTAATTATTTTTTGTAATTGAATGAGATGCAAGAAATCTCCATCTTTATATATTTTTTATTTTTTTTAATCAAGGAGATCATAAGGAGATGTTATGTCTTGATATCTATAATCTTATGGATAAATTTACAAAGAAGAGTATTAACTTTGCTAAATTATAGATTACTTACTTCAAAGTTTCCTAATTGACCAAATAATGAAAATTAACATCTTATTTTTAAATTTTTAAGTTTTAATGAAACATAAAATGATGATTAAAATTGGTGGTGATATGTTTGCTTGATATATTTGCTTTAAGTTTTGTAGACATCATTATTGTTTGTTCCAATTTTTCTACAAAGATATCATATTGTAGATTTGGTAATCTTAATACTTTTTTGTTCAAAATGGTTGTTCTCTTTAGGTGGACTTAATTTTGGATGAAACTGAAATTATTTAGTATACCCTTTACTTTAAGGAAATATTCAAAATCTCACATGCAACACAAGAAATAGATGAAAAAAGCAACCCATGTCAACCAAATGTCAACCAACTACTACCATCTTTAGATAAATCACAGACTATGTTAAAATAGCTCCTCTTCCATCCCCATTTAACTTTAAGAAAATAGAGAAAAGTTATCAATTTGAGGTTATGTACTCTAAAGCAAAATTATTTCTTGTGAGTAACAACCTAAGAATGGTATAAATATCATCTAATGTTTCACATTGACATTTAAGATGAATAATGGAAATAATATAAAGATGTTTAGAAAGTGAGGTGCTTAATATTTCCAAGATTAACTTGATAATCTTGAAATATAAATTTGAAATATTTGAACTTATTAGTAGATAATAACATGGAATTACTCCCTAAGAAGTGATAAAAGAAAGATATGTATACTTTATAATTTATAAGAGCTAAACTAACTTGACCCTTGAGGTTGAGAGGATGTGAAAAGGTAGGTGTAATACCAAGAGCTACCCATATGATCTAGATGTGAAATTTGGTTCGGTAACATCTAGAATGATGTTATACATGATGGTCAAAATAGATAAGATAGAAGTATCACCAAAAGAGTACTTCTACTAATATGGCAGAAACCAAAATAGACTTGAGAACTTTAGAACCAATAGCTAGACATATGATTTAAAGGTGAGAATTGGTTTGGTAACATTTGGAAGGATGTTACACATGATGGACTAAACAGATCAGAAAGAGGTATCACCAAAAGGGGACTTCTACTAATAGAGTAGGAACCGAAATATGCTTGAAATCTTTGAAGGTAATTTCAAAGGCCTAAACGGATGAATTAGGCCTAAAAATTTTGCAGATTTCCCCCAACAGAGGATAGGCTGGCCTTCCCTCCCCCCTTGCTTTGTCTCGTCGAGAGCTTTCCAACGGTACCTTACGTGATTTTGAGATTTCTACAAGAAGATTCCCTAAAAGATTCCCTCCTGTCAAAGCTTGTTTGACCAACCAGATAGGACCTAGACCAGACATGTCATCCATCCAAGTAAGTAATCCAAGGGTGGATCTTGCTGACATGTCACCTATTTGTGTCCCTAATCCTATGGTGGAGCTTCCTTGGAGGAGATCCTCTTTGCCTATATAATAAAGAGAAGGTGCTCCTTTGGGGCATCGAATGTTTGAGTGTGCAATCTGTGTTTTCTCTTTTCTCTTGTCCTCGGAGTATTACAATGGTATCAGAGCAAGTGTTTTAGTCCAAGAGAGTGGATCACCCCTCTTGGAATAGCACAAACTACTGAAACTGAGTAATTTGAGGTGGAGAACATAGAGTAATCGCTAGACTTAGGAAGGACTTTAGAGAGAGGATGGGATGGATGCGTCGGGAGGAAAATTTCCTGCACCTAGCTTACCATTCTCAAACCCATTCCACATCAAGGTTATGTACATCTAGCGTGAGCAGATGAGGGTATTGCTAGTTTATCACTTTGGTGCAAAATTCATGGACAGAGTGATGAACTCACCAA
Organism: Lunularia cruciata; assembly: GCA_948567375.1. Classification (NCBI taxonomy): domain Eukaryota; kingdom Viridiplantae; phylum Streptophyta; class Marchantiopsida; order Lunulariales; family Lunulariaceae; genus Lunularia; species Lunularia cruciata. The sequence continues at coordinate 56,505,907 of OX419760.1, forward strand.
ACCCGGTGATTCTACCTGCGGTGATATATGACAGAGAGTGGGATTTGACAATCTACATTCTATTATGATAATATGGATATGAATGTCCCAAATCCTCTCCCTTTCAACACTCAAGTAGAAATCCGTTATGTAGTGAGACCAAAAGTGATGTTTAGAGATTTTGTGGTTAGGAATTTTGGTGAGGAGTATTATCAATGAGTGATAGCTTCTGAGGTCCCAATGGTAGTTCTGATAGTTTGTGCGCCTTCCAGAGTGATTATATTGACTCTGTATTGAAATAGACATTAGCAATTGAGTGTGGCAAGAACCATGGATCCGCAATTGCAAGAGCTAGTGCAAGGAATGCAAGGGATGTGAAATGAATTTTGAGAGATTAAGATGACCGTGGAGACATTACAAAGTCAAGTGCAGATGCTCAGGAACGATCAAGCCATGCAAGAAGAAGAGCCATCTCAAAACCTAGTACCTGCACTTGAAGTACTTGGAGAGGCACCCGTGCCTACGAACCCTATCAACGATGAAGCAACATTGCTACTCCGGATAAAGAAGACCTGCAACATTGAGCCTTACGAGGGGCAGCATACGATGGGAGTAGTGGAAAATTGGATCTCGAGAATGAATCGATATTTTTGATTGTTCTCAATAGAGATCATAGAGCATGGTGCAAGCGTGTTTGCATGTGGGTATTTGACCAATAAAGCCCTCACATGGTATGATGCTTGGGAACGATCCATGCTGGTAGAGAAAAGGGAGGTCACATGGACAGCAATGCAAGAAGGACTGTTGAAGAATTTCCAATCGGTGGATTCAATGCAGATGGCTCAAACCTGACTATGGGGATTGAGATAGAAGAATAGCGTACAAGAGTATGTGGAGGCATTTTTGGATCTACAAGTCGCAATTACCAACATGAGTCCAACAGAGGCTCTCGACAATTTCAAACGAGGGTTAAAAGAGCGGATTCGCCAAGAAGTCATGGTGCAAAATCCTTGCACGGTATTTGAAGCCATTGCTTGTGCGCAGAGAATAGCAAGAGCATTAGGTGGAGGTGAAGGAGTAGTTCCACCTCAACATTATCGGGCAGAAATGCCACACATGGGTGGACCAGTACCTATGGAATTGGGCAACCTTTGATTACGGGATCGAGGAGCACAACCGCTTCAAGGGGAGAGAGGACGGGTAAAAGAACGAAGAGATGGAGCCCCACAAGGAGAAGGGACTCAAGGAGAACAACGTCATTGTTACAATTGTGGCCGTATTGGGCTCATATCTACCAATTGTTGCACTTGTTTCCCTAGAGGCCCTCGGCCTTCATACATGCAATCTTTGAACAACATGGAACTACACATTGAAGAGGAGGTGGTGGAAATCACTTTGGAAAACAAAGATCGGCCAATAAATGTACCTCGCGGCCTTACTGGCTCAATAAGGAAGTAGAGAAGCGAGGGAAGGAAGAAGAATAATGCGCAAAGATTCTGAAAGGCAACCTCACAATTGATTGTCGTGAATGGAATCCTAGAAGGTAATCAAGTGAGAGTATTAATAGATCCGGGAGCAACAAAGAATTTCTTGTCTTGCTCTATTGCAAGAAGATTGGAATGGATCTAGAGAGAGATGGGAGTGAAAAAGTAGAGTTACCAAATGGGCAAACAGAGAGGATTGAATCATTACCTAGACGGGTAACCCTCTCTATAGGAGAATATTAGGAAGCAATTGAGTGGCGAGTGATACAGTTAGCTCGTTATGATGCAATTTTAGGCATGCCATGGATGGAGCAATACAACCCTATGGTGGATTGGAGTAAGAAAGTAGTGAGAACCCACCAATGGTCAATCATTGGGGTTAAAGAAAAATCACACAGGCAAAAACTGCCTCTATATGTCATAAGGATGGCAACTATCTGTAAGACCGACAGATGTTTTATGCGTCTAATAAGAGAAGTCCAGAGTGCACAACTCAATGGACAAATTCCTGAGAAATTGAAGGATGTGGTGGATGAGTTTTAAGATGTCTTTCCCGATGATCTACCCTAAGGATTACCACCAAAAAGGCGAGTAGATCACAAAATTGAGACACTCTCGGGGAAGACACCTCCTTGTAAGGCCCCATATTGCCTATCACCTCATGAGTTGGAGGAGTGTAAGACTCAAATTGAGGAGATGTGGCAGAAAGGGTTCATCCAACCTAATGTATCACCATATGGGGCCCCTATCTTGTTTGTGAAGAAGAAGGATGGTACAATGCACATGTGCATTGACTATTGGGGTCTCAATCAACAAACAGTGAAGAAAAAATATCCCTTACCTTGCATGGATGACCTATTTGATCAACTCCATGGAGTGGGATACTTCACCAAACTGGACTTGCGGAGCGGTTACAATCAAATCCGAATTGCAGAGGAGGATGTGTACAAAACTACCTTTTGAACCAGGTATGGCCACTTTGAGTATCTTGTGATGCCTTTTGGCCTCACCAATGCACCTTCCACTTTCATGAGTCTTCTTGGATGATATCTTAGTATATAGTAGCGTGATGATGTCACACATTATTGAATGAATGACATATTTTGTCCATACTTGGATAAGTTTGTTATCGTCTTCTTGGATGATATCTTAGTATATAGTAGCACGATGATAGAACACAAACAACATCTACGAGAGGTCCTCCTGATTCTAAGACAAAATCAATTGTACGCCAAAATCTCAAAGTGTGAGTTTGGCAAGTCTGAAGTAGACTACTTGGGGCATAGATTAAGTGCAGAGTGCATTCAAGTATTGACAGATAAAATAGAGGTCACTCAAAAATGGAGTGCCCCAGAAGATCAGACTCAACTTAAGAGCTTCTTGGAGTTGACGGGATTTTATCGTAGATTTGTCAAGGACTTCTCCAAGGTTGCACAGCCTTTAACGGCACTGCTTGGCAAGGGGAAGAAGTGGACATGGGGAACTGCACAAGAGTTGGCCTTTTAAGAATTGAAGGCCGCCTTGCTACATGCACCAATCTTGAAGTGGTGTGACCCAAAATGTCCAATCAAGTTGGCTATAGATGCATCAGGCGTAGCAATAGGAGCAGTCCTACAACAAGAGTGGCATGACGGATGACATCCAATTGCATATTTCTCTCAAAAGTTGTTATTGGTAGAGCGCAACTACCATACCACAGAACGTGAAGAGCTGGCCATTTTTCTAGCAACCAAGCACTGGAAGCACTACCTGGGCAAGAAGGCATTTGTAGTAGAGACAGACCACAAACCTCTAGTCTACCTCGAGATGCAGAAGGATCTATCTCATTGCCAAATTTGGTGGGCAGAGTGGCAACAACGCTTCAACATGACAATCATCTATGTGGAAGGTAAGAAACAACTTGTAGATGCATTCACCCGCATGCCAATGGCAAACAACTTGGTGGCAGAGGTTAAGATTAACCCTAAATTCTGGCAAGAGATTCTAGCTGCTACAAAAACTGATCCATAGATTGTAGAAGCAATCATCCAAAGGGTGTCACCAACACCCAAGGACTCACCTTTTGGGATGGAAAATTATGGATCCCAAATGTCCCAGAATTACGCACCACCATTCTAGCAAAATGTCATGATTTGGCCATTGCAGCTCATGTCAGAGTGGACAAGGCCTTGGATGCAGTCAAGCGCCATTACTATTGGCCCAAGATGAGCAACAACGTGATGGACTATGTGAGTAGCTGCCTACTTTGTCAATAAAACAAAGCCTCTAATCAAGCTCCTACAGGGCTCCTTCAACCTCTCCCCACTCCTACCCAACATTGGGAACAAGTGAGTATGGATCTCATTTTTGAGTTACCCAAGACCACCTCAGGGTTTGACTCCATTGTGGTCTTTGTGGACCGGCTCAGCAAAATGATTCATGTATGCCCTACCACCAAGGAGGTGACCGCTCCACAACTAGCTCAATTATACTTAGATGTAGTCTTTGCTCACCATGGCTTGTCTAGAGTACTCATCACCAATAGAAGCACCCAATTCACCAGTTTGTTTTGGCGAACACTCTTTGGTTTCTTCAAAACCAAGTTGGCCATGTCTATAGCTTACCACCCACAAACAGATGGCCAAACAGAGCGGGCTAATCGCACAATTGAAGACATGTTACGCGGCTTCACCTTAGAAGAGCAAGAGAGGTAGGACACCCTACTTCCATTGGTGGAATTTGCTTACAACAATTCAATGAATGCATCCACCCAAGTCACTCCGTTCTTCCTTATGTATGGTGAGCATCCCTTCACACCTTCTAGCTTGATGAAGATCCGTCCAGTGGCTACCAAGGTCGATGCAGTCAACACATTTGTTTCTAGAATCCAACAAGGTGTGGAGAGCGCAAAGTATAGATTACAAATTGCACAAAATCGACAAAAGCATTACGTTGATGCACACCGTAGGCACATGGAGTTCAATGTTGGGGATCAAGTGTGGCTATCTACAACCAACCTCACATTAGTTGGACCTCGTAAGCTCAGACCTCATTTTATTGGGCCTTTCTTGATTCTTCGTTGCATCGGTGTTGTGGCCTATCACCTTGAGCTACCACCACACATGAAGATCCATCCAGTGTTCCATGTCTCCCTATTACGCATATATGCTCCCCGATCAGGCCAGGGTCATTCCACACAAGACATTCGACCTTGTCCAACACTCATTGATGGCATAGAGGAATATGAAGTGGAGCGGATTCTCCAAAAACACATGCGTGGTACTCGCCATCCGCGGGTGGACTATCTAGTACAATGGAAAGGTTACCCCCTCTATGAAGCAACCTAGGAGCCCGCTGCCAATTTGGCACATGCACCAGTGTTGGTGCAAGCATTTGAGCAACAATTGCACAACGACATTGCGTCTTAAAAGGAGGGAGGTCTATAATACCAAGAGCTAGCCATATGATCTAGATGTGAAATTTGGTTTGGTAACATCTAGAATGATGTTATACATGATGGTCAAAATAGATAAGATAGAAGTATCACCAGAAGAGTACTTCTACTAATAGGGCAGAAACCAAAATAGACTTGAGAACTTTAGAACCAATAGCTAGACATATGATTTAAAGGTGAGAATTGGTTTGGTAACATCTAGAAGGATGTTACACATGATGGACTAAACAGATCAGAAAGAGGTGTCAACCAAAAGGGGACTTCTACTAATAGAGTAGGAACCAAAATATGCTTGAAATCTTTGAAGGCAATTTTGAAGGCCTAAACAGATGAATTAGGCCTCAAAAATGTGTTGAATCTCCCCCCCCCCCAACAAAGGAAAGGATGGCCTTCCCTCCCCTGCTTTGTCTCGCCGAGAGCTTTCCAAGAGTACCTTACTCACATGATTCTGAGATTCCTACAGGAAGATTCCCTAAAAGATTCCCTCTGGTCAAAGCTTGTTTGACCAACCGGATAGGACCTAGACCAGACATGTCATCCATCCAAGTAAGTAATCCAAGGGTGGAGCTTGCTAACATGTCACCTATCTGTGTCCCTAATCCTATGGTGGAGCTTCCTTGGAGGAGATCCTCTTTGCCTATATAATAAAGAGAAGGTGCTCCTTTGGGGCATCGAATGTTTGAGTGTGCAATCTGTGTTTTCTCTCTTCTCTTGTCCTCGGAGTATTACAATAGGTAGATATAAGGGGACTGGAGAGAAGAGAGAGAATAGACATAAGAGAGAGAATAATTCTATCATTTAAAAGTGTATAATAGGTTATAGGTTAATAAGTAAATAGCAAATTTTAGCTTTGTGTTTAGTTTTAGTTCTATTGGTATCCACATTAAAGGCTTTGAAGAATTTTGTAGTAAGATATGAGCACATTTACCTTTTATAAGGTTTTGAATGATTATGCTAGTATGGGAGTGATGGGTTGGGAACTTTTGTATCTTATCATACCATTTATTTTATATGAAAACCATGGAAATGTGCATCAAAAGTTATGAGTATTTCTAGTTTTTTGTGTTTTGAAGGTTAGCATTTTCTTATGTGAACGGGGTGTGGTTCTGTAGGTTTGAGGAGATATAAGATAGAGCAAAATAGTCTATCATTATTGTTGAGCTTCATTGCTCCTTATGGGGCTATTTAGAACACTTCAAGATACGCTACACACATTTTCTAAAAACATATGTGAGAAAGATACACAAGGATTATGATTGAGACTTAGTATATCCATATGAAGCAACAACTACATTAAGATTATTTGCTTTTGATATTACATTTGTTACATCAATCCTTTTTTGGAAATTTTTAGTATTAAAATACAGTCATAAAAGCAGTTAGCAGCCTAGGCAAGATAAGACTTAGTTTGTGTTCATATTATCACATAAGCTTTCTTGTTCACTTTACATTAAAAATGATTAAGAAGAGTGTTGAATGGAGATGAAGATGGACAAGGCAATCTATGAGGTAATATGAAGAAGAAAATTACAAGATTTATAATTAAGTAGTGCTCTAACACCTGAACCCCAAATACCTTGAAAGTGAGGAGCCACGGCGGCCACACTAATAAATCTTTTAACACTCCTATTTACTATTTATTGTCTATTGAGACTTACTTTGTGACAAAATTATAAATGCTTGTCCTTAGCTTAAGGCTTTGACATGATATCTGCAATGGTGATTGAAGTCAGAATATAGACAATAACAATTTCTCCACTATCTGATAAATCTTTGATGAAATGATATCTAATATTTATGTATTTAGATTATTCATTACTCCTTTGATTTTCAACTTGTACTATTGTGTTCTAGCTGTCATAATATAATGTAGTGGGTCCTATATCAAATTTCAGCACCAGCTCCTAGAGTAAGCTTCTTATCTAGAAAACTTCAATACTAGCATTGGATAAAGCCATATATTCTACTTTTGTAGTGGCTAGAGCCATATAATTTTTCTTCTTGGATAACCATTTGACAATTCTATTAAAATTTTTAAAATAGAAGCCCAAAGTAGATCATATGGTGTCTAGATATCCAACCCGATTTTTGTTAGAAAACCCATGTAGCTCATGTCTATTGTTTGTTATGATGAGTTTGAGTCCAATGTCCCAATTACCTTGTAAGTAGAAAAAATTCCTTTTCATAGCTTTCCAATGAATAATTCATGGATTGGACATAAATTGAGAGAATGTGCTCACAACATAGGATATGGTTGGTTGGGTACAAATCATTGTCCACGTTGGGCTTCCAGTAGCTGCTTGAAAGGGTATGTACTCCATTTCTACTTTCTTTGCCTCTATCTCAAGACATTGTAACTTTGATAGTTTTAGTCTTGACTCTAAAGGTGTATCTATTGGTTTATAGTTAAACATGTTGAACTTGTCAAATTTATCCTATAGATAATTTTCTTGAGCCATCCATATACATCTTTGTTTTCTATCATGGTATACTTGCATTCCAATCATTGATGAATTTCTTCTAAGTATACCATCTCAAATGCAAAACATAGCTTTTGTTTTAAAAACATGATCAGCTCTATAAATACATTCACTAGTATGAAATCATCCACATAGAGTAATAAAAAAAATCTGCATCAGCTTCATTGATCTGCATTTGTTTGGTTGAAACCAATCTGAAGCAAGTATGTATCAATCCTTTAATACTATTTTCTAGGGGATTGTTTCAAACATACAAGGATTTGTTCAACCTACAAACAAAAAAATTATTGGTAGAGGTATGCAACACTTTGGGGAGAATATAGAATTCCTCATCTAGGTAACCATTGAGAAAGGTAGTTTTCACATCCATCTGGTGTACTTACATATTGAATTGTGTAGCCAATGCAAGCAAAAATTGGAATGGATGTGATTCTCACCACTAGAGAAAATTTCTATGTAGAGTCCACACCATAAACTCAAGAGTAACCTTTGGCTACCTATTAAGATTTTTATTGATTGATAGAACCATTGGAGTTATATTTGAGTTTAAAAATACATTTATAATTGAGAATATTCTTACCTTTTGGTAATTCAATCAAGGTCCAGATTTTCTTCTTCTCCAAGACAAAAATTCATCATTCACAACCTCTTGCTATCAAAAAACATTAGAACACTCCATAGCGTATTTGAAGGTATCGGATATGTGCTTCAAATCCAATATGTAAGTCAATAGACTTTTGTGTTTTCTTTGTTTCTCTTATTCTAATTTGTCATAAATTCTTACAATTTTGTATATGCATATATCCTTGCAAAGGATAGTACCAGACACAAAAGGGGAAGAAAAATCTTGAACATCAAATCCTTAAGGCAATGCAAGAGAAGGGGCATCAATGCAATAAATGTACAAAAGCTTAGTAGGATAAACTCTTACTAGAGATGATTCCAATTGCAATGGATTGGGTACTACCAATACTTGTGATGGACTAATGTTTGGTGGTAGGTAGGTTAGGTTAGGGTTGGCTGCAGTTGATGATGATTGTGGATGCAAAGAATTAACATGTATAGAGTAAGGGTTTGTTATGGTTAAGAAGAGGCATTGATATAGGGAATCAATGAAGATAGAGAGAGGCAACAAAATATTCTATAAAACCATACAGGCAAGGAGAGGAATAAATATGGTAGATCAACTCTCAATGATCATTTTGCTGTATTCCTATTGTAGCCAATACACTTTGGCCGTCAAGTTTGCCTTGATGAGATTTCTCGATGTGAGCAAATGTAATACTTCCAAAAACCTCTAATTGAGAGAGAAAAGGTTCATTTTATACCACAACAAGATAGGATTAATGCCATTCAAAATAGCTTAAGAATTAGAATGATTTTGTAGGTAGGTTGCGGTATGCTTCATCAATAGCCATGAGAGAGAGGTCAATATGTGTAAACATTGTTACAATGCATTCAAGAAGTGTTTTGCTCTTTTTTTGTGCTATGCCATTTTGTTCAAGATTTGTAGGATTGTGAACTATCACTAAATCCCATGGCAAGTACAATGTCTTGCAAATTCATCACATTTGTACTCCAATGCATTATTGGATCAAAGAGTTTTGATTTTCTTTTCAAGCTAGATCTCTACAAGTGCTTGAAATTCCTTGAACTTGGAAAATGCTACAAATTTTCTTGTGATCAAATATAGGTATGTGTATCTTGAATAGTAATTGATGAACTTAATGAAATATTTGTGCTCATAGAAAGTATTAGTTCTCAATGGATGACAAAAATACATATGGATGACATCAAATAGATCTTTGGGTGGCATTGTTTGTGGAAATAATTTCCATGAATACTTTGCCTAAGCATATGCTGAAAAGAAGTTAAACTATGAAGGAAACATGGGGGTAGTCAAAGTAAGTGAGACTTTGCTTTTAGTTTTTGCATCAAGGACAAGCTAATATGTCCAAGTTTCAAATACATTAACAAAGCTTGAGAGTCTTTCTAAGTAGAGATTGGTCGAGAGATTCCCTAATAAGAGGTTGATGATTGAGAGTCTCTTGGTAGGACAATAGAGGTCAATAGTGCCACCAAGATTGATGCTCTAGAAGTTAGTGCTCTCAAGGTGTCTTGATGCTTTTTGATGAAGTGTTGAGCTTGAACAAGCAAATGTTGCATGTCACTTAAGCTATGATCTCGCTTGTTGTGTTCTTCATGACAAATGATTTGGAATGTATGACAAAGATACCACCTAATTGGTACAACTAATACACCAAGAATATATTTTTCTTTAGTATAAGAATATCCGTGAGGATGGTCTTTTGTCCATTGTTCAAAATGATTTGAACATCACCAATGCTTTTGATGGAGCATTAATTGGCATCTCCTAAGTAAATACCTTTATTCAAAAAAAATGATTTGTGTTTAATGAAGGTTTGGATGCCATATGATTTATGTTAAATAGCGCTAATGTCAACATATGAATTATCATTGACTTATGTAGAGGCTAATGTTTTCATTGTGATAAGTAGTTGTTGAGTTGTCCCGAAAGACTCTTTCAACTTGTTTTCTAAGAGTAGTTTTTTGTAAGCTTGTGTAGAATGGACTCTTTTCTTACAATAATTATAATATTTTCTTTTCTTTGAAAAAATGTATTTAAAATTTGAAGCTTCTTTCACAATTGGTTTGTAGTTCTCCCTTCTCCAGAATTTGCTTGATCTTTTGGGAGGTCTTTGATTCATGTACAATGCAAAAATTATTTTGTTGTTTCTTTTGAAGGTGCACCTCCTCCAAAAGAAGATTTGAGATCCATTTGACATCTCATGGATCAAAAAAATATGCTATGAGCATCTGGAAGACTTTGAAGAAGTAAATATATGCCTCTCCTTTAGATATTGGTTGACCTATTGCATTTGACTGATCCAAAATCTGACAAAAGTTGTTGATGTGTCTTGCCACATTTTTTCATTTCTTCATTCTCAATGTGTGCAGAGTGACTTGAATGTGGATCTATGCTGCAATATCAGCTGAGTTGTAGATACTATTGAGTTCATTCCAAGCATCAACTATACTCTAGATCTCATTGATGATTCCCAAATAATTGTCTTTAATAGAGTTTTTTAGAATGGTAAGTGCATGGTCATTTTTATCATCCTATGCAGCTTTGCTACCAAGGCCCAAAGCAAGAAGAGGGTGCATGGCTCCACTAGGACGTGGAGTTATTGGTCAGTTTTTGATGCAAATGATTGGTAAATTTCTCCATTTTTAAGATCATTCTTTCCATGTATAGAAGAACTGATCATTGAACTTAGGCAGATCATGATTATAATATAATTGACCTGTCCATGATTTTGCCATTGTCTAGTTTTGTATTGCTTTGCCCTTATATGCATGGCTCTTGTGTGCAGCATTGGGCTCTTTTGTGTGTGGCTTTTTTATGCAGCTTGAGCTCTTTTGTGTGACTCTTAGAAGACTCTAGCTCTTCTGCACCAGGTTGACACTATGACACTCTAATACCATACCAGGAAGAGGTTCAATGGAGATAAAGATGGACAAGGCAGTCCAATGAGTTAATATGAAGTAGAAAATCACAAGCTTTATAGCTAAGCAATGCCCTAAAGCCTCAACCCAAATATAGCAAGAGGGAGAGCAACCACCACCACACTAGACAAGAGATAGTAAATACTTTAGCACACATGCTTTTTTCTTATCACTTGATCAATTGGCACATGATCCCTTAGATGAGTTAGTATGGTTTTCATTTGTCTTACTCATATGATGGTATCTTTGTTATATTAGAATGGCCCATGCAAGGTAGAGAGAGATGGCTACTAGATTTTGGAGATCTTTTATTAGGATTGTGCTAGTCCTTCTAATGAGACTATCCTTGGCAAGTCATTCTTTTGATGTGTTCCTTCTACAATTATCCTTCTTCTCTTTACTAAGAATATGACTACTTACAAGAGTGATCAAATGTTCTTCAATCAATTGTTTGTCCATGACATTGAGATCTGTTAGGAGACCTCTACCTGCCATGGCTTATTTTGAACTCTATTTATACTATATTGGTCATGAAAAATGTGCACTGCTCTCCTTAGACTCACTAAACTCACCACTTTACTTTAGTTAAGGGATATTAAGTTAATTGCACTTCACATGGGTTTTTTGCCTCATATGCCTCATTTAAAAGCTTCTAAGCATATTACTTAAGTAAAGTAGTGAGTTTAGTGAGTTCTTTGTGTAATTAAAATTGTGCAATATTTGTGTAATTAAAATTACAATAAATTCCAAAGTCAAGTCAAATCAACCTAACTTGTATAACTTCCACAACCAAAGGTCACCTAATTTAGTCAAACCAAGAACTTTAATATTTGTTATGAACTAAGTTAGTTTATCCATAAAAAGTCCAAGATCAATGTCCCATTCCACTATAATCTAATCATTAAATCTATTATAAGGTACTACTCTAATATAAAATTTTCTTAAGAGATCCTACTCTGTTATAATATAATTTAAAATTGACTAGGGTCTCATTGAGTATCCAAAAATTTAATATTAGGTCTTTCTCCTCATCTATCTATGATAAACTAGCTAGAGATGCCTCTAGATTATTATTACTAGACTGTTAACTATAACTATCTCCAACCACCAAAATTCTAGTGATTAATATGCATTGTAGTGTATTATGTATTAAGGTCCCACTTAAAAGGAGTGTTGGTATATAAAGCAAATGACACAAGTTAAGGTAAATGTTTGAAGTGTCCAAAATGATTAGATGACAACAGAAAATGTTGAAGATATGGTTCCTGTATATTGCAAATGACATAAGTTAGGGTAAATTTGTGGATGATCCAAGATCATTAGATGACAATAGCAAATGTTGAGAATATAGATCCTATATGCAATGAAAAATTTTTAAGTGACTTATGGGTCCTAATTTTGGAGGGAATGATTACACATCCTCTTGGATGTGTGGCAAGTGGAGCAATAATATAGGTCTACAAGTATAGGGATATGCAACAAGATCTCATCTTTGTTCCTCCAACCTTGGAGTTATATCAAGTTATGAATATGTCATTAGACATGTTTTTCTCAGTTCTGATGTGTGCAAGGTAGGTTTTAACATACCATGATGAATTCAACAATCATAGAAATAAAATAGTGAGTGAGGAAAACTCATAGTAAAATAAAGTTTAAACAAGAGAATTTACAATACATATTCCATTAAATTCTAATAAGTTGATCTGCTACTAGTGTTTTTGTCTTTAGTTTGGTTTAGGAAAATATTAGTATGTGAATCAAATCTCAAATTCAGAAATGTTTTTACATATTTGTCCAATCTTCCACTACTTTGAAAAATAAAATTTTGTAAGATATGAGTGACTTTTGTTAACTTTTGTTAACCTTATGGTTTCCATGACTTCTTGCAAACATTGGCTCACTTCCTGGCTTAATATTTCCAGGGGAGGTGGTTTGACATTTATGAGAGAGCAGCCATTCTACTGAAATTCTTACTTCTCCCATCTGTTCCGAAAAATAGAATGTTGAGGTATCTCATTAATTTAAAATCACTTTAGTTCTGCTCTCACTGTAGAAATATCACAAAATACAGAATATATTAGATAACTTACTTCTGAAATTCTTATTCAAAAAGAAAAATTGGCTCCTTTTGGTGCCAAATTGGCTCCAATTGGTGCAGACCGTGGAAGTATAGGTTTGGGTCTAGCCCATCCATCTTTTGACCAGATTCATGGGACCCAATTCTGACAGTTAATACACCAAGTTCTGCTTTGCTTCGCTTTGTTCGATTATACCCTTACAGGTGTAACTTAAACCCCATAAGCGGGGGTGTCACCATCTCTTTAAAACGGGATTATGGAGAAACTGATGGCTTCGAGTTAGTATCAGCACAACGCTATTTGAACAAGGCCAATAGGCAAAACATAGAGAGAAATCATATCCTGCAGAGTAAACAAATCTTCACTCCAAAAGTTGTTGATCTATAAAAGTTGTGGACAACTTCTCCACGTCCTCCAAGTTATTTGACCAAACCTGTACCAATTCTATACCAATATAATTATACCACACCATATCTTGTTCTAGTTTGGATACTTCCCAAACAACACTTAGAACTAAAAAGGCTCAAAAGCTGTATTATGGTGGTAGTTGGTAGGTGCTAGATCGGCAGCAAAACCAGATTTCCACGAGGCTCAGCCGTAAGAGCATATCAGCACTCGTTTCTTTATAAGAAGGTAGTAACGAGTAAATGGCTAGATACACCGACTTATGTATTCTATGCCCATGGTCCCTAGATACCCAGGTCCACCGTCTCTAACTCTGTGCAGCCATTGCAGCAAATGGAATTGAAAATGGAGGGGTACCCACTAGATTCACTCAAAAGACACCTATGCACGCTCATACCATATCTATGTCAGTTGAGGTGGGGACATAAGAGGATAAGCGTTGGAAAAGACGTTTGGGAAGGCCCATGCATGCTGCCCAACACTAGTCTATATTCTAGAAAGTAATCACAAACTCCTCTGCTTTTTGCGCATACATGCATGTGTTGCAATGTGGAAATAGGACAATCGGCCCGATTACCTCTATCTTCATCCAAAAGACACGGACGTCTATTCAGACGAAGGACATCTACATCTTTCAAGCATATGTTGTTTAGATGCTGAGCGATCTAGACAACTTACAGCGTGGTGGCATGTGGTAATGTCTGTCAGTGTTGACAAAAGGATGAGTCCAACATTTGCTTTACATCAACCACCTGACTGTTGTTTTCATCCAGAGCAGATAAGGTCAGTTTTCTGAACAGCCATGTACAAGTACATTCCACCATTGCGTCGTAGTCTCTTGAAGCTTGACACTTGTACGAAGTCCAGACGACGCAAATTATAAAGTATTGAACGACGAGTCCACCATGAGCTTGGACTCCCATGTACACGTACGTTCCACCATTGTTGTGTTACTTGGGCTGTAGCCACTTGAAGCTTGACACTTGTACGAAGTTCAGACGACGCAATTTATCAAGCACTGAATGCCGAGTCTACTATGTGCTTGCTTGGACTCCTTAGTACTGTAGGTACGGTGCTGTGGCGACGGGTGCTTTTTGAGAATTCTTACTCCTCGGCCGATGTTTCACATACTTATCGTTCCATTTGACTATGGTGTTCATTGTTGGGGATATTGAAACGTTTGTTTGTTTCTCGTTTTAAAATAGTGCGTTTTTAAATGCATTCTAAAATATCATGATTTTTCGTGAAATTTCTTTTTTTTATTGTTCGTGAAATATCACATTTTGATTTGTACAGATGATATTCATATTTGACAACAAGAAACAATCAAGAAACAATGGAACAAGAAACAATGGAAAACGCTGATTAGAAAAAAGCCACTCAGACCCTAAACTTCCTTGTCTGCTGGGACAGTGGGACTATACAGGTGACAGATTGCGCTCACCAAGAAGAAAGAAAAACGTTTTGTAAAACAATACAAAATATTTTTAAATACTCTATTATTTGCAGAAGTAAAAAAAACGTTTCCATAGTCAGGATATCTGGAGGTGATCTTCCAGAGGACAACTATATGCCAAGGGAGATCATGAAGCTCAGCAGCAGACTTCTTGTCCTGAAACTCTTCAAGACAGTTCGCTAGTGTTTTCTTTCTTTCCCGAATTTTGTTTCTATTAACAAACGAAGTGCATCTGAATTGGATCAAGAACACATGTGTACGTAACATTAGTGGTCTCGGTGTTCAGGAGTGCCACCTGTGGAGGAGTATGCGTTCAAGTTTTTGTTCACTTCCTGAATAAGACCAGTTGAAATCAACACTCAAAACCGTATTTTGACACCGACGAAAGCACTTCCAGATAGAAGTGAATCCTGGTTAATAAATATCCATCTTGAAAGCTTTCTAGCTATCTTTGTCCACTGTCAACTTTGCACTGAGACAGATGATGTCCACCGCTTTGTTATGATTAGTATTAAGGTTTGCTTCTCGTGCAGCTGTTGTAGTCAACTTACACAAGGTAATGGCAAAGTTGCTTTCCAGGAGATGACATCGAAGTTATAAACAAAATGACTTCAACGTCACAAAGATCGATGATCAAGATTCCTGGAGTCATCCGAGGCACTTGCTTGTCCTTGTAGGTTCGTGTATGCTTGTTCAGATTATGACTCCGTCAGTGGAGGTTAAATCTGTGAACTGTCCTCTAAGGATCTGGTGCATCTGGATAGGAAATTATATCAAACGATGTTGCTGTAATTGTCCTCTTTCCGCAAGATTGTAGGTGACTAGAATAAAATACCAACCATATTTTCTCAGCACAATCAAGCGTCTTTTCAGCATGAAAAGTTTTGAACCACATACATTTTTGGACGTGCAAAAGACTGCTTTCAAACTTACACCAGCTTTACTAACGAAGGCATCGCCCGTAACATACACAAATACCGACAGCTCGTCATGAGCTACATAGCTAGACCTCGATGTTTTACCAGAACACCTTCTTGTTAAACTTTAAACGACATATAACCTTAAAACATCTCCAGTTGAAATGACACAGGATCTTTCGTGATCGCAAACCATTAAACAATTGTCTGCCAAAGACCCATGCGTAGGAGCAAGGTATTAGCACTACCTATTATGGAGATCCACCAGGATGAGTTACCAAATGTAAAGGTACGAACCAGTTGCACTTGCTGTTCAACTTCATGGAGCTCTCAATCTTCTCTTGGTCATTGACAGGACCAAGCGAGGAGTGAAAACTGTCCCCTAATTTTAACCGGTGTTTCTGCATCAATTTGAATCCAACATTCGCGATCACATCACAGTATCCAGCCTTTTGACTACTAGAATACAGAAAGAATGAGAAGAGAAAGCATTCTTCCGAAGAATACCGTAGACAATCTCGCAAGTGGTGCCTGCCACAGCCTTTGGACCATGTATCCACGCTGTCGACAAATTGGGGTAGAGGGGAACCTATCCTGATCGCTAACTATACTTTTCCAACAAACTAACCTCACTTCAATCCGAACGAGTAATCAAGTTCTCTAGCTAAAACCTACAGCTAATACAAAACAGCTTCTGCATGCCCCTAGATAGTCTGCCCGCTGGAGTTGGTAGACTCTACGTGTCCCGACCCCATCACATCGGTTTGCTCTCTAGAACCGGAAGTCTTTGGACTGATCAAGCCTCCTTCCCAACCCTCAATGGAAACTCCTTCTCTTGATGGAGTTTCACTACCTACAGCTCCCTCGCTCCATGTAGAACGTCCCCATGCCCCATCAGCTGACTCCCTATCCGCCATGACCCTTTGCCTGGATATTCTCGGTACTGATTCTTGATCTTCATCACTACCCTCTTGATGTAGGTTGGTACGCGCACTGCTCTCTTTGGCAGTAGGAATTTTGTTCTTGTTGTCTGTGGTCCATCGTCGTCGACGAAATGATGTGGTAAACCTAGGATCCACAGATTGGTGTGCATCGGCTATTCGCATGTCTGCAAATATTGGTTCGCAGGTTTCTCTCGCATGCTTGGAGCACGTGTCTTTAGAAGCTGCTACACATGCCCTCATTTCATCCTCCTCACAACGCTCCCGTCCTCCCTCCTCTATCCGGGAAACATTTAGGAAAACAAGCATATGTTTCCACCAGGGTATTTTGCATGCATTAGTTGCACTTATTGAGCAACCCATTCTGGCACCCATCTGTGACGACGTTGGACGTTGGCCCTGCACGAACGGTCAGTTTCTCTCCAGACACACACAAATAACGATAATCGTCTGTATACCCGTAAAGCTTCAGGTCTTCCGTGTAAAAACTTTCAGCAGTAAAGAAGAAAATATAAAACCGTCATAATTTCTAACTTATCCACATTGTCACCTCTACTATATTGGGAAATGAGAATTGCTCTACAATATGTCCAATGGTGTGTGGATCCCTGTTCTTCGAACGGGGATCCACACCCACGGATGACAGACTCAGACTCGAGTAAGGAAACATGCGTTGTAGCCCCAGAGCAACTGATTATGAACGCGAATAGCATAACAACATCACTAACGATGAGTAGCATGGCAACGCAACTAACGAGCCATTTCTTAACAACGCCATGCTCAACAGCAGCAAAGCAGAGATCCGTATCATCATCGGTCACTCCAAGCGGTAAACTGAAACGAATTGAAAATTGGTGGTGGACGCAACTCCTGAACTATGTTATGCTGAACAGAAGCAAGCTAGAGTTCCGTATTGCCATCACACACTAGAAGTGGTAAAATGGAAAGGAGTTGAAAATTAGTGGTGGGGCCTGACGGAAAGAAGGAAATGTAGAAGAAGCGATAATGTATATCTCAGCGTGCACTACGAAAGCATGAGTCCTGAAAACACCAGAAACAGCTCAACTATCTTCACTCGTACATGTGGGATTCATGATGATTCAAGTCATACCATGCCTCAGTTTCTCATAGATCTTGAAAAAAATATATGTACCTCACATTGACCGGCGATTTTGTCCTCACTGCTCAGCCACGCTTGTCTCCAACTGACTTCATCTTTGAATGCCAAAACCCATTTGCCTGCGGAAGGTTCATCTTCCCCACCTGCCGGCACTGGTATCCTCAACGGTGGAATGACAGAGTCGAAAGCGACCGTTGTCGCTGCGGGTGAAAGATCACCAAATCCAGGTAACTGTGGCATGATGCCGCCTGTTCTGCAAATTCACCAATCCACAGGAGAAAAAGTGAGAACGAAAGATACCACTACCAGTATTTCCAATTGGAACAGTAGCAGCCGACAACTTACAAGAAGCGCAAAGACTTTCTCTGTACAGTCTCAAGGGTAACGCAGGAGCGTCACCCTGTAACCTTCACGGTGAAACTCAGGCAATGGAACCTGAACTTTCTTAACAAACTCACCTGCTTGAGATTCGGAACAGAGAGGGAAGGGCAGAACGAGCAGAAGAGGAAGTTCGGTAGGAACGTAAATCACCGCGCACACCGTTATTTTGTTGCTAGGAATTCAGTTCTCGTCATCCACAAGGTCGCAAGGTGCCTCAATTCGCTGTAGCAGTGGGCACTGGCACCACGAACTTCACTCTGCCATCTGTTTCCGTCTTGGGCAGCATACTTAGTTTGGGAGTTGCCTCGCTAAATGAAGAGCAAACGCAGAGACACCCTGATCGACATGGACAAGAAGTGATAGACCATCCCCTACAACCAGAAACTTACTTCAACTGGCGCTCCCTATAGCGTCCTGGCTCAACGGGGTTCTAGACGCAAACAATTACAGCAATGAATTAGATTATAACATGTGGGGATTGTGGGGATTGTGGGGATTGAACACTCGATTCTTGATCTCATTCAGGTTGATTTTCCCTGTTCCTCTTTGTTGTCGTGGTTTCAGCGTACAATTTGAGGACCCTTCCGTCATCTTCATGTTTCCATGGCTCCGCTCTCCTCTGACAAAGTACTTGTTGGATGACCACAATGTGTATTCATGTCCACAATAACATCATGTATCGTGTCTGAATCTTCAGACACCACTTTTGTGAGTTCCGAACCCAATTAGGGTTTCAGTTTACAGACAGTCATTTGACAAGTGGATTGAATGGACGTGCGAATAAACTAAGACAAAAGGACTGAGTGGACGTTCGAAGCAACCTAATGGTGCGGCCTCTACTGCAGAGAGAAGGAAATTTGGCGAGTAAAAGATGTGCTTTGTTCGTCTACTGATTTGCCTTCGGGACAGTTCTGAGGTAGAGCTAGAGTGCATTCTCAGACTTAGTATTTAGCGCTCCCATGTACGTATTTACACAATGCGAACTACACAGGGGAAGAGTCAACTGAAAGGAAGTAGAGCATGTGTACAGTGCACGTCTTTGCTACTTTTATCGGGTGTGATCAGATGTGAAATTTTAGTTCTCGACTTTGGAAACATATTTCGGTCTAATGTTCTCTTGGAGGAAGACTAGATTTACATGACTGCAATCCATTATTGAATTCACTTTAGTTGAATCGTATTAGTGGAAAACTATTCAGGTCGGTTTAACTCGGAGATTCAAATAGTTAGCTACCCAGACGAGTGGTAATACTACCGTGACTAATGACCTTCAGTAATTCCTTCTGAATTACAGTCCAGACGGAAACTCGGGCTTTGTTTATTTGCTCTGTTGATCACGTTCATAAGCTCCGTGAATCACTCAGTGACTTGCTTCGTGTTCCCCAGTGCTGCCATTGGATTGATTGGGTAACGCCACAACAAGGACCTTCCGATCAGTTCCTTGATTAGTTCATTAAACTATTTCTTCATGGAAAAGGAATTTGCTTCAGAATCAACATAAGTTGAATATGCAAATGCACCGGGACGTAACGACTCTCTTTGGAACCTGGTCCACTACCGATATTTGAACCAATTGATACGGCACATGATTTCCCGTCCCAGTTATATCCACAAGATTTTGAGGCACTCAGATATTTCCAAGAAACAAATCTCACATAATGGATTAAGTAGCAGAAGCAAGTTTCCTTCAGATCGTTTGTTGTGACAGGATGACGTTGAACCAAAACTCTCAGTTCGATGAGGAAAACTCGGCCACAAATGGAAACATCTCAGCAATAGCCGAGGCACAACTTTCTAACCAACAGAATAAACTCTAGTCGAACATATTTACTGACTGACTATCCCTGTCCAAGTGTGAGGGGGCGGGGCAGGTAACACCTATTTTGGCTAGTCCTCCAGATAAAAGCTACCGGTGATAGCCTCAAGGCGTACTCACTTACAGATTTCAATCTGATCGCGAATGCATGAGACTAGATATATTCCAATTCTTTGGTACAGTTCTACGATAGCATGCTGTTGCCAGCGACAATTGACAGCACACATGAATACGAATTTAATTACACCCTGCCTAAAATTTGTACACTAAAGTACTAGGGTTGCCTTCCCGTAGTATCGGTTGATGAAAGCGGCCTGCGTATCGACAGATTAACATTAGTCAAGGTAGAAATGCGAAGTGTAAAACACAGTCGTGCAGCTACATTCAGGCCCCATCTCATCCATCTGCGCCTTCCGTGAATTTTGACATGGCACTCACCTTCTGATCAGAAATGTCCGGAGTATCAGCTGTCTTCACGGGATAGAATTTGTAAAAGTGCATATTTTGTAGAGCATCTTTGGTTTCTTGACTCATCTCTTCAATAGCCTTTTTCCTTGCTTCCCTAGCATCTCTCAATTTCTTCTTTTCGGCAATGACAAGTGACTTCACGTGAGCCTGCAAATCCAGCACCGAATGAAAAACATAAAGTAAGAATTCTAAGAGCGAGTACTATAAGAAACAGCGAAGATCATGAGATCGATCGGTCGAGGGGATCGACTTGCGATATTGTCGATAGAAAACCATTACCATGAACTTTTCCTTCTCTTCTGCTGGCAATTCCTCTCCTTGAATAAGGTTATCCGCAAATTCCTGTAAAGATTGTGTGAACATACTTCGTCAGCTCATCGTAACATTTAGTCATGAAGAAAGCAATAGAATTTTCACTTCATCTTGCGCATAAAAGCACGAACTAGAGCCACATGTCCATAGCAGTGCGACATATTGGTCCATCCTCGTTTAATCCTATTCATATGCGTCACGGCCAGCTTACACTCGAGAAAACGCTCTGTACATTGTAGTTCTGTTACACTTGTGCAGTACAGGGTTATGACAGACACCACTATATACCTCATACTCGTCAAATTGCCAGTCATATTCTGCAACAACCTGCCAAATCACCATCACCATAATCATAACAGTTAGGAACAACCGAGCGTACTGGTAGACAATATCGAAGTGAGAAGTGATAGACAGAGGTTTATTTCCAAACGCACGACTTCTACGTAAATCAGGACTTTTAATACATAATCCTTACCGGAGGCTTGGAATCGTCATCGAATGGGTACATGATATTCACGATAGTGTCCTCCTGAATGTCCTCCTCCTTTAGTGGCTGGTACAGATCTGCAAACATACCAGTTTATAAAAATTGCTATACTTCGTCACTACACAGAGTACATATGGGTAATGGGAGTAGAAAATCGTTCGAGGAGCGGGGGATCGACACATACTTAAGACAGAGCCGAAGACATGCAGATCTAAGCAAGTAAATTTATGCAAGTTTAAGCAACTAGGACTTCACCAAAAACAACGTTTGAAATCGATCCAAAGCAGAAGCGAAATTTGATACATTTCATGAACATAATTGGCATTCAAAATCTAGAGTAGCACTCGGCATCTGATGAAGGAGGCGTGCCTTCTTGAGCAACACGACGCAAAAGAGCAGAGTGTGCGGTATAGAGTATATATATACACATATAAAGGATGTAGAGAGGTTTCATTTGTTTGCAGAAAGAAGAGGCTCTCTTCCCAGATGGGACTTTTCTATCATAAACGTATCCACTTGTAATTAACAGCAGCTACTCAAGAGTCGGAGGGAAATCACTTGCTACATCTCTTTCTTAGAACCATTAGAAATATGGACGTATACTTACAAGGCAAGCAGTATTCGTACTTTTTGATTCGTTCTTGCCTTAGCTGTTTCAAGGCAGCCCTACAGAAGACGGGACTTCAATCAGAATCAATAGCGATAATCCAAGACGATGCATGATATAACCCGCTAGATATCGAAGACAAGAGATCATCCACCAAGCTACGTACAGGGAGTCAGAAGGAGAGCCAGATTAGATATGATACCTCCGCTGGGTGCACTTTAATGTGAAAATCTGGGTCTTGTACCGCTCCAATGAGGTGTGCCTGCAATGCAAGAGCACGTATGTGTCATTCGACTTAGTTACCTACCAATTGCATTGACAGGTGACATCGTAAAGATTTATTTGGAGTTCCACAAGTAAAGAAGAACGTTACTTACTCAGTCACATCCTCAGGTATGTACGGAATCCAACCCATTTTCATTTCCTTCATGGGCACAATCATCTCCCCCTCCATTTGTACAGACTTAATTCCCACCTTGTCTGAGGGCGGAAAAGGGGAAGTTACCTTGAATAGGAGAAGTAGAAACGAAGACATATCAGGATGCCGTCTTGGGAATAAGATTAATGTCCATAAACAATGTAAGCCAGATGGAAAGACAGTGGTGGCGTTTTCTAATGTACTCGAAAAATAAAATATACATTATCGTTCAAGTTTCTCTCGTCTTGGAGACACGAAAAAATAGCTTGAGCTTGAGCTTGAGAGTAAGATAAATTACTGCAACAACTGCCGGGATGTGGACAACTCTTGACATATCGGATCCATCTTTTTCCTTGAACCAAACCAGCTGGGCTGCAAACGAGGCAGGACGACAATCAGAGATTCCAGTCATGCCCACTATAAACATAGAAGACAGGTCCTGAGCAATGCATTGTTTTGAATACGATGAAACCCTCTCTTTGAGCATAGATAAGCCCCAAACAATGTAATTTCGCGTTGATGATACTCACGTTCCGTACAACCGAAGAGATACACCCTCTTGCCATGTAGGAGTCCTCCTTCTTCAAAAGCTTCCTGCAGAAGTAAACGGCTAATCAGCAGCAAGCATCTCAAGAAGTCCATAGATCAGACTTTCGTGGCTCTGCATGGTTCCTTTGGCTTGATAGGCTTTATGTTAAGAAAATTTGAACTTGCTCGATCTGTTAAATTACGTCCTTATAACCTTCCATTCCTCCATGCAAATAACCTAATACAGATTCACAATCCAAAATATCTTCTCCACCTGTCATAATAAAGCCAGCAATATATTGATGATGAGTATATAATAAAGCTTGTGTTGTAAAATCTTGTGCAACCCAGATCAAGGATATATATTGGTCACCCTTCAAATAAATGACATCTCATGAACTAGTAATCCGCCAATGACACCTGATAACCACCCACTTAAGCCTTATTTGGGCAGAAAAGAAGAGAAAAACGCTACAAAACAGAAGGGACATGGTGAACCTTAAGAATACCAATCCCTGTTATAGTAGTGAAGTGCTGGCAAACCAATTTAAAGTTCCATGTAACGACAATAAAGACGGTAAAGCTAACCTCAAGATTTGAGAAATCCCAGTTTATTTCATAGACACGGTCATATTGATCCCACTGCACACGACCAACCAGCGTCAAATACTCGACAAAAATTCAAAAGGTACGATGAGACAAAAGTTGTTTGCATGCAGAGAAAAAATGCATGGGCGATCGCATCTCAACCGTGTGGTTGTAGTCAAATTTTAGGGTTTAAGTGACAACTATTATGTGAGTGGTGCAAAGGGAGAGCGGTATAATGTACCTCGGTGCCGACAGGAAATGCCTCCTTCCACAAATCGGCCTGGCACACACACACATGCAGATCATATTAGCAACACGCTCGAATAAAACCGTACCTGAACCTACGTGATTAGGCTTCCACGGGAAGTATTAGTGTCAACGTCCATCGTACACAGCTATCGAAGCGCATCAAGCATGGCCAGAAGCGCAAACCAAACTAAACTGGACAACGTCCTCCTTCCAACAGCTTGATTCTAAACCCCGTCCAGTGAACATACGGCTCATGAAAGTAAAGATCATACCCAGATCAAGGGGCTTAGGCTTTTAGGGGGCACACAAACGAAGGCATGAGAGGAGAGCGGAAGTGTCCGCTCAAATTGGGATACGAAGTAAAAATGAGAGTAAATGAACAGACGTCCTGAATCCAAGTCTTACGCACCAGGCGTCCACGTTCCCTTTCCGGACTGATTGTAGTCACGTTTTTGCTAGTGCTTGCGCGCTGCCGGGACCGAGACCGGTTCCGGGAAGTGGAAGCCATTTCATCCGCAAGAGAGTGGCATCCAGTCGTCACCAGGGAGATTATGGACAATTCTAGTCCGGGAAATCAGAAGCAATGATACAGCTCAGCTCCAGAGGCAGCGAAACAGTTGATTCAATTCTCTGAGAAATTTGGTACCATCTGCTTGATCGGTATACTTCAAATAAAGCTCGCAACTACAGCTACTTTCCCTCCTTCTACAGACCCCAGCACCCGTCAACGTTCAATGCCCTGAAAGAAAAAGCTTTTCAGCTTTCATCTACACCTCCACACTGAACTTCCGTTCAAATCAAATCCTACAGAACGCACTCCATCGCCATACTCTCCAGAATCCACACACATCCATCTGCACTCGCCTAACTCACGTCCTACAGCACAACAGAACAAATGCATATCACATCATAAATCCTGCGATCCCCACCATAAGATAATCTCGTTGAAGCCGGGAACCTGGCATAGCCTTCGCTCCTTCTCCGGGCAGATTCCAACAAAATGTCAAGTTGATCAGTACACAGAAGCTAGCGAATGTTGCGCAATCTTCCGGGGCCTCTTATCTCTTCAACGGTACTCCACTCACTCTTCCACCTTCTCCTCCTCGTCGTAAAGCAATTCTCCCGGCCTGTACGCAGGGTTTTTGAAATGCCTGTGAACAGACTCGCGTCGTCAGGATATTTGAAGGAGGACGAAGAGACAGAGACTCTTCTCTCCTTGTCTGAACCTAAGTATAACAAGTCCGTTTGATTCCGCGTTCCCGTTATGCTATAGTATCTTAAGTCTTCTGCTCTCTGCATCCGACACGTACTTGACTAACTTAGGTCAAGGTCTGCAAGGATGCGTTAACCTGAATCCCGTAAACCGTAAATATAAGATTTCCATGCTATGCATGGACTAGAGTGCCCATGCTATGCTATGCTATGCCCATGCCATGCATGGACTAGAGTGTCTTACGGATCTCGACGATCTTTTGGACTGAAAATTTTGGATTCAATATTACTTAGCCTTCTTATACAGATATTTGTAGAAACATTATTTGGATTCTAACGTAATTAAAGATATATAATTTGATACCTTACATTTTTAACAACGGAATTATATCGAATTTCAGAATATTTAAGTTACATTATTCTAATGAATATTTATTATAAAAATGGTATTGAAAATCATGAAAAATAAATAATATATATTGAAAATATGTATGTTGATTAGATAATGAAATATCTTCTAGGATATTTATATGTTAAGTTGAATGAAAATGAATTAATGATGATTTCAAACACATCTTATTTCAATTTGATTTTACGATTCATATACTTAACTTCTGGTTGAAAAGAAAAACGCAAATCATCGCCTCTCTAAACTTATGATATGGCATATAAGCGAAAAAAAGAAGTTAAAGACTTTATTCTATATTTTAAGAGATGATTTGACTAGTCAAAAACTTTGTCTCAAAGTTTTTATATAGTTACTTTATTGATCATCTCTAAGTCCTCAGCCTCAGCACCTAGGAGGTGTGCTTGTCCGTCGACGGATTTGTCGTAGAGCCGTGTGCGGCGATCGATGAGGTCTAAATCCGTCACTGCGGACGAATCCAGGAACTGCGGTTCAAAGGTTCAGGTTGGAACAATCCAGGAACAGGTTCAAGGATGCTCCTCATGACCTCTTGTACTGTCTTGTCTCCAGGTGATGGTATGCCCAGGGAACGGAGCTTGCCGTCGGCTTTAGGAATGGATTCTCTTCGTGACGGACGGAATTTACATGATTCGTCTTTTAGTTGACGGACGACCTTCTCAACATAGGCTTGGGAGAATCCGTCAAGAGTTTTCTTTATCCGCATCAGGTTTCATATTGTCTGATTTCAATTTCTTTAGCTCGTAAGCTAGTCTAAATATCTGGGGGTATAGTAGTTGCTAGTTTCCGAAGGACCGAGAGGTGGGAAATGGCTTTACGATTTCCGGTTTAATGCATTTTATGGATTAAACTTTGCTTCCAACTCTTCATTCTTAGTTAATATTGTCAATTAGATGATATTGACTCAAAATCTAATTTTAGTTAAGACTAACTAAAGATCGCTAGCATCAAAAGACTCACCCGTAACCAAATTGCTAAAGACAAAGGTAAGTTTCTAACAAGCCTAGTCTCTAAGAGCAATCTGACCAAATAATACCAAGACAAGGAATCCAAAAACAAGCCTATACTAATAAGCATGATATCGGTACTAATGGGGGTTAGCCCCGTTTTACCTCTTTTGTCTCTCCCTTGTAGGGCTCCCTGGTATGGGTCTTCCCATCCTTCATGTGTTTACGTGGTCGCTTTTTCCCAGTAAGCATGAATCCTAAGATTCTGAAATTCATGAAATATGCTAGAATAAACAAGACAACAAATTGAATGTATTAAAAATTTAGAAGGTGACAAAGCATCTACTATTTCCAAAAAAAATTCTAAGATAAATTTGGTAGTTCCATTCATGAAACGAGACATTTGTATAAAATGCATGAGTTCTTTATTGAACTTGAATTTAACTCTAAGTTATAATGCGTAGACAAAGAAGACAAGATGATATTCAAGGTTCATTGGATATAAAAGAAAATGAAATATGATAGTGATAATTATATTTCTGAAGAACATGAGTTCAATTATGTATTGTGAAGAGCGTACAAGCACTAATCTGAGGTATTTAGATGAATTCAAGGAATTCAAGTCAAACAAATTTCAAAGTAACAACAAATTAGATACATTAGGTAAAAGATCATATTGATTAAGAGAACAGATATAAATTTAGACCTTGATATTTACTTTATATTTAGACCTTATGTTAACATGAGATACAATGGTATCTCATTCATGAGTCACTAACCATAAGTCTTAGTAATCTGATTGGACTTGATGAGTAATTGAGCTATTCTATGTACCAACTTATATGAGAGAGTACTATAACTTAAAAGAAAATGTTGATTTGATATCTTAATTGACCTGCTCGTACTAAGAGTAAGTAATTAGGTCAAGCATAACTACATATGTAGGAATTTTGAGTTTAAAGTGTAACAAATATATGAATTGTGAGAATTTAGCATTAGTTAATGCTAAACTTACTAAACTTTAATATGTTTTTTGCAATAAAGTATTGAGATTACAAATCACTCCCTATAAGTTTATTCTACAAACACATTTTACATTAAAAAAGGTAAGTGTATAATACTTATAATCCATGGAAATTTTTTTAATCTTACATTTAATATTAGATTCTTTGGATTCTTGATATCTCCTAAATTTTGAAGTTAGAGTGTAGTAGGCCTTGTTGATGATTAAAGAAAGACATTTAATACTACTATCCATAAGTGTGATTAAAACTATTGTTAGTTTATCCTTCCTTCTTTTCACGCTTTGTTATGATTTTTTTGGATAATAAATGTTGAATCTGGTCTGATTTGTAGAATAAAGGTGGCTATTATTTGTATTACATATCAAGCTATATACTCTACTAAGTTTTCTTTAGCTACTACAAACTTACTTCATGTTTCATTTGTCATGATAACTGCTCTGCTCTTCTTTTCATATGGTCTCACATGAAATCATACCACTCAAATCATGCAAAAATGTATTTCAAGTCACCAAAAGACAAATAAACTTACCCCATGTTCTCAATAATAATTAGAACTTCTAATATTAGAAACTCATTATAAATTCCAAAATTTTCTTCTTGTACATATAACATCATCAATAAACTATTTCTCAACCAAAGGATTGCGAGGAACCGTCACCCTCTTTTTCATTCTTACTGTTTGTTTCTATATTTGGAATATTGGAGTGTTCTAAACTTTGTACACATTGTGTAATTTCTCAACCAAAAGAACATGAGAAACCTTCACTCTCTTGTCATTTGCATGGTTTCTCTCCATATTTATTGTGTTCTCAAAATTTATAAGTGATGTAATTAACAACAGATCGTCTTACCTTGAAAGTGACATAAATAAAATTAGCAAATCATTGTTTATCTATATCCTTCTATGTCTAATCCAAGTTATTATGATAGATTTTGTAGTCTTAAAAATTACATTGCTCAAGCTAATACAATAAATTATACTTTATAAATGAAAAAAAAGTTGCATCGTGGATAAAAACTACATTCTTTTAAAGAAGAATAAATATTATGCTTACATCTTGCATAAATATTATATTTCTTTTCATTTTGTGATACTAACATTATATCTCTGTATACTCAATCTTAAAAATTAGTATATACTCAAATCATCTAGAAATTGAGATATATAGAAGTTATCTTGCTCATATTTTTTCTTTCAGCTTGTTATATGATATCAAAAACTACCAAAAAGGGTATATAATCCACATATTATACACACAAAAAATATCAAATATATTTTCAATGCATTTGAATTGGACTTTTATAATTTTTCTATATTTGGTAGAAAATTTGCAAGTATGTTATCTGAAATAAGAAATTTGAGTTTATTGTAGTTCATTGTGAGCAAGTAAGGAATATTAAATTCTGAGTTCATATCTAGAAACAAGCGTTTAAGTTATTATAATTTAAAATTATTTTTTTTTTGAATTATCAGTAATTACATTTTCTAATCATTAAAAAATTTGATAATAATTTTACTTGTTATTATTTTACCTTGTGACAAATATAATATTACTTTTTTAGTATAAATTATATAAAGAGAGAGATAGATTTGAGAAAATTGCATTCTTTCAAAATTATTTTCCTAGATTGTGCACAAAATTAAATTCAAGCAAAACTGCATGTTTGCTTGAATTTATATTTTGTGCACAATCTAGGAACAAAGCTCATTCATAATACCAACAAAACTCACAAGAGTACCCTATACTACAATTTCAAGGAAAGCATATATTATTTACCGGTTTCTAACACTTATTAGAATGATTCTTTCAGGGGAACTTGCCTTATTTTCCCCGTAGTTTGATCCAAAATGAAAATTAGAACTTCCAACTATGAAAAATATAAAAGAGCAAAGAGCAAAGTTTTGAACTATTAGAAAAACTCTAAAGTTTTATTTATAGAGATTGGATATGTTGTGCAAAATCCTAATATGCTTTTATTTGCTTTAAGCTAACTTGTCTTGTATGTTAAGCAAATATTTGCACATCATCTTGAGCATATATAGTATTTTAAGTTAAATCATAAGCTAATTAAATATATAGAATGTAATTTACATTCTATTGTGTTCTATTCTACAATTGTGTCTAAAGCTAAAACTTGGAACCTAAGTTATATATTGTTTCAAGTAATCATATTTGCTATATATTTTATACTTTTGAGTCAATTTTCAGTATCCTTTTCTTAGACAATCTCTTACATAATACATTTAGAATTACACATGAAGATGATAGACTGGTAGAGTGGACTAAGAAATCTATGCATTTCCAATGTAAAGATAATTGGATATTGTACTATTCATTAATAAATACAAGCTTACTTCTAAGAGAAGTATGTAGTACATCCTAGTCAATTCTCTCAATATTAAAAAGGCTTCATCTATAACTTATATCCCAAATATACTCAAAAGTCATTGAGTACCTTACTACACCACAAGGATAATTAATATATTCTTAGCATTTCTTCATATTTCATGAAATTTATTTTCACTTTCAAAAGTATTATTCAATAGTTTATGATAATGAACATGAATAAATTTGAAATTATGATGTATTTACCAAGGGCAAGTGCTAGACAAGACATTTTATACTAAGAACTAAGAAGATGTTGTAAAAAATTATAAAAAATACTATTAGAATAGGGTAGAAAGGGATGGCCAAAAGTATTATGAACCCATGCTTGAAAATCTTGGACTTGCTTATAGATTAAGAGGTATATTTGCTAGGATTTAGAGCTCTAGAGTTAGTCAAGGCATTGAACAATATGGTGATCTCTATGTACATCAAGATCAAGTCAATTGAACTCAAGGAAGAAGGTATCATTGTTAATATATTAAGGGAATTGATATCTACACACCCATTCACTACATTTTAACACCACACCAACTATTATCGGTCTTTTGTCAAGTTAGAGAGTTATAAATTAGTAGATGGTTCAACAACTTCAATCTTGATTTCTAGATCACTCCCTAATTTGGCAAAGTACCAAATTTGGGAAACAATTTTTCTACAAATAGGCCTCAACAAATATGGGAACTATGGCTAATAGGCACGTGACAAGTATCTCATCATCAAGAACTTGATGAAGGATCTGATTCATTTTGCTAGCATGGATCAAATGGACAATGTCCTAGTGATTATAGTTGGAATGAGCTTGGTGTCATTTTGAGCAAGTACTTTGTCACACAATTATAATAGACAATTGCATTGGAGCTTAACACAAAATTAAGTTTATTTATTAAATCCAATTCAAGTTATAAATCAAATGATTTAAAAGTTGAGTTAATTTTTTGGTGGCGTACAAAATGGGATCAATATCAAATACAATGGAGAAGCACTAAATAGCCATGCTATGTCCATGTAATTGAGTATTTGCAGCAAGTAATGCTATATAGTAAGAAGAAATACTTGATATATCTCAATATGAATCTTATCTTAGCCATCATATATAAGATGTGTCCATCAAAACTTTCTTGCAATACTTGTAAAGCATAAAAATATGTTTGTCAGTGTAAGGAGTAGCAAATTTTTAGGCTACAAAAAATCATATTTTATTAAATTTTAAGTTAATCATCTTTTAGAAATCATATCAATTTTTTAGAAATACTTGATGTATCTCAATATCAATCTTATCTTAGCCATCATATATAAGATGTGTCCATCAAAACTTTCTTGCAATACATGTAAAGCATAAAAATATGTTTGTCACTGTAAGGATCAGCAATTTGTCAGGCTACCAAAAAGCATATTTACAAAAAATACTACAAGGTCTACTTTGTCATAAAATTGACAAACTAAACACATGAATGGACCTGAGATCATGAGAAATAAATAGTAGAACACTCTGAATAATAAAAGGGATATATCAAAATCTTTTGCTATCTTTGTGACCTTTGATTGTATTCACCATTTTCTCTAAGAATGGGACAATACTTCAACCATCTACTAGATGCAAAAAGCACATTGCTTGGAATAACTTGCTCTTAGGACTACAAGACTCACAAGCATCCAAAAATCTTGCTTTCCAAGTTTTCAAAATTCCTTGTACTTTGAGTACCCATGGGAAAGGAATGCAACAAAAACAATTTGCAACAAATGTTCTAGCCAATCACATGTATATGCCACTTCTTCCCCCATCTTTCTATATCATGTACTTAGTAAAGGGTGGTATTAAAGAAAATTAATCCTACTATCCTAAGTATTAAATGAAGATTTTTGGATCCACATAGTTCTTGTGAAGGTAGTAGTGAAAATCTATCTCTTACTTGGATACTTTCTATCCAAGTAAGTGATAGATTTTAACTACTACATTTGTGAGCTTCATGAACTGATTAGTACTTGTTTGAGGAATGCATATCATTTGTAAATGAATGATAGGCATCCAATAGAGCTCAAAGTTATTGAAGCCAGACAATCCCAATTGGAGTTCCCTACTACTTTGCCTACCATAGTGGCTCTATGGGAGGGATAGCATCACCTGTCAACTTTCCTAACTGCCAATATAACAAGTTGAATTGATAGATCAAACACAATGGGGTAGCTTTAGCCTTGATGTCAAGTAGAGAAGTATAGGGAAGGAACATCAAGCAGTCCTTAGGATCTACACTCATAACTACAACCCGCTATGAGAGCATTTGTGCAAGAACTATTATCATTATGGTGCCAAAAACCATTTTGCCCTTGGTGTTGGCTCTTTGGTATGAGAAAGGTATATGGATACACTCTCAACTTGCCTAGTCCAAAATAAGATTGGAAAAAGACTTAGTCTTGTTGGAGGATGGCTTCTATATATTGCCATATTTGAAACCATCCATCTTCATTGTTTGTGAGTGACAAAGCCACTGCCCAAAAACCACAATTGCCATCTCTCATAACATCTATCCAAGATTGCATCCAACAAGCTTATGGACTAGATGTGACATTGTAGACCTTTGGCAGTAGCTGGCCACTTCTGGGTTCGTTCTCTTTGCATATTTGGATGTCATGACCAGCCTAGTGATGGATGCCAAATTTCCATTATTTAGCAAGAGGCTCTAAGAGTTTAGAGGATGACTTGTCTCTTGTTATAGAAGAATTAAGATGCCCAAAAGATCCACAAGGGTGGCATTTTTTAACCACAACCACTAGATTCTTGATATCATGTAGCTCCTTCCAAAGAATATCCCATAATCAAGTCTCAAATACTGCACATTTATGATGCAAAAGTCCCTCATATTTGAGTTGGATGATATTCAATAAAATCACCTTGGCTATTGGAACTATAGGATGGGGTGGCAACTCTAGGAGCCATTGTAGATGCACATCAAGCAATACAGGCTTTTGACCAGATTTGAGTTTGGCCTCAATGATGTGGCTACATGGTAGTTCCATTTTTATACCAAATACCTTTGTACATTTTCTACCTCTAGTCGCATAGTCATCATCTATGTTGTATTCTTTTGAAATCTACACATTATGTAGTAGATCTATACTCATATATATTGCATTGTATCTGCCAAAGAGTAGGAGAAGAGATCTTTGTTCTATTTTCATATAAGGTTAAATATGAATTGGACTAATTTTATGCACTTCTACTTTCTAACTTATAATCATCTAGCTATGAGACCTGAGAACAATCATGAGGATGAAAGACAAGTGGGATATGAAACATAAGTATAATATGTAGGACAATCAGGCATATCTCTTGCACTTGACCTTTCTCAAAGCAAATTACAAGACTTGTACCATGACATCTTCCAAATAAAAATTCTAAGGTAAAGAGATATCTGGAACCACTCTAATGAGAGTGATGCTTGCAACATGGCTTTTTGATGTTGAATTACCATCCCAATGCATTTGGCTGCCCCACATAAATCACCAATTGAGACTTGGCTAAACTTCTTGAGCAAGACATGAGTATGTTTCACTCTTGGTGTGGAATGGGATCTGAGATGGATGACTTGGTTTGTCCAAGCATAAGCAAAGAGTTCTTTCCATGGTAGCCATGTTCACTTCAAGTTCTCCATTGTCTTTAGGTAGGGCTCCAATTGGCTTTGGAGAGACACCCAAAATTTGTAAACCAATGGATAAATCATCACCGTATTCAAATTTCTCAAAGATTTGTTGAACCCCTTGTTGTCTCCAAAGTTAAGTTTTAGATAAACAAGACATGCTTTGAAATGTGCTACAAGCAAATGAGATGGTTTTTGGTTGGGAGCACATCTTCTTGTACATTCATCAATCTGAGCTCCTTGTCTATCACAAACATCACCAAAGGCTATCTAATGCAAACAAGATCCCAAAACTTTACCAATGCCCAAAGGTAATACTCCTACTCTTCCTTCTACAAGAATGCAAACCCAACAAAGAAAGTTTTGTTTGTTGTTGTTGCCCTAACAATGGCATCAACATGGGGAGATTGCATCTATGTAATACCAAGAGCTAGCTATATGATCTAGATATGAAATTTTGTTTGGTAACATCTAGAATGATTTTATACATGATGGTCAAAATAGATCCGATAAAAGTATCACCAAAAGAGTACTTTTACTAATAGTGCAGAAACCAAAATAGACTTGAAAACCTTAGAACCAATAGCTAGACATATGATTTAAAGGTGAGAATTGGTTTGGTAACATCTAGAAGGATATTACACATGATGGACTAAAAATATTAGAAAGAGGTATCACCAAAAGGGGACTTCTACTAATAGAGTAGGGACTAAAATATGCCTGAAATCTTTGAAGGCAAATTCAGAGGCCTAAACGGATGAATTAGGCCTCAAAAATGTGCAGATCCCCCCCTAATGGAAGATAGGCTGGCCTTCCCTCCCCCTGGTTTGTCTCATTGAGAGCTTTCCAATGGTACCTTACTCATGTGATTCTGAGATTCCTACAAGAAGATTCCCTAAAAGATTCCCTCTGGTCAAAGCTTGTTTGACCTACCGGATAGGACCTAGACCAACATGTCACCCATCCAAGTAAGTAATCCAAGGGTGTTGCTTGCTGACATGTCACCTATCTGTGTGCCGAATCCTATGGTGGAGCTTCCTTGGAGTAGATCTTCTTTGTATGTATAATAAAGAGAAGGTGCTCCTTTGGAGCATCAAATGTTTGAGTGTGAAATCTGTGTTTTATCTCTTCTCTTGTCCTCAAAGTATTACAATCTATTTTTGTGGTATGCATAGTCCATTAGGAACATGTGGCCAAAATGTTGGGCCAAAGTAATAGAATCTTTGTGAGCAAAAAAGAGATGGATCACATTACCCACATAGGCAAGCTAGTTTGACCATTTCCACTCTTTTGAGTCCCTTAGTGCAAAGACAAGAGATTGGATAGATACCATCCCACCCAAAGATTCTCTTGTCGTGCATATATTTTTTGCTACACAACATACATTGTTATCAACATCATACAATATAGAAGCACGACTCACACATAAGTCATATATCAACTCTAAATTGTCACAATAATCAATTCATTCTTCCACTTGAATCCCACTCAAATCAGATTTGAACTTTATCATCCACTCAACAATGTACCAACAGTCTAGCACTAATTAAAGTCAAGCAACACCCACTCTAGCTAAGAGACTCTAGATGATGCTCATTGGCCTATATCCACCATAGCCAAAAACTCAAAGGCTCAACATCAAAGAAGTGAACTCTAAAGTTGCATTTTGAAAGTATACTCCTCTACTCAACCCAGTTCTTTAGCCCTAATGGCACCATTTATGGCACAGCTAATGGTGCAAATGGTGCAAGTGATGGTGGGTCTTACCATGTGATTGGTAGCCCTAACATGAAATGTGGCCGTTGGCAAATAGTCCTTGAGCAACTACCAAAATAACTATGACTACAAACATTGCCACTCTAGTGTTTGAGCAAACTAGCTTTGGCATTATAAATATTGTGGTAACTATCATGCATATATACATTGCTACACAACATACATCACTATCAACATTATATCCTTTAGAAGTACAACTCACACATAAGTCATACATGAACTCTAAAGTGCCACAATTTCTCCCTAGTTGGCAGTTAGGTCCCTCCAATTCCAAATAATCATCTTCTCCAAATATGTAATATGCCCCATGGTGGGCTAAGATCAAGAGGCCCGGTGCTATCAAGCGTCATTGTTAGTTGCTTGTCTACAATCTATATCACATATAAGGTGAACTAGCTATAAATCAAGTACATCTATGACAGAACGACTATCCTTGAGGAGCCATTGTGAGAGAAGGAGTCAAACATGCAATATGCTATCCTCTCAAATAGCTATCACACACCAACATAGTAGTAGCTTTGCCTGAAGGGCCACATAACATATACCACAAGCTTGCACATACAAAAGCCAAGCTTGGGTCCATAATGCCATCAATGTTTGAAACGTGGCATGGCACACAATTGCACACATGATCCTTCCAAACAACACCATCATGTCTTTCCAACACAAGGACTTTGGAAGGCAAAACCTTGTGCACTCTCAAGATAGTGCAGCATGTAATAACATCAAGTGTTGTTGGTGTAGTATATTGTAAACATACATAGTCACATGGATGAAATCATTAGATTGAGGATCTATAACCTCCTCCTCCTTGAATAATAGCATAGTATCCCTATGTTGAGAAATCATAAAGTTCTCAAAGGCCATTGGCATCACTCTTTGAAAGATCTATACCCGTTGAGAACATGCACTCACCCATATGTTTGGATCATCCAAGTCTAAAACTACAATAGAATCACAACAAATAGCTATAGGTAAATTTGGATCTCATCCATAGAATAGAAAGTAAAGAGAGAAGGATACTGAGGAGGCTTTCTGTGTAACAATATGGAGTTTAGCGACGAAGTTAGTCGGGCTTACAAAGTAGAGAATAAGACAAAATAGCCTAGAATATTCTAGAAGTATCTAAGAAGCTTCTTGGGAAGCTTCCCAACTAGTTAACTTACGCCCTAAGCAGGTAGTTGCTAGAAGGAAGCTTCAAGAAGCTTCTAACTAGCTTAGCTTGCACTCCAAGTAGGCGGCTTCTAGAAGGAAGCTTCTTGAGAAGCTTCTTGGTTAACTTGGCTTGCACTCCAAGAAAATGGCTCAAGGAAGCTTCTTGAGAAGCTTCATGGGTCTTGTATGCTACCTATAAATACCAAAGCCAAAGCTCATGCTAGGCATTGGGAGTTTTCCCTCATTTAAGTGTCCCAATGTGAGTTTCCATTCTCCTATTTCTCTCCTCGGTTTTGGTCTTTTACATTCTGGTTGAACTAATAGCATAGCTGTAATACTCCAAGGACAAGAGAAGAGAGAAAACACAGATTACACACTCAAACATTCAGTGCTCCAAAGGAGCACCTTCTCTTTATTATATAGACAAAGAGGATCTCCTCCAAGGAAGCTCCACCATAGGCACATAGATAGGTGACATGTCAGCAAGCTCAACCCTTGGATTACTTACGTTGATGGATGACATGTCGGTCTAGGTCCTATCTGGTTGGTCAAATAGACTTTGATAGGGGGAATCTTTTAGGAAATCTTCCTATAGGAGTCTCAAAATCACGTAAGGTACTGTTGGAAAGCTCTCAATGAAACAAACCAGGGGGAGGGAAGGCCAACCTTTTCTCCATTGGGAGGGGGCAATTGTCATATTTTTGAGGTCTAATTCATCCGTTTAGGCCTCCAAAATTGCCTTCAAAGATTTTAGGCATATTTTGGTTCCTACTCTATTAGTAGAAGTCCCCTTTTGGTGATACCTATTTCTTATTTGTTTAGTACATCATGTGTAACATCCTTCTAGGTGTTACCAAACCAATTCTCACCTTTGAATCATATGTCTAGCTATTGGTTCTAAGGTTCTCAAGTCTATTTTGGTTTCTGCCCTATTAGTAAAAGTACTCTTTTGGTGATACTTATATTTGATCAATTTTGACCATCATGTATAACATCATTCTAGATGTTACCAAACCAAATTTCACATCTAGATCATATGGCTAGCTCTTGGTATTACAATGGCCTACCAAGGTAATTGGAGATCCTAATCTCCCAAGTGGTCTCTATGCAAACCATACTCATACAATATTTTTCTTCACTATCTAGACCACTCTCTTTGCTAAGCCACCTACCTTAGTGTGATCATGGGAGGTAGTACAATAATTAATCAAGGCCTTGTCACATAAGACCTGGAACTCCCTCAAGAACTCTATTCCTTGATCAATTAAAACCTCAATTGATGCACCAAAATAACTAAGAACCTGATCCAAGAACAAGTAAGCAATCTCTTCATTAGACTTGTTAGGAAATGCTACCAACTCAATCCACTTGGAGAAGTTTTCCACCATAACCAAAACGTACCAATGATATCTCACAATCAATGCTAAAAGTCTAACAAAGTCCAAACTCCAATTGTAACTCAATCTCATGAGAGATAATTGGTGTAACTATTGTTTATGAGCATTAAATGATGCTCTAACTCAATCATAAACCACATATTTGGAAGTAAACTATTGTACATCAATATGCATACTGCACCACCAATAATGACTATGGAGTAAGCTATATTAATGACTATGGAGTAAGCTACATGTAGCCTTTACTCCAAAATGTCCTAGCTTCTTATGAGCATGATGTAAAAACTATGGTCTTTGAGATGGAAATAGTACTACTTGCACTCTACCATCCTCCTATACAAGAAGAAGGTGTATTTTTGTCAACAAGCTATTGAAATTTGATGAGAATATATCCCAACCATAATTAATGTCCTAACCTTTTCAGCAACTTTTGCACTAAAATGTCTAGTTGCTGAATATGTTGTGAGAAGTGAGATGATTGTGTTGAGGATTGGTAATTGTTAGCTCATGTGCTTCAATCCTCCAATAGATGACAACTTGGAATATCATTTGCTAAGCCATGCGACAGTCTTTCATTTTTAGGTTTCAATTGTCAAGCCAAGTTGGTTGGCTTGACAATACATGCCTCCATGGTCACATTTGAAGTAAATGGCAATTTTTTTGACTTCCTTTGTGTTATGACATAGCCTTGCTCCATGGCCCAATCATTGGTTTCTTGAATGAGGAGTTCTAAGGATAAATTGAAGCTTGCTAGTGGAGGGAGAATTTGCTCCATAGCCTAATCCTTGGTTTCTTGAATGAGGATTTCTAGGGATGCATTGAAGCTCATGAGCAAAGGGAGTATTATATGAGATGAAGTTGGGACAAACTTATCTATAAGTGTTAAAGGTGATGACAACATGAAAAAAATTTGTGGAGTGTAATATGAGGATCATATGTTGATGACTTGACAAACTATAATGCAAGAATTAAGGCATATACATAAAAGAACTAAAAAGGATTCCTGTTAATTGTTATGTTTTCTAGATCTTTCCTTATTAAAGCTCTATATCATCATTTGAGCAATAAATATTCAAGTTAATGAAGAAGCAAGGATATTCAAAACACAAACCAAACATGTATAGACAACCAAGAAAACAAAGAAAAAATGTCATATTAATGTGGAAGCAAGGATATGTAGAAGATAAACAAAACATGTGTAAAGACCAAGAAAATATAAGAAGAAAATTGTGACTTTCAGGACTTACCAACTAAACCAACTCCAAAGTGCCTCCTTTGAGCTCCCATACTTGCGTCAAGCTAGATGCTAAGGAATAGTATTTATATTCTTGGATCTAAATTTATTGCCTCAAAATGTTTGAGAGAAGATGGATCATTCTTTACAATAATTTTGTAATAATTTTTTAGATCAAGATAGTTGTACAAACCTTTTGGGTGACCAAGTGGGTCTACTTTATAGCAATTATGAACCAGATTATGTCACCTTTACGTCATATAGCTCTTGAAATTGGTCAGTTGCAAGCGGTTGAATGACTTAAGGTAATGCCACACATATACACAAACTCGTCAGAGTTTAGAGTAATTTACTTATGGAAAGGTTAGTCAATTTGAAGAGCAATATTTCACCGATGACTAAAGTGACAAGTGTTGCTACTTCATATAGGGTCATGGAATCTTTTGTCTAGATCCTAAATGGACAACTATTACCTGAAAGATATGTGTTTATTGTTGATAAAATGGGTACAATAACCAAAGAAGGTCTTGTCTTCACAAGCATTTACAGTCTTATTGATGTCAATGATGGTAAATGCTCATTTATGTCCATTCAAATACTTGAGAAAGAGAATATTATGGACTCTCTTGTTATCCATGGACTTGCCACATGCATAATGCAACTAGATTTGAAGACCAATTTTTGGGCAATCAGGTGGAGGTAAATATGCATCCCCTTTGAGTTGCAAGCTAGTGCATCAAACCTTTGAATTCCTAATTCTGATGCAACTAAACATGTAGTTCATTGCAACATGGATTTCTTTTAGAAATCAAGGAAGAAGTGATAATCTGAGCTTTATTGTTATTGAACGGTTTTTGCAAGTGAAAATGTTTTACCCCTATTGGTTGGAGATTTATAGCAAGCTCAAAAAACCATTGTCTATCAATAGACCTGATGTTCCATTCAACCTATGAAACAATGAGGAATAAGTTTTAAACTTTGTGAAAGTATACAAAGTTGTTGGTAACTTCATGCCCTAAGGTTATAGGGAAAAATGCAGACAAAGCAAATGGTGCAATGCAAGGTGAAGGAAGTCATGACTTATCAACTAAACGAGGTCTAGAGCATCTCTTTTGAGCTCAAGCATCTTCTTGAGCTCTTTGCGCATGCTTTGAGCTAGACGCTTGCTTCCCTGGGACGCTTGGGAATCCACATCCAAATTTGGGAGAGATGTACATTTGTTTGCTAATTTAGAACTCTCTAACTTGATAGGAGATTAATGATTATTACTAAGAGATGTGAAAATGTAGTAAATGGGTGTGGAGATATCCATTCCCTAGATGAGTCACGAGGTTAGTGAGTGCTGGACAAGCCAATAGCAAAACCTCAGCGAATCTGGACAATCCTCACCCTGGCCCCGTGAGTATCTTCTAACACAAGACTGTGCGACTACACGGTCATGGACGAATTTATTCATTCTTCATGCTGACTCCATGAGTATATTCTAGCAAAAGACCTTGCTGTATGTGTTGCTTCTATACGGTCATTCAGGAGGATACGAGTTTATGCTTGGTTTCAAATAAACGACTTCGATAGATAGATGTTTTCTCTAGAGGGTGATCATCTATTCCTATAGCCTGAAATAAGGTAGCTGATTCCAAGGAGAAAAACAGCGTGCCGTGATATCGAGAATAGATCGGAGAGGCTAATGAAGTGGCAGATACTCAAGTGTCCCATCAAACCGTAGTCGTTTCACACTCAAAAGTGTCTTGAGCATAATCTACCGGTCCAATGTGAAATAATAATTAAAATAATGGCCAAACTCACCAATGTCTTGAGCGTAATCTACCAGTCACAATGTGAAATAATGACTACAATCATGGAAAAATTTACAGACCAAGTTGTGAAATGTAGTATATGATGGATCGTACCGCACATGGGTAATCACGGTAAGAAAAATTATTGTTAAATCAACCTCTCGTTTTGTTGAAAAGACACACTTTTAATATCCACCGAGGTGAAGTCAAAATGACTTTCGTGTGAATCGTGGGAGGATCGATTACTTGAAGAGCGCAGACTAGACAAGGGTGAGTTGTTTTAATGAAACAATACACCCTAGTCCTACCGATTCGAATAAGACCAATGATGATACACAATGTGAACAATTGACTTGTATGAAAGAATTGACAATCAAGAAATGAGAAAAGCTCCAAACGCGACCTCGAGCCTACTTAAGCCGAGCAGGTCATGAGGTTCCTAACAAAGTGGTTAATGATAAAGGTCTTTGTCTATTATTCTCTTATATCCATACTTTTATATTCTTTTATATCGACACTTTTATAAAATCCTAACCTAAAGAGACACATTTAAGAACAATGAGCTTGTTGACAATAAAGATATATTTTTACTTGGTCTGTTTGTTTAACATCTTCAATCTTGGAATTTTTTTCCCAGTATTTTATACAGAGTACTTACTTTCATTGCCTGATGTGATTTTATTTAGATAGTATCAGGTGATTAAATTAATTTTAATTTGAATAATTATTTTAGACACAAGTTGAATCTGAAAATATTTCTTATTTTGAAAATTTATTTCAATCTCTTTTGGCTGATGCAATTCTCCTTAAATTACATCTACTGACCAAAATTTCAAAACATAAAAGAATTCTATAGATTAAGGTATGTTGTATGGTTGAAAGTTTAAATAAAATGACAAAACTTTTTTTTGTACCGACACAGTTCGGCGCTGTCCGCTAAATCACCAGTTGGTAGAAGTCCATTGGTTTAACGATATCATGTAGGGTTCATTGAAGAAATATTGTAATAGATAATAATTTATGATAAGTTAAATTTTTCATTAAAAATGGTGAATATGAGTAATATTCTTTTGCATAAATATTATCGAATAAATAACATGCATTTGCACGCTAACTTGTACAGGAAGAATCTGAAGGACCGGCTTGAGGTTTGAGGTTCATAAACCCTTGAAGGGTTTATGTAGTTCATATTAACAAGTTCATCGTTAAACCTATTTCATCATCTGAAACCAAATCTTCGTACAATCAGTCCAAAACCGAACCAAACTGATGATTCTGGGTTAGTTTAACGGTTTTGGTTTGAAACCGATCCCCGGTGTAATGAGCTCATGAGGTTAATTGGAGATCAAATAGTCAAATTAGTGTTGCCAGTGGAGAAACCGTAATATGTCTTGGTGTTGCACCTTCGACAGGCTTGAAATTCCATTGCGGCTTTTAGCCCCGATTGTTCACATCTGTCGGTGATATGCACTGCACGCAGCAAAATTGGAACTTACAGATCTGGAGATTCCTGAATCATTTGTTCAATCATGATCTGTTCCTGTATCCTATGACACAATCATATTTGAGTATTGAGGCATTGTTGCATGACTACGATAGTGATCCCCTTCTCAGATTCAACTCCTGATGAATCAGCGACTCCAAGCGCCCGGCCGGTGAAGTCCCATGGTATCCGGTTCCTTCGCCCGGTTTCGTAGTTGTGGTACTTCGCCTTAGACGAGTTTCCTCTTCCAGAAGCCAATGTAACCGCTGTGAAGACTCGTCACCCAGACTATAATCCGATGGTTGTTTCTGACAGCTTGTGTCATCCGATGGTTTATTGAACTTCACCGGGCTTTGGTTCACAGTCGGTCCGCTGTTGTTGTCTAAGATGTATTGGTCCAAGAGAGGGACGAAGTTTTTTCTCGCGCTTCTTAGTGCAGAGCGTAATTCCTGAAATGGGTTCTCTTGCACTGGATAAAATCCTCCGTGGTCTGGGAATCGGGAGGAGTTGACCAAGCGAGCGTTGAAGCGATCTTTGGCTTTCAGCAAGCGTGTACGCAGTTCCTTCATGGGGTTTTCTTGCCCTTCGTCCAGACGGCAGCCGAAGGAATCTCGAGCTTTCTGCAGGATAGAGGAGAGTTCCTCAAAGCGTTTTTCTAGTTCAGTAGCATTCCTGTAGTCAGGATGCAGACTGTCTTTATCCGACTGCTCAAAACATCTCACTGCTCGGCATGGAGGCATTTGGGATGGGAATCAAGTGTGTAGGTCTTTTTACATATACATACTCGCGGCCTCTCTAGTCTCAGGGAAGTTTTATGCTCACAAGAACGCCACGACTTCTTGTACAAGTGACTTGCGATTCAGCCACAACACGAACCGGCATTCATAGTGCAAAACGTCTGCGCAGAGAATCCGCCGGCATCAATAAACAGCAATTACTTGCTGGTTAGTAGCGTGCTGGATGTC
The DNA here is from genome assembly GCA_948567375.1 of Lunularia cruciata. Lineage (NCBI taxonomy): Eukaryota > Viridiplantae > Streptophyta > Marchantiopsida > Lunulariales > Lunulariaceae > Lunularia > Lunularia cruciata. The sequence continues at coordinate 56,549,021 of OX419760.1, forward strand.
TACGGTTTACGAAGCTAGATTGAAACTCTTTGATTACTGATTGGTTGACTTGCCTGCGCACGAAATCAACTGCAATCGATTCGATCATGACCAAGGATACTTCTCAGTATATCATTCGAAACCGAACTAAAACACTAGTTTGGGGGACTGGCAAGTTGACACGAGCTGTAACCCATTGTAGCAGATTCTTAGGCTTGTGCGATGGTAATCGTCAAAGTATGTCTGACCGGCGAGGTCCCCGTTGCTCTAGGAGGTATAGCGAGGTAAACGAAAAATGTTTTATCACTGTATTAATGAAAGCCGCGAGCGCTTCGTGCGAAGAGTCACGTGTGTCCGGGAAAAGTCACATACTGTACAGGCGCATATAGTAGTGACTGCCCACTAGCCTACTTCCTTGCAGTTAGTTTGTGAGCGGGGCGACGGTTTTTGGGTTTATTGTGGTCCGGTTTAACTTACGACCATCAAATTTATTCTCCAACCACGCTGAATACTAGCAAAGAATACTCCATTTTGGTACTAGAAAGCAAGGTGCATCTACTTCTTGGAGACCGCGTATGTAGCCTTTCTCATAGAAGCCTGGTTGATACTTTTCCTAAAGTAGGTATCGAATGGACTCAATCTGATGTCCTCTCCTGAGATTCAACATTCTCACCCATTACAGCTTGATGGTTGACACGGAGACAAAAGATGTAAGTCTTTTGACTGGCACGGTGATATACCGCTAAGATATGTCTAGCTCTACCATAATCTGAACGTCATTTAGCATTTCACTTGAGGAATAGTCTTTCCATCCGGACTCTTCAATTGCTGTTGCTTCGTTGCACCGACCTCTGCGCATGCCAAGCTTCCGTCTGGGCACTTCTCTACGTCACGGAGTTGCAGAGGCGTTGCTCTGCTATAGAACCCGTATAATAAAATGTTCACTGTTCCCAGAGCAACGCCCAGCGCATTTGGAATCTGTCTCAAAATAAAGCGAAAATCATATTAGCTCACACTCACCTTACGGTGGTAGGAGTCAAGATGATCATGGTGAATACGAAATTTCAGGTCTATCGTCCGGGGGTTTCCGGTTATAACAGTATCAATATGCCAGTCACGAATTAATATGAGAGAACTGAACCTTCACAACTTTTAATTTGCCTTCCACATGTATGTTCTAGAGTCTGGGTCAGATAGCACTCTCCCAGCACATCTCTATAACAAGCTAAGAGAACGATGAACACCAAATAGGTAGAAATAGAACTTAACCATGATGTACAGATCAGTCGTAATTGCTGCATAAGCTGTCCACGTAGCCGCATTGATGAAAGCCATCACTGAGAACAATATAGGGAGAAACTCCACACTACGAGTCTCTATCACCAATTTCTGGAGCACCAAGAAGAGTTTGACCAGGCTGAGGAACTTAACGGTAAAGGAAATTAGAAAAAGACATAACATCTAGCTACGGGGACTCGCAGCAGAGCAAGAATTGACAACGATCAGAAGTAGCCGAACTTGGAATCTAGGTGACCTAGATCTCATGACTTCCCAAGTAAGGAGACTCAATGATACTTCCAATCAGCTTCCAAATGCTGGGAAGTGTGCATGCTCACTATGTCGGCAGAAACAAGAGAAGGTTAGCAAGTTGAATGCGAACTTGCTAAGTGTGGGTCTACGCAGTTCAGGTTTCGCCTTACCACAATGGATAATGGAGCAGCATACATTATACAGTTGGCTACCGCTCCTAATGATCCGACAATCTTTCTTCGGTTTCCTTTTGGAACAGCTTCCAGGTTCGCAGCAATCAAGGCTCCCAGAAACACGACAGCCACCGTAAACAAGGCTGCAACCTTCATCTGATATACGTATACGAAGGAATAATCAGGACGTGAAAACCGCTGCACATGCTGTACAAGTCAAACTTGATTCACCTTAGTGGGCAACTCAAGATTGTTCTTTCTATTTCAGTTGAAGATAGGGAGGTCATTCGTATATCACCCGAAACTCAAATATCTCGAATTCGAACTAGACCCTTCCGAACGTTTAAATATTGCCACATACCCTTTCCTTGCCTCCAGAGAATATTAAGAAGAGGAGGATGAAGATCAGATTGCAACCAGCTCCTGCACCATTGATCGTAACGATCAGTACTCCCCCCTCAATGACCATCGGTAGTCCATAGAAAGTCCACAGGGAACAGCTGGCGAAGCAGCCCACGTATGGAAGGCCCGAAAAGTCTTCCACAGTCCTCTTCTTTGTGATTCTCCAGAATGTCGTTCTCCACGCACCACCAAGACAATTTTTAATATGTCAAACGCAGAGACATTAAACGTGACCTCCATCACGTCGGCAAGCAATTCATGACATTATTTATGCTGCAGCGACACTCAGTACTAAATCGCTTATAGCAGGTAAAACTGCAACCCGAGTACGATCGGACATCTACATAACCGGTATAAACGAGTCTGGATTCAAATCGCAAGAAGTATTAAAACTAAATAATCAGTGCCTAAGAGATCTGGGCACGCTTGTAGTTACATAGGAGAGAGGTAGAAGACGCTTGCGATTATATTCCCTGCACAGAAGACACGCACGCAAGTGTCATTAGTGAGCACTTTTTGAGCAGGAAGGGTCACTCAAGCTATACTCCGGTTACGAGGTTACCGACTGTATGATTAGCGTGGCTTGATCAGGTTTGAATTTCCTCGTAGATTCTGGCAGACTCATCTTAACTGAAATATAGTCACCAAAAGGTTCGTAAAGAGCGTCATGATTGCAGGTTCAACTCGTTGAACGACTGTAGTACTCCATTCAACCTTTCGATAAAGCGGATCCATAGAGATTAATTTGCACCAAACCTTCTTCAGTGAGGGTGATGTGTCGGAAGTGGCAGAGAATGTTCTGTCCATCACCCATAGTTGATTCTTGATCTTGATGCCAAAGAGTGGTAAGGGAAGACCCGTTTAGGATCTGACACTCACCTAGAATTCCAAATATTACTTTGGCGAGTCCCATGGTAGATCTTGGTCTTGGCCTAGGTTGTACGTACGCGCTCAAGCTGACAATTGGTAGATTGTGTGCAAAAAGGTAATCAGCCACAGCGGCTGGTAATGTTTGAACTGTTTGTTTCCAGTGGTGATCAAAACTGTGGATGCTCTTTCAATTCTGCATGTAAATCGGATTTGTGAGATGAAGTACGTCTCAGGTATCGATAGAGATCAACAACCCTGAGACATATAGTGGAGATGACACATTCAGAACTCGACTTCGACGGTACACTATACTTATACTACTCAAGTTATCTAATAGTATGCGTAGACCGGAGAAAGTACAGAGACCACGGTTGTTGGTCCGTGTCTTTCTTCTGAGTGAAGTCCAGGCTTGCATGAAATCTTGCAGTAGAATAGTATCGTATTTTGTTCTTCATGTGGATATGTACTTGACGTCAAATTCTTCACATTGCTAACATACCATAGAGTGGATAGATAGTGGGTACGAATGGTGTAATATAAGACATGTGGATCATGTAAAAAACCTCTCATGGAAGAAATACAGTTGAGATAGTTCTAGACAACTCGTAGAGAAGGTAGTGGTCATTGCAAGGCGCCGTTGGATGCAAGTCTCCAGGATGTTAGCCACCTCTAGCTATAGTTCTGCTGCAGTTGCCATTCAGAAATGCAAGCAGTTTACCTGGGTCAAACATGCATGGATGTGTGTCGATGCAGTAGTTGAGGTACACATACCTCACATAGACATCGTCCTAAGCTTCAATGTGGAGAAGCATCGGTAGTCCTTCGTCTGTCACCTGATGAAGGATGAAGGATGGAGCCGTACCCCGCTGAGAAATGTGAACTGTCGAAAGTATGCTTCTATGTATATGTATAAGTACATTTGCTACTAAAGCTACCGGGGTCTTAAACAAGAATTTTCCTTCTTTAGTACCTTCTATTTTCAGAAGGTATCAAAGTAAACTGTACACTTTCGCTTAAGCCACTGTTGAACCCATATTCGGAGTGGCTTAAGCAAAAGTGAACCAAGCCATATTCAACAGCTGCTTACGCAAAAGTTTGCAGTTTACCAACTTTATGGGTGACTGATAGGTTTTATCGCTACCTTTTGATCTCTAAGGAGCAGAACGAATGTCAACGAAGCGTATGCTGCTCGCTCAGATCATATATATATATATATATATATATTGTTAGAATCTCGAGACAAGCATAACTAAACGCTTCAGTTACATAACGTTCGGCTTTATTTATAATAATCTCTGATGTGCGTGCAGGTTTGAAAACACATATAAATCCACGTAGCGGCTGCAGAGAAAATGCCCACCGGTATGGCAGAAGGCGTCCGTTCTTTGACCTCCGGGGCATATTGCGGTTTCGTGTTCAAAATAATACTAAAATTAGTACAACTTAGTCCAGCTGCAGAATGTGGAGCATCTACTGTGCTGTAGAACAATGCCAAATAGTATACCCCGAAGGAAAAAGGAAAAAGAATGCAAGGCACCAAGAAGTAGTGGGTGGTATTCATAGAAAAGCAATCGGACGGAACACTTCCATTTGCTTGAGTCAACCGGGGAAGAAAAGGCGCAGGAAATTAGTTGTCTTGACCGCCTGAAAGTCTCTAACTTACGCTCATGATACCTTGGAACTCGAAGCCTACATCTCTTCACAACTCGGTGCCCTTTCTCATCGTGCTCATGAAAATTCGGCTATACAGATTGCAAACATGAATTCGGACTTTGAAGATCATCTTACCCAGAAGATGTTGGCAACAGAAGCTGCACAGGTTAAAAAAAGTGCCTGCTTCTGCTCATAGACTTGATACACTTATAACAGTTCCGGATCTCGATATGACAAGTGCTGATCTCCATGTTCCGATCTCAGGATTGCTGAATAGTCCGTAGAGTAGTAATTATCGACCTAATTTTACCATTTGCTCCAGTAAGCAAACAATTAGTATGATGAGATCCTTATTTCGGAGCATGTAAAACATTACGCAAATTTGTTCTGGTACACGTTTTGCCTTTGTTCAATGCTAACTGGAAACAATCCGAATCTCAACATCATTCAAGAAAGTCTTCTACCGAGTCTGCTTAGCCTCGAATACGAGACATGATTAGGATCAAAAACTAATTGGTAATTAGTGTGAAATACAAGACATGATTAGGATAAAAGAACTAGTCAGTAATTAGGAGTGAAGATTACTGTGTAAAATCAGGGAAGTACCAATAACACGAACGTCAACAAGTACCATGCACGGGTACGAGTTCAAAATACATATAACCTTCACAAATGACGTGATATATATTAGGAACCCCTTGAGGAAACAGTACGTCCATCCGAAAGGTGAAGTTAAGTGGTTATCATTCGCACTCACATGCCATTGTAAGTTAGATTAGATAAAAAGACTGAATTATATAATCAACCTTTTTTCTTTTTTTTAATGAAGCGGATCTGGCGATGGGCACGAGTTTACAGTCTTATCATAAAAGTCTTACACTCTTATCATAAAAGTGTTTACAGTCTTATCATAAAAGTGGGATTATATTATATATCGATCAGGTTAAAGCATATTACGGCAAAGAATCGATTATATTAATCGGTGTTCATCACCTCTTTACGATCTCGCAATTATTTTATTTTTTCTGCTAGTTGAAGATCTTTATACAGGAATTACAGTTCTTCGGAAGCTATCCGCATTTTTTAAACACATTAAGTTTTGATCGATTTAAAAAGGAGAAGGAAAAGAAATATGGAGTTTGGTTACTTCGGTTGACTCTAGTTAGCGAGCTTACCTCAAGCCAATGTAAGTCGAACATGGTGAACGAGAAAGGGCCTCTATGAAATTCCTTGAGATTCCTTCTGGAGATTCTTCTCCAGATTCAAAGAGGGGGAGTATCGTACACCAACTTCATGAAGGCAGATATAATATGGGGATTAAATTTTGCTCTTTTCGATAGCGTCTCCATACCTTAAAAGGTTGTATGGTTTCTTAGTAAAATATTCAGGAAATCTTGGGAGATATTTCTAAGATCGTGTGGAGTGTATAATTATAACAATAAATCCAATCAAATTATTTAATTCTCAAGATCAGTGTTTTTCTGGGTTTCATTAAATAGTTAATGAACCGTCCAATCTTGATGTAATTAATTCTTTAGGATCTCTTGTAAAATTTTATCTCACCTTATTCTTATTATTGTACACTTAGAATCCGTTTCATAATTTAGGATCTGAACCATTAACTTATAACTTGACAAGGTCAAAAATGATGCAAACATGGGCTTGATGGGTCTCGTTGTCCAAGGTAATACAACAAAACGTCATGAATATTCAATGAGTCAAGCTCTACATTCTATTTCAGCTCAGAGTAGAGTGAACTAAGGAACTTGTTTGAATAAAAGTTATATACGTTTTCATTCAATCAAAATATTTCTTTCCTGAGTAAATAAATTCAAACTGTTCAAAGTATTATAAATGTATAATAATTTGAACATTGGATATTCTAAAATTTATGAATATTCATGAAATTTAAGTGGATTTCATTGAAAATTTATTATTTCTACAGTTTAAAATCTATCGTATCATTCAATTCTATTTGAATATGTTTTAATCATAAAATTATATAAAAATAATTATTACTTACTTCATATCTTTATTAACTCCAAGGTAGAGGTGGACTTTTAAAAATTTTAATTGAAAATTCCTCTCAATTCTGAAATTTTAAGAACATAAATTAAGTTGTGGCTTTAAAATGGTATAAAATGTAAGGATTTATGCACAAGGTTCCAAATGAATTAGAGAAGAAAACTCGTAGAATAGAAATCAATATAGCTATTGTCCAAATATGAAGCATATCACAATTCGTCAACCAAAATTATGGATAATTATATTTCATGTGAATGTATTTTCTTCAAGTTCCTAATTTAATAGAACCTAAATTCTTACATATCATGATACACAACATTATATATATATACTATCTTCCAATTTTAGTTTGGTAGTATGCATAATTACGTCGTTGCAACATGATAACTTTTTGACACATAATACAAGAATCCCGTAGGAACTAACCTAAATGCATTCCTATATCTATAATCAAATTTAGAGGAATCTTTTTTTGAAATACTTCTTGGATTATTTCTCATTAATATGTTGCACCTATTATGTGCTAGATAGAGGTTATTTAAGTTACAAAAGTTAATTAACTTGGATTCACAATGATAAACCGAGTAAGGTATTGTATAATACTTGAAGTATAGTTGTTCTTATGATTACCACTAAATTTTATAATAATTATTCCTATTGATATCAAGTATCATTCTATCACAAAATTAATGTAATTAAGAAAACTAGCAATTAGATATGATATGATAGCAAATGTCTTATCAAAACATTTGCTAACTCCTATAATGAATTATATTTTTTAGATGCTAAGACTATGTGATAGAAATATAATTTCATAATTACTAATAAATTAGATATTAAAATATTTTATTAAATTGTTATTATATTACTAATTATATTTGAAATTGAAGGTAGTTTTGATATTTATACAATACAAAGGGAGAAAATTCTTACAAATCATGGAGATAATCAATATAAAGGATTTACATAAACTTAAATTAAAGAAAAGTAATAAAAAATTCATGAAATTTAAGGTACTTATATCTTGGTACCACTTGGAGGTTAAAACAAATGGGTTTGGAATTCACCCAAATCTATATAGTATTGAACTCTTTAGCTTTAAAATTAAATATTCTTTTTTTTTACTGTCTAGAAACTCATCATTGCAGTTCTTAGATTTGATTTCTTACAATATGTCTTATCAGTTATGGGATTCAAGTTTCTTTATGTGGAACATTGAAGCCATGCTACTAAAACTTCACCAAGAATGTTTACAATTACAATTTGGTGTATACTTAAGATTAAATTCTCAATATACTCAAGTGAGATATTCAAATTCATTAACTTCTTACAATATCTAGAAGAACCTAATCTCACCAGATTGGGGTTCTATATGCTAAGGCTAAAATATACAATATAAGTTATTACTTTGCATGTATTGGAAATATAGATCTAAAAACAAAAGAAACCTCATTAATTATTTTTTCATATATAGTGGAACAAATATACTCCTAAGATATAATGGAAAATTATAATTATTAATAAAAACATGTTGTAGAAATTTCCTAGTGTTCTAACTTATATGTGTATAAGGCACTTCAAACTAAGCAATCCCAAATGATTGCAACAACAGAAAGTTAGTCCATATAAGAATAAATCAATATCATATTTGTTGAATTATAATACTACATAAAATTTACAGAAAAACTCAGAAAAAAGCTTTGCTCAGTATCATGAGAAGGTTTTAAAAGCCTTAATAAAATAATTTAAGTGCAAGAAAATCTAAAAGGAGGTGCTTAATGTACTTTTTTTTGGTTAGAGTTCAATTCTAGAAACCATTATATTCAAGAATAAACTTTTTGCCCACTGTTACATCAATGAGAGAAAAATAAACTAATAAATACAGAAGTTTCAACTTCTCAAAGAATAGTTAAGGAATAATGGAACAATTTATAGTGTGCTTTGCACTTATCTATATTATATTATAGGGTTTCTAAAAGGAGTTTTGTGGTTCTATATGAATCCTATAAAGACCTTTTATTGGAGGTCCATAATCCTTTATAAAAAGTAGGAAGTGGAACATGAAAGTGTTTATGAGAGATCTTGCATAGCTATAAAATAATTTATGGGAGGTGAGAATGGTGACTTATAGAACTTTTTAGGTTACATGACCTCACATCTATATTAATTAGTTCTAATTAATGGGACTAATTAATGCAATTCATTGGAAATTGATGATAAGGCACATTTCAAATTGAAATTGATGATAGAGCACTCATTCAAGCATTCAATTGGTTTAGCAAAGCAATTTGGAATGCAAGAAAAGTTTGCATTTGAGAATTCTCTCCACATTGTTGTAAGTGAGTTAATGGTGTGTGCACTAAGAAAATCAAAATGTTGAGGTTGGTATCACATTTGGGTGGCAATTTGCATTTGCATGGTTAGTTCCATCAGGTAGAAGTTGGGAGGAAGGAGATCAACTAGGAGTTGGGAGAAGAGGCATGTGAAAGGTTCACAAATAAAAGGAAGAGGGACGTAGGAGGTCTTACATGAAATTTTCATATCCATCACCATGCTATGGTTAAGTACACGCAAACTATTGTGGAATGAGATCAAGAAGTCCATACTCCAAAGAATTCAACTTTCATGGGTGGAAGCAAGTTTAGAAGACAAGAAGGGAGATTGGAGAGAATTATAAAATCTAGATGAATGGAGTGAGGATCACTTGAACATGTTAGCAATGTGGTGGGAATTTATACATGGGTACAAGTATTTGAAGGAATGAATTGTAACTATTTGTAGTTTTGAATTTGTTGTTAAGTTTGTTGGAGTGCTTGATGCTCCCACTTTTAATAATCAAAAAAGATAGACATAGAATCCTTTAGTGTTTTAATTGAAATATTGAAAGAGCTCTCTTTGATCTAATTTGTTTCTTCTATGTTGTGCAGTATGCACGGTTCATGTCATATAATGACATGACACATTTATAGAAATCTAAACTTTGGTGTGAACTGAACCTTAGAGGAGGTTCTAATGCATTTGAGTGCAACCAATACTTATTACATGATTTGGATATGTAGATGGCTCAACTTGTTCCTTTTTTCAAGTAAGCACACACCCAAGATAAGAAAGATTTCAAAATCTGTATAGCAAGGGCATGTGTGTTGAATGAGCATTGCATTGGTATCCTAAAAGGAAGAATACATTCTTTGTGTGAGTTGACAATGCAATTATACAATAAAACAAGTAATGCTTATCTTCTTTGATGGATAGTGATATGTATTATTTCTCACACATTCTTGATTATTAGAAGCAATGTGTGGGTAGAGCGTAACAATATGGAGTTTAGCAACATAGTTTGTAAGGCTAACAAAGTAGAGAATAAGCCAAATTAGCCCAAAATATTCTAGAAGCATCTAGGAAGCTTCTCGACTAGCTTAATTTGCACTCCGAGCAGGTAGCTTCTAAAAGGAAGCTTTAAGGAGCTTTTTACTAGCTTAGCTTGCACGCCAAGTAGGCGGCTTCTAGAAGGAAGCTTCTTGCAAAGTTTCTTGTGAAGCTTCCTGGTTAACTTGGCTTGCACTCTAAGAAAGAGACTCAAGGAACATTTGAGAAGCTTCTCAAGGGTCTTGTATGCTACTATAATACTCCAAGGACAAGAGAAGAGAGAAAACACAGATTACACACTTGACATTTGGTGCCCCAAAGGAACACCTTCTCTCTATTATATAGACAAAGAGGATCTCCTCCAAGGAAGCTCCACCATAAGATTAGGCACACAGATAAGTGACATGTTAGCAAGCTCCACCCTTGGATTACTTACTTGGATGGGTGACATGTCGGTCTAGGTCCTATCTAGTTGGTCAAACAAGCTTTGACTAGAAGGAATCTTTTAGGGAATCTTCTTGTAGGAATCTCAGACTCACGTAAGGTACCATTGGAAAGCTCCTTATGAGACAAACCAGGCAGGAGGGAAGGCCAACCTTTCCTCTTTTGGGGGGGATCAACACATTTTTGAGGCCTAATTCATCCGTTTAGGCCTCTAAAATTGCCTTCAAAGATTTTAGGCATATTTCAATTCCTACTCTATTAGTAGAAGTCCCCTTTTGGTGATACCTCTTTCTGATCTGTTTAGTCCATCATGTGTAGCATGTTACTAAACCAATTCTCACCTTTAAATCATATGTTTAGCTATTAGTTCTAAGGTTCTCAAGTCTATTTCAGTTTCTGCTCTATTAGTAAAAGTACTCTTTTGGTGATACTTCTATCTGATATATTTTGACCATCATGTATAACATCATTCTAGATGCTACCAAACCAAATTTAACATCTAGATCATATGGCTAGCTCTTGGTATTATAGACCTTCCTCCTTTTAAGTCACAACGTCCTCGTTGTGCAATTGTTGCTCAAATGCTTGCACCAACACCGGTGCATGTGTCAAATTGGCAGCGGGCTCCCATGTTGCTTCATAGAGGGAGTAACCTTTCCACTGTACTAGATAGTCCACCCATGGATGGCAAGTACCACACATGCATTTTTGGAAAATATGTTGTACTTCATATTCCTCTATGCCATCAGTGAGTGTCGGACAAGGTCAAATGTCTTGTGTGGAATGACCTTGGCCTGATCGGGGAGCATATCTGCATAGAAGGGAAACACTGAACACTGGATGGATCTTCATGTGTGGTGGTAGCTCAAGGTGATATGCCATAATGCCGACACGACAAAGAATCGAGAAAGGCCCAATAAAACGAGGTCTGAGCTTACGAGGTCCAACTAATGTGAGGTTGGTTGTCAATAGCCACACTTGATCCCCAACATTGAACTCCATGTGCCTACGGTGTGCAACATACTGCTTCTATTGATTTTGTGCAATCTGTAAATTGTGCTTGGCGCTCTCCAGACCGTGTTAGATTTTAGAAACAAAAATGTGTTGATTACATCAATCTTGGTAGCCATTGGACGGATCTTCATCAAGCTAGAAGGTGTGAAGGGATGCTCACCATACATGAGGAAGAACAAAGTGACCTAGGTGGATGCATTCACTGAATTGTTGTAAGCAAATTCCACCAACGGGAGTAGGGTGTCACACCTCTCTTGCTCTTCTAAGGTAAAGCCACATAACATGTCTTCAATTGTGCGATTAGCCTGCTTTGTTTGGCCTTTTTTTGTGGGTGGTAGTTGTGGACATGGCCAACTTGGTTTTAAAGAAACCAAAGAGTGTTCGCCAAAAAAAACTGGTGAATTGAGTGCCTCTATCGGTGATAAGTACTCTAGACAAGCCATGGTGAGAGAAGATTGCATCTAAGTATAATTGAGCTAGTTGTGGAGCGGTCACATCCTTGGTGGTAGGGTGTACATGAATCATTTTGCTGAGCTGGTCCACAAAGACCACGATGGAGTCAAACACTAAGGTGGTCTTGGGTAATTCAAAGACGAGATCCATACTCACTTGTTCCCAATGTTGGGTAGGCGTGGGAAGAGGTTGTAAGAGCCCTGTAGGAGCTTGATTAGAAGCTTTGTTCTATTGACAAAGTAGGCAAATGCGCACGTAATACATCACATTGTTGCTCATCTTGGGCCAATAGTAATGGCATTGGACTGCATCCAAGGTCTTGTCCACTCCGACAGGACCTACAATGGCTGAATCATGACATTCTGCTAGAATGATGGTGCGTAATTTTGGGACATTTGGGATCCACAATCTGGGATCCACAAGTTGTTTGCCATTGGCATGCAGGTAAATGCATCTGCAAGTTGCTTCTTACCTTCCACGTAGGTGATTGACATGTTGAAGCATTGTCGCCACTCTGCCCACCGAATCTGGCGACGAGATAGATTCTTCTACGTCTTGAGGTAGACTAGAGGTTTGTGGTCTATCTCTACTACAAATGCCTTCTCGCCCAAATAGTACTTCCAATGGTTGGTTGCCAGAACATTGGCAAGCTTTTCTTGTTCTATGGTGTGGTAGTTGCACTCTTCCGATAACAACTTTTGAGAAAAATATGCAATTGGATGCCATCCATCATGCCACTCTTGTTGTAGGACTGCTCCTATTGCTATGCATGATGCATCTATAGCCAACTTGATTGGCCGTTTTGGGTCATATCACTTCAAGATTGGTGCATGTTGCAAGGCAACTTTCAATTCTTGAAAGGCCAACTCTTGTGTGGTTCTCCATGTCCACTTCTTCCCCTTGCCAAGTAGTGTTATTAAAGGCTGTGCAACCTTGGAGAAGTCCTTGACAAATCTATGATAGAATCCCGTCAACCCCAAGAAGCTCTTGAGTTAAGTCTGATCTTTTGGGGCATGCCATTTTTGAATGACCTCTATTTTATCTATCAATACTTGAATGCCCTCTGCACTTACTCTATGCCCCAAGTAGTCTACTTCAGACTTGCCAAACTTGCACTTTGAGATTTTGGCATACAATCAATTCTGTCTTAGAATCTAGAAGACCTCTCGTAGATGTTGTTTGTGTTCCATCATTGTGCTATTGTATACTAAGATATCATCCAAGAAGACGATAATAGAATTATCCAAGTATGGACAAAATATGTCATTCATTAGACTCATAAAAGTGGCATGTGCATTGGTGAGGCCAAAAGGCATCACAAGATACTCAAAGTGGCCATACCTGGTTTGAAAAGCAATTTTGTACACATCCTCCTCTGTAATTTGATTTTGATTGTAACCGCTCCGTAAGTCCAATTTGGTGAAGTATCTTACTCCATGGAGTTGATCAAACAGGTCATCCATGCGAGGTAAGGGGTATTTGTCCTTCACTATTTGTTGATTGAGACTTCAATAGTCAATGCACATGCGCATGTACCATCCTTCTTCTTCACAAACAAGATAGGAGCCCCATATGATGATATGCTAGGTTGGATGAACCCCTTCTGCAACATCTCCTCAATTTGAGTCTTACACTCCTCCAACTCATGAGGTGATAGGCAATATGGGGCCTTACAAGGAGGTGTCTTCCTTGGGAGTGTCTCAATTTTATGATCTACTCTCCTTTTTGGTGATAATCCTAAGGGTAGATCATTGGGAAAGACATCTTGGAATTCATCCACCATAGCCTTCAATTTCTCAAGAACTTGTCCATCGAGTTGTGCACTCTAGACTTCTCTTATTAGACCTATGAAACGTCTATCGGTCTTACAGATAGTTGCCGTCCCTATGACATATAGAGGCAGATCCTGCCTTGGTGATTTTTCTTTAACCCCAATTATTGACCATTGGTGGGTTCTCATTACTTTCTTCCTCCAATCTACCATAGGGTTGTAATGCTCCATCCATGGCATGCCTAAGATTGCATCATAACAAGCTAATTGTATCACTTGCCACTCAATTGCTTCCTCATATTCTCCTATAGAGAGTGTTACCTGTCTAGGTGATGATTCAATCCTCTTTGTTTACCCGTGAGGCAACTCTAGTTCTTCACTCCCATCTCTCTCTAGATCCATTCCCAATCTTATTGCAATAGAGCAAGATAAGAAATTCTCTATTGCTCTTGGATCAATTAATACTCTCACTTGATTGCCTTCTATGACTCCATTCACAACAATCAATTGTGAGGTTGCCTTTGGGGATCTTTGTGCATTAGTCTTCTTCCTTCCCTTGCTTCTCTTCTTACTTATTGAGCCAATAAGGCCGCAAGGTACATTTATTGGCAATCTTCATCTTCCAAAGTGATTTCCACCTCCTCCTCTTCAATACGCCTTTCCATGTTGTTCAAAGATCATCTGTACAAAGGCCAAGGGCCTCTAGGGAAATGAGTGCAATAGTTGGTAGATATGTGCCCAATAAGGCCACAATTGTAACAACGGCATTGTTCTCCTTGAGTTCCTTCTCCTTGTGGGACTCCATCTCTTTGTTCTACTACCCGTCCACGCTCCTCTTGAAGCGGTCATGCTCCTTGATCTCAAAATGAAAGGTTGCCCAATTCCATTGGTACTGGTCCACCCATGTGTGGCATTTCTACCCAATAATGTTGAGGTGGAACTACTCCTTCACCTCCACTCAATGCTCTTGTATTCTCTGTGCACAAGCAATGGCTTCAAATACCGTGCAAGGATTTTGCACCATGACTTCTTGGCGAATCCGCTACTTTAACCCTCATTTGAAATTGTCAAGAGCATCTGATGGACTCATGTCTATTATTGCAACTTGTAGATTTAGAAATGCCTCCACATACTCTTGTATGCTATTCTTCTGTCTCAATCCCCATAGTCGGGTTTGAGCCATCTGCATAGAATCCACCAATTGGAAATTCTTCAGCAATCCTTCTTGCATTGTTGTCCACGTGACCTCCCTTCTCTCTGCCAACATGGATTGTTCTCAAGCATCATACCATGTGAGGGTTTCATCGGTCAAGTACCCACATGCAAATTTGCCAATCATGCAAACACTCTGTGATCTCTATAGAGAACAATCAGAAATATCAATTCATTCTCAAGATCCAATTTTCCACTACTCACATCATACGCTACCCCTTGTAAGGCTCAATGTTGCAGTTCTTCTTCATCCGGAGTAGCAATGTGGCTTCATTGTTGATAGGGTTTGTAGGCATTGGTGCCTCTCCGAGTACTTCAGTTGCAGGTACCGGGTTTTGAGACGGGTTCTCTTCTTGCACGGCTTGATCGTTCTTGAGGATTTGCACTTGACTTTGTAATGTCTTCATGGTCATCTTAATCTCTCAAAATTCATTCAACATCCCTTGCATTCCTTGCACCAGCTCTTGCAATTGCGGATCCATGGTTCCTACAACACTCAATTGCTAATGTCTACTTCAATACAAAGTCAATATGATCACTCTAAAAGGCACACAAACTATTGGAACTACCATTGGGACCTCAGAAGCTATCACTCATTGATAATACTCGCCAAATTCCTAACCACAAAATCTCTAAATATCACTTTTGGTCTCACTACATAACGGATTTCTACTTGAGTGTTGAAAGGGAGAGGATTTGGGACATTCACATCCATATTATCATAATAGAATGTAGATTATCAAATCCCACTCTCTATCATATATCACCATAGGTAGAATCACCTGGTTTGGTGAGTTCATCACCCTATCCATGAATTTTGCACCAAAGTGATAAACTAGCGATACCTTCATTTGCTCACGCTGGATGTACATAACCTTGATGTGGAAAAGATTCGGGAATGGAAAGCTAGGTGCAGGAAATTATCCTCCTGGTGCATCCGTCCCGTCCGCTCTCTAAAGTCCTTCCTAAGTCTAACAATTACTCTATGTTCTCCACCTCAAATTACTCAATTTTAGTAGTTCATGCTCTTAGACTAAGACACTATTGCACTAAGACACTCGCTCTGATACCATTATAATACTCCGAGGACAAGAGAAGAGAGAAAATATAGATTACACACTCAACATTCGTGCCCCAAAGGAACACCTTCTCTTTATTATATAGACAAAGAGGATCTCCTCCAAGGAAGCTCCACCATAGGATTAGGCACACAGATAGGTGACATGTCAAGAAGCTCCACCCTTGGATTACTTACTTGGATAGGTGATATGTCGGTCTAGGTCCTATCTAGTTGGTCAAACAAGCTTTGATTAGAAGGAATCTTTTAGGGAATCTTCTTGTAGGAATCTCAGACTCACGTAAGGTACCATTGGAAAGCTCCTTATGAGACAAACCAGGCAGGAGGGAAGGCCAACCTTTCCTCCTTTGGGGGGGATCAACACATTTTTGAGGCCTAATTCATCCGTTTAGGCCTCTAAAATTGCCTTCAAAGATTTTAGGCATATTTCAATTCCTACTCTATTAGTAGAAGTCCCCTTTTGGTGATACCTCTTTCTGATCTGTTTAGTCCATCATGTGTAGCATGTTACTAAACCAATTCTCACCTTTAAATCATATGTTTAGCTATTAGTTCTAAGGTTCTCAAGTCTATTTCAGTTTCTGCTCTATTAGTAAAAGTACTCTTTTGGTGATACTTCTATCTGATATATTTTGACCATCATGTATAACATCATTCTAGATGTTACCAAACCAAATTTCACATCTAGATCATATGGCTAGCTCTTGGTATTATAGCTACCTATAAATACCCAAGCCGTAGCTCATGCTAGGCATTCAGAGTTTTCCCACATTCAAGTGTCCTAATGTGAGTTTCAGTTCTCCTTTTTCTCTCCTCAGGCTTGATCTTTTACATAGATGATGAGTACAACACATTCAATGTGAGTTTCCATTCTCTATTTCTCTCCTTGGGCTTGATCTTTTACATAGAAGATGAGTACAACTTAAGAAGAGGGTGCCGATCAATTCCATGATTTTATGGAGGAGGGTGCAAGTAGGAATGAGTAGGGTGGAGTTTAAGTTGTAGAAAGTTCCCTTGCTTTCAACCGGGCCCTAGAAGGTTTATGTACAAAAGAATAATGATAATCATAAAAATATCCATATTTCCCTCTGCCATATGCTTGCAAATAATAACAAGGTTTGCTTGGTGTTAGGGTGGATCTGCTCTCATGTATTAGATTATAGACAAGGTTCACTTGGGTATTGGATGAGTTTACTTGCATGTTTTCTATTGATGGCAAGACCTACCATCAATAGGAAACATGTTGCTTGGGTATTGGGTGTGGTCTGTTCACATATTTTCTCTTTATGGTAATGTGCACTCCGATACGAGGTAAGGGTTTGCTCAGATGTTTAAGGGTTATGATGGATCAATTTAAAAAATGCTTTGATGTAAATGGTTGGGTGGACAAAGGGTCACATTTAAATTCAGTTTTTCATATACTCAGGTGCAGTTCAAGGATATTCTACCTTGGAATTTGAATATATTCTTGTTTATGTTTAAGTGTATTCTCATGTAGGTTAAGAATGTTCTTGTGGACGAAATGTATTTTGGTATACAGTTTAAGGATATTTGTGGAGGATATGTATTAGTTTCAATTGTATTTGAAACTTACCATTATAAAAAGGAGAAACTCTCCCGAGCGAAATGCCATTTGCAAATTCAACGTGGGTTTAGGGAGAGAAGAATGGTTCACTAAATTTGCAGAGTGGATTTATCATGGAAAGAGGGATAAGTCGATCTCAAGAAGATTTCTGAATTCAATGAGATAGAGGGATAAGTGGGTTCCGAGATTTTTCAAAATTTCACACAAGGATGTGCGAAGAGTGCCATTTGTATATTTTCGAATTAGGGAGAGTGGGATAATTTGGTTTCAGAAGGGGGTAACCTTTTGTAGAGTAGTAAATCATTAAGCATTTTAGTTCTCTAGCACATGAATCATAAAGTATTATACTTCTCTAAAGCACTGAATCAGAAAGTATTAGAGTTAGTATTTGATTCAGATTACTTCTTTGCTCTATTGTATTTGATTTAGGATATTTCTCTCTACAGCAGGAATTAGAAAGTATTAGTATTTGATTATGAATATGTAAATGTTTAAATATGAGTATTGGGTTCGGATTTAAGTATTATGTTAGTGTTTTGGATATAAGTATTCAGTATTTGATTTTAAGTATTGTATTATAGTACATTACATGAGGTTAAATCCTTTAGGCGAGCAAAGCCTTTCAAGTGCGAGCAGACCCTGACAGACCCAAGCACCTAATAGTTTATTAGGTACTGTATGAAGTATTTGAAAAACTGGAAAAAATGCCATTCTGGCAATATTTCTGAAAGAGTTGCAAAAGGATTTGCAGGTTCTCTAATCATTGAAGGTTCTAACACAACTAAATTTTAAGTACATGCAATTGTACGTACCTAAAATAACTACTAGAAAAATATATATAAAAGATCATTTGACCAACCAGGCTCACCATAATAATTATGTCCCATACTTAGCACGTAATGTAATATAGGATCAATTAGATCAGGTTTTATTTATTAAGATAGATTAATTGGATATCGGACATCGGATAGGGTAGGATATCGGACATGATAAGATAGGACATCTGACATGATAATTTAATATCATCAAGCTAAAACAAGCAAAGTTTTGCTAGGGCGAGCAGACCCTAAACAAACTCAACTAAAACCCGCCATGGGCAGGTAGTCCTCAGCAAACCCCGCAAGTATACGAGCAAACTCCAAAAGTAGACAAGCAGTTCCCCTTATAGTTTGAGAAGGTCCTGCTAGTAGAAGAGCAATTACCGGGTATAGTACGGGCAAAACCCATTAGAGTAGAAGCAAATCCCATTACAATACGAGCAAATCCTAGCTAAACCATGGATAACAAAGGGTGGACAAGCAAACCCAACTGAAGGACAAGTGAAGCCCATGAGCTAAACCATTTTTCAGAAAACACTTTGTTATCAAAGAGCAAACATGACAATTAGGACATTATGACCACCCATGAAGTTCAAGCAAATAATTCAGAGTTTATAACTTGTTGAATATTACCGTATGGAGTAGTTATCACTTGCACAAGCATTGGTATAGCCTAAGTAGATTGCACAAGTGTCGTACTCATTTGCAAGAGATCTTGAAATCCAATTTGGAGGAGGACTAGCAAAAAAGGAAATTGAATTATGACTAGCTAATAAGAGAATGAGAGGCAAACAATCTATGTTGCAAGAGATAGAGGGAGGTGGAGCGGGAAGATGTGCAAGATTTGTGAATTGAGAGTTTATGTCCTCCATGGCTCATTAAACTAATTTATAATTCTACAATCTCTAAGGTCCTTATGGATTCCTTCAAATTTCAAGTTTGGTGCATTGTATGTGAATTTATTCAAGTTGACACAATATCAATGTCAAGGAGGTTTGCTTAATGAAGTTGGTGTCAATATATCAATCGAAATGTTAAAATGATTTGACACAATAATGGTTAAGAGAAATATTTCCACCAAAAATCTAAGTCAAGTTTTAGCATGAGAATATGGTTCCCAAACAGGTTTACTCATTGATGTTTGGATAGTGATGTTAGCGTCCATACATTAATCAAAATGTTCACAAACACTTCCGCCCAATACCCCATAACCTTCATGAAGAAAAAAGCTCATGTGGTTCAAAAATAATTTCTGCCCGAAAAATTGGCACCCATGTAAAATCTCCATTTGAATACCACTCACTTTTGGTATGAACTTCAAATTTCACATTTCAGTGTCCATACGGTAGCTTGTAACACATCGCAAGTTTTTATAATTTTTCTTATGGGATCGTGACATGTGGACATGTTAGTTAAAACCATTTGCTCAAAATGATTGCCAAGTCCTTCTCGTAACCTTATAATTTAGGCCTCTCCTAACAAACTAAAACTGCACAACACCGTATAAAACTTTCTCACTGAATATCATTAAGGATGCAATTTCTTTACGGGTCCAATTTACGAGAATTTCCCGTTACCGTAAAGGTTCTATAAAACACATTCTTGAAACCCCTTTTGGGAAGCTAAAGTCTAAAAAAGCTTAAGAAATATAGTGTATATGAATCCATCAAATCTTATAAGCTATAAATGGATATGTCAGATTGTATAAGTAAAGATGAATATGCCAAAAAAAGTTAAAACAGAAAAACCAGAAATTTTAGACTAATTGTAACAACCACAATTTCATGAGTCAATGTACTAGCAAATGAATCGGATTTGAGTGTTTCTTATAAAATTTCCTATTCATGCCTTGAAAATTTGTAAAATTATCTAATATAAATTCCATTAATGTTTATTTTAACTCTAGGTCAATAATTATCATGACCTTATAATGTTAACAAATTAAAATTACATTGAGAATTAGAATATAGTCTAGATATGTAGTCATCTTATGTATTTTTTGTTACTACCAACAAAAAATATTAGTTCCATGTGCAATAGGAAAGTGTATAATTAATCTTAGCACATCTTGACACTTTCTGTTTCATATGTTAAATTTATAAATGCTTTTATATATTTCTCAAGAAAATCTAAATTTCTCTTCCTCTTTCTAACCAAGATGTCTAAAACTTGTCTCTACTATGAAAATGGTTATAGAATATAAATACTTATAAAATAAATTTTAGTTTAATTGCAACTTGAAATATGGATATTGCAAAGAAATTATCATTTCTGTTCATCCTCTTGGAGAGTAATATTTTTTACAAACTACTACAATGAAAGACTATTTCTTTTCTCCATTAATCTTATTTATTCTTTCTACCATTCAATAATAGTTTTCTCCAAATTCTTCATATAGATTAAGTATACGTCAACATTTATGATCTTAGATAGTCCATCATAAAGCTAGTAACTCAGAGAGTATAATACATTTTTGGAGCCAACTGGAGACACCCCTCCTTGGTCGAAAGACACATATATCAATCTTGTGGCAGTTTTTTCCTTAACTTAATAATTAAAAAAAAATTCTACATCTAACACTCATTTGTTAAGCTCAATTTGGACCAAGTTGTTGGAAAAAAATATTTTAAGTCCACCATATACTAACTTGAGCTTGTTTTTAAGTCCAACCATATATATATATATATATATATATATATATATATATATATATATATATATATATATATATATATATATATATATATATATATATATATATCACTTTCTAGACTCTTTCTTTTGTGTATACACCATAAGATGTTTGAATGTGAGAATTAGAGATGGTTGAGGAAAAGCTTTGCCAAGTAGCCAGGATGCAGTCATGAAAAGAATGGTTATGAACACAATTTATGCAGTCCTTGTGTTCATAACCATTTTTTTTAGGATGTCCAATTGGTATAATGTCTGAAGGGGTGTCTCCCGACCAAAGAGGGGTGTTTAGCAACAGGCTCGCTCAAAATTTAGTCACAATAAATACTTGGATGATATCTTTCCAGTAAAATTATAGTTAAATGTAAAGAATACTATCTTCAAAAGTATTAAGGTGATCTTTGGAATTCATGAAATAAATATCCTCTGTATTTCATAAGCACTTGTAAACATAAACTATGGAATGGAAATACCAAGAAAACATAAGCAAAATCATAATCTGCCGTAAAGTTTAAAATCAATGATGAGGAAAGGAATCACTAGCCTGTCAATTTTCATAATTATGTGCTTATGTTGCAATTCTTATTCAGTTATTTTTGCTTGCATTGCAAAACTAATCAGCCACAATAACTATAAGTAGAATAGAGTACAATCCATGATAAATACTAACTGGAATTATGAAGTCATAATGGCAATCTATTATGGATAGATGATATACACTGGAAACTTTGAGAACCTATCGAAGCTCTTATAGCATAAGAATAAGTCTAAATATAATTCCTGCTTTTTGGGAATAGGTATTCATTCTAAAAATTTATTCTTCTATTTTTTCAAAATAAAATTTTCTCTTCAAGTAACTTTAGAATATTAATAAGAGACAAATTAAGATTGAGCTTTGTATTAGCTAAGAGTGTACTTTAATCTATACATTGTATGTAATATATTATCGTATGATTTTTATTTTTTTATTTCTTGAAATTTAAAAATATTGTGGCAAAATCCATGTCTCTTTCCCAAATTATTTCTGTAAATAAAGATTAACTATATTGAAAGGTTTGATAGTTCAAGTATTATACTTGAAATGTCCATTGAATAGTTCCAAATGTTATATAACAAGTTCTAATCAGAAATTATCATTAGCTTTTGGAAACAAGATAATTCTTTAAACAATAGAAACTATGCAATACGTAATGTAACCAAAATAAACACTTAATTTAATAATTAATCACAAAAATAAAATATTTATATCATATATCAAATCATAAATTAATCTTAATTTGGAATTACATCTCTTTTATTATGTAGTATTGTATTTTTCTTGTTTATTCTTGCTACGCAATTTATTAAAAATATTTATCTTATAAAATTTGATAAATAACCATATTAGAAAATGCAGATTTTATCTAGATATGAAATTATTCTTATGTATTCCTTAAACTTAAAATTTAAATCATATTTGGTCCACACTATAAACAAGAGTGCAAAATTGATCTTAGCCCGCCTTGAGAATAATAATAAGAGTAATAATGATATAATAATAACTTGTCTAAATTATATTTAAAAGTGTATGATGGTATCCACTAGAAAAAAAATAGTATAGCTTTTATAATATGACCTCTGAAATAAATAAACATGGAAATTTAAATAAATCCTGAAACATTTATGTCCAGTCCTACTTGAAAGGTGGGTATTTTAAACTAAATATGTCTATTTGGAAAGTTAGAGGATGAAAAAAATAACTCAAAAGATCAGATAATAAAACCCATATCTTCCTCGCAATAATCAAATCCATGTATTAGACCTCCTCACTTTACCAAATTTTAATAATTATAATATCCCTCACTAGATTATACATACTTCAATACTTCTTATATTGAATGTAACTTTATCAACTAGGGTCACTACAATATATATACTTTGGAGTGTAATAGAGACCTGGATAAGAATCTTCAATGCATTGAAAGTAAAAACAAAAGATATAATAGTTCCAAAAGAATTGTTTAGAAGATCCCAAGATAAAGAAGATACACAAGTAGTCAGCTCAACGTAATTAGCATGTGCAAAAGTGAAACACGGATTTGCTCACCGTCGAGAATGATAGTACTAGTCTTTGTTGTGACGTATTGCGATGGACTAACTTGTGTTTGTGGCCTAGTGCCAAAAGAAGTAGATCAAATTGGGTGCGA
This sequence comes from Lunularia cruciata, assembly GCA_948567375.1. Lineage (NCBI taxonomy): Eukaryota > Viridiplantae > Streptophyta > Marchantiopsida > Lunulariales > Lunulariaceae > Lunularia > Lunularia cruciata. Next base: position 56,572,271 of record OX419760.1, read on the forward strand.
AGTAGCAAGAGAGCTCATGTGATGGAAAAGGGGAAGTGTCTCCTTCGAGAAATCCGCAAGTAGTGCCAAAAGTCCATGGGACGACGACCCCTTGGATTGTGACATGTTTGTACTATGTATGATCTCGGTCGGAGATTGAGGGCCCCGTCTAGTGCTTGTTGCTGCATGATCGAGTTCAAGCGCAGGGCGACAATCCCAACATGTCGTTGACTTTCTCGTTTCTGAATCTGAATCTCAGGTTGAGTCTTTCTCTTTGTGAAGGTCCTGGGACCCAGATATGTACTGGTAAAGTTCATCAGCAACATTGTTTAACTGAAAATGTGCATTTGCAAATTAATCTTGTAACAGTAAATCCACCTCACTTTTTCTGTTCATTCACTTCACCCCCTGCGTACTATACACCGATCAAACCACTCTCGCTATGTTATGAGCTTGGCTACAAGGTTGAAACATGATGTAGACAGAATCCTGTAACGATGCCCCAGCGACAACGACCAATTTCACGCAATTAGCCAATCGGAGATTGGCTGGAAGTGTTAGAATACGAGGAATGAGGTGGATGAGCAGAAAAGGTGAGATGGATTTACAATTTCCCATTAATCTTCAGCTCTTTATGCGAACTTTCGGTAACTAATTCAGCTATGTAAACGACGCACTATGTGCGGGTGGCCTTTCCTAGAAATAAAAACCGCAGGTGGGGCTGGATACTGTGGAGTTGCCCCGATGTTTACTTGGTAATTACCTAAAATCTTCGTCTATGTCCAAAACCAGCGCGATTGCTGCACAGATGGTCGCTCAAAGAAAATGACAGGAACTTATCCGGAAGATGAAAGATTTCTTTAGAATGAACAGCGCAGCCCATTATGACCCTCTCTGCCCCATTCTCCGTTCATTATGGGAGAAATGGGCTGCGCTGCTCATTCTAAAGAAATCTTTCATCCTTCGGATTAGTTCCTGTCATTTTCTCTGTGAATATTGAATTTTCCCAGCCCATTTCTCGGATAATGGGAGGAAGCGCAGTTTCACAGTTTCTCCGAACTGTGGGCCTCGCGCTTTGTGGTTTTTGTTCCGGTGTATAAATTAAACATGGAGAAGTTCAGGCCTTGATCGAGAACTAGTATTGCTCGTGAGGGTAGGGAATGTGATGACTAAAGTATATATTCTCCAGTTCAGTTCAGTTCAGTACCGATTAAGGCGCGGATTACCATGTCCAGTTACGGTCATGCATTCTCCGAAAACACGAGTCCCTACCACTACGAATTGCTTCGGTTTGTAGCACCTGAACCTACGAATTGGTTGGTTTGTAGCCCTTTGGCTTCACCGCGGGGGTCCATGCTCGGTTACCCAATTGGTGCTTTGTACTCTTTCGGGGTATATATTTGGGTGTGTTGTCTTCCACTACGGTCTCGTACTCGGGCGGCGCTCAATTCGGATTAAAAAGATTAAACTTCAATGATTTTTTTGGAGCTCTCACGACTTGTGCGTGTGTAAAGTCATCGTGATTCAATAATATACCAAATGTCCTGATGTTCCTTACAATCTTACAATGTAGTAGTAGACATTGGCCTCTCAATCTGGGACCTGAATCTTGATAAAATCTCAAATAGTTCGCATTGCATCATCACTTACCTCACATTTTCTTAGTAGAAGAACAAGATTACGAGTAAGCGGCCGTGCTTTCCATGGAGAGATTTGACTATGTTTAGACAACTTTTCTTTATCACCTTTATGATGCGATGAGGTCCACGAGCTTTGGGCTTGTAGAAGTTTAGGGATTACGGTAGTTTTGGGTTTAAAGTTTTAGGTGGTTCCTTTAGTGTGAAGGTTCGATGCAGTGTGATTTCTCTCCATTCTCGATGATGTGCGTAGACCTGTCTACTTAGCTCTTGAGACATTGATTGTAAATAGGTTTGATTACAAGCATACCTACCAATATGATACCAGATATCAGAGCGGGATGATAGAGATTAATCTAGTAATGCATGTAACATTTGCTACATTGAAAATTGATCAGGTCGAAAACTTCTTGTTAATTCAATCGAGAGACTGACGGTTCTTGGAAAATGGACAGATTCGACGGCGAGAAAACTTATATCTTTAACTGATTGTGGCCAAGAATTTGTTGAAGTGAGACAAGGCTAGGATCAATTTCAATAATGGTACCATAAAGAATATTGGGGGGGAGACAATCCCCACTCCCATCAAAAAGAAAAAAACAGATTAACAAGACAATAGGTTTTTAATGCAAAATTTATGGGTTCTTTACAAAACTCCATAAATATTATTAGGATACCCATACAATTTTTTAAAGGGTTTCAGAAATATTTTTACAAAGCTCTATATATTTTCATATTGATTTTCATGAAACGTTGACTAAATTGGCGTAGGGTGCGGGTCACAGAGTTCTGGTAAAGTTCCTTATTTTAGCACACTCCATAAGAGATGGTTTGTAGTAAATAAGGGATATTGAGTTTTCCAATGTCACTTTGTAATGTCAATTAGGGTTAAGAAAGTTGGTTTAGGTTAGAGTGAATGTGGTGGCCACCAAAGGGAGCAATGAAGATAGGTGATGTACGAGGATGCTGATGAACTGCACAAGATGAACGAGGAGGACAAGAAGGACAAGAAGGAGGAAATTGACAAAAGAGTGGGAAGATTAGCGTGGGTGTGTGAAGGGGAGTCAATTTTTTTGAAGCATGATCTAAAATCCTCAATTTTCTTGTTTAAATTTCCTTGTTTAACTAATACAAGTTCCGAAATAAATCTCCTATCTTGCAAGATTGTTCATTTTGCAGAGAATAGAGCATTGAAGTGAGAAGGGTAGAGCATGTCGAGCAAGTGTTATTTTTTGTGATTCAAGAATCAAGGATAACCTTTTGGTGATTCAAAAATCAGGGAGAACCAAGAGTAGAGTTTAACATTCCAAGAGTGAGCACTCATGGAGAACTGACTAGAAATATTAGGAAATGTATACAATGGATTATACAATTAGATTTGGAGATCTCTACAAAGACTAGAAGATGAAGATGGAGAAGTAGATTTAGATATGCTAGAATTATTGATTAGTGAGTGGGAGTATGCACATACGCATAAATACATGGAACCTCAAGTTATTTATTCTTGTAGTTGAGAATTTGTGATAAAGTATTTTAGAAATCTAGATGTGAAGGCCTTTTGCCAACTTACTAGAATGGATGTTTATTCCTTTTCAACATTAGTAGATTTGATGAAAACACACATTGTTTTGAATAAAACTATTGGCGGGAGCAAACACTAGTGGGGATACAAGTAGCTCTAGCTCTTGATAGATTGGTGCATCATGATAATGGAGCTTGTGTTGCAAGGAGGTTAAACATTTGGTGCATTAGTGTAGGTTCAACAATTGCCTTTACTAAAAAAGTTATGACCGCCAAATTAGATTTTATGAGGAGTCAAGTTGCATGGCTTGAGCACGAGTAGACGAGGAGGATATCTATCTATTGTTTTTGCACAAAAAGGTTTCATTTGTTGTGTTTGTGTGGTAGATGGAACATTTTTTCCTCTTGCTGCTCAATGGACCATGGATAGAGATATTAAGTTATTAACAAAAAAATTAACGAGGGTTAAGTGGATATCCTTTATTCTTACAAAGAGATTGGGACCGGAATTATAACCATAAATAACTATTTCAAATGGGTAACTGTGCACATCGGAACTCAATACCTAATAACCTTAGACTTAGAATTTATAAAGGAGTGCCCTGTATAGATCAGGTGTTTATGCTACTCTACGGCGATACTCCTAGACCTACATCTTTATGATAAAGAAGTTATTTTTTTACCGCCTTCGCTTTTAGAAGAGAAAAAGGGTATAGTGCAATTTTTAAACAATGTGAGTATTGATGTCCAACATTGGATAACTACTTACCTAAAGCTGGTGAAACTGGATCCTCAAGGATAGGATTGCTAGACAAAAAGGAATTTGTGTCTTTATAATTGCAATTTTCATCCCTAATGTAGAGATACATATTTCAGCAAAAAGTGCTCATATTCCATAAACAGCCAAGTGATTTGTGATGATAAAAGGAGAATTATATATTTTTCAAGAAGTAATTGTTCTATATTTTGTTTTATTCTTTTTTTAAATTCATTAGCATTGGTGCTCCTCTTTGTACATTTTCATGATATTTTTAAAAGATTAGATTTGATTATGTGCAAGAATGCTAGGGTCATGTCATGACATGAATTGTTTGGGAACATCATCATTGTGGAATGATTTGAACTAGAGAGGGAGGTGTGATAGTTTTGAAGCCAAAGAGTACCTTTTAGGTGATTCTGGTTATGTACCCATGCATCACCTAGTTCCCACTTTCAAGTAGGCCCAAACAAAGGACAAGCAAGAGTTAAACAAATATTTGGCAAAGGCAAGAGTGATAAATGAGCATTATATAGGAGTTTTGAAAGCTAGATGGCATTCTCTTTGTGAGCTTAGAGTGCAACTTAAAGACAATAGTAGAAATTTTTATTTTTTTAAGTGGGTTTCAGTTTGTATTAATTTACATAACTTTTTAATCAATAGGTCCAATGTTTGGTTAGAAGACGATGGTGGATTTACAAAGGAAACTCAACTAGATTCAAAGTTATCTTTAGTGGAATAAAGCTCAATATAGAAGAAATTAGATCAAGGATGATGCAATAATGCTTTGCTCTTCATGTTGATGATATACTCAAATGAAAAGAAATCATGTTTCTCTATAATAAAATTATCATTCTTCATATCTTGTGAGTAATGTTTCTAATATTTTTGCCAAAGCTTTAAAAAAATTATCATGTATTGCTACCTTGAAAAACAACAAGTTAAAAAATTTATGTTGCTCCCTTGATGGATCTTATTTAAGAATGCAAGAATGCGCTCAAGGATGCGTGATGACACTTATAGGTGCTCGATGATGCCCAATGTAAACTCAAAGTCATTAGATGGCACTAGGTGATGCCTAGTGTGCTCTAGAAAATTTGTTGGATGATGCTAGGTGATGCAAAGTGTGCTCTTGTACATTGGTTGGTAAGGGTGACATCGGCCAATGCTTGCCTATAGATGTCAACAGGCATTGGGAGCCACCCGCCATAGTGTTTACATTTGGATTTCACATTGGTGCTCAATAGTGCCTTACTTGTTGCCATGTGAAGGCGCTCAAAATCACTCCTTCATGTAACGGTCAGGTGTGCCGGTTGGAAACATGGCATGTTGCATGTTGCAACTCATGATTCTAAATTTTTCTCCCAAATTCAGGTTCTTTCTTGTGAAAGATATATTTAGTGAGTGCAGTTTATACATATATTTTGTGATGTGGGAGGCTATAGAAACCCTCCTCTTGCAAATATGTTTCACCTTTCTTTGATTGAGCATTTTGGGAAGTTTTGGGGAAAGAAATTATTTGCACTTCAGCTTAGTGGTTTTCAAAGGAGGAGGGTGTTTCTTGAAGGAGTTCAGCAATTTGCAGTTTTCAAAGGGTGTACCATTTGATTTTGAGTGTTGTTTGAGTTTTTGTGTAAAACAAGGAGGTTCAAGAGATTTGCATTTTGAGACAAGACTTCATGATTTTTGTTTTGGGACCAGGATTTGAAACTAAGCAGAAGGAGAAGAGAGGGTTTGGGAGCTATGTCATGAGAGTAGAAGTAGTTTCTAAACATCAGTGAGAGGTGAGAGGAGAGCAAGGAGCAAGGAGCAAGGAGCAAGGAGTCCAAGAGCAAATTTAAGAAAAAAATTCTTTCAATCAAATTCCCTCATTGTGTCCTTGCAATTCCTATATTCCCTATGGAAAAAAATTGGAGTAACGAGAAGATTGTGGATAGTGAGGACATGAGGAATTCTCAAGAAGGAGATTGGCTTATCGGATTCCACACCATTCAACACCCAATAAACTTCATCAAATGGTGTTGGATAGATAAACATCAAAAATTTGAACGGCTATAGCTAGAACCATGGAGGTTGATCTCAATGTAATCAGCCTCAAAGTCACCTATGCATACATTACCTATGTCCAAAGGTATTTACTCAATTATTTTCTCCATTTTTTTCAAAAGTTCATCTCATTTTTGTTTTTCTTTCACTTTTAGAGTCTTAATGTTTAGCACCTATGGGCATCACTCGGTGCCTAATAGGTTTGTCTTGTGCATCCTTATGTTGTCGAGCATTTTTGAGCAAACCCCCTACTCTATCCCATGGCACCACAAGCATCACCGGATGTTGACTCCTTTGTTTAAAAAATTTTCCTTGTCTTGCAATGGTGCCCAATGCCAGCATGCATCCACCCACGTCACTAGGTGCCACCTTGTGACCCTTGTCGCTCCATTCTGCGCTTGATGCCACAACACTTGTTTGCTAGCGCCAGCATGTGTCACCTTATAGCAATCTCCTTATCTTAGAGTGGCCATAAGCAGCATCTTGTAGCATCTGAGTCCTTTTTCTTATACTAGGGCCTTGCCGAGTGGCGACCACTATCTTTGTGGATGAGAAATAAGAATTATGTTTTTCTTGGTTGGTGGGTTTTGTAGGTTCTTCCATGTACTAAAATTGTGGTTCTTGGGACAAGAATTCTTGCATAGATTTGATCAAGGGAAGGGAGTTTCAATGAATAGTGGATATAGTCAAAGATGCACTTGCAATGCCAAGGAGGAGAACACCAAGGAGGAAGATTGTTGCTTATGCTACTATTTCAGATTGGTTTCCACAAAGAGACAAGGTTGCAAAGAGGTATTTGGCATGACAATGTGTGTATGCTACTTTCAGAGCTTTCTTCTAGTTGATGGGTGCCATGTATAATCTTGGGTCAAATAGTTGGTGCTACAAGTGCACTAACTATTTGGCCCAAGATTGTACATGGGCATTTGGTGCTCAACACCAAGACAAAGTTGAGGAGATTTGGTGTGGAGGATTATGATTATGGGAGAGTTAGCATTTTGAGCTATCATTGCAAGGGTGGGGAGTTTGCAAAGCCAATTGAGGAGACCTAAGGAGCATAGGTTTAAATTCACCTTCCTTGGGCAAAAACTCACTCACTTCTTTCTGGAGAGAGGTTTCATTCCTAAGGAGGAAGTGATGTACTTTAATGATGGAGAGGAGGAGATTATACATGATGAAGAGGATGATCATGATCATGAGGATGTAGAGAGTGAGGAAAAGGATGAGAGTGTTGATGATGGGGAAGATTAAGGAGAGGATGAGGATGGTGAGTGATTGATTAGATTTGAGTTTTGGCATATATTTGTATGTTTTCATTGTTTGAAAACATATAAAGTTTTATTGTATATACCATTACCAGATTTAATAAAATGAGTTAATTTAACATGCCTTAATTAATGAAATTGTGTATTTACTTGATGGATAACTAAATGTACCACTTGTGAACGAGTGTTCATCAAATTTGTGTTTGATACACATGCCTTACCAGTAGTGAGGTTATTGAGTGATAGTTTTAAGGAGAGAGTTCCTTCTTCATCTTCATCCTTTGAGATAGCTCCTTCTCCCTTTTCTTCTCCTTCTCCCCTTTCTCTATCTATGGAGGGGGCACCTCACCCCATACACTTCTGAGTACCTTCACCCTCTTCTTCTTTTGTTGACATCACGTGTGTTTTAGATGATTGTGTTTTGAGTGGTTGAGGAGGAAAAGAGCTTATGGTTGAGCACAAGAGTAGATTGGAGAGCGTAGAGGAGCAAGAAAAATTAGTTCTTGAGTGCAAGAGTAGATTAGAGAGTGTAGAGGAGCAAGGTAAATTGTTAGTAGAGGAAGAGACTCCTTTGCGAGCAAGAGGATACTCTTGCTACAAAGGAGGAGAGGCATCATACCTTTATTACTTATGAGATAGAGAGAGAGTAGAGATTAGTTGACTTGGACTTTGATATCCTAGGTGCAATTGCTATGGTTGAGGGTTATAGGGTCCAGTTACAAAATCAGGCACAAATGTTAGCATTTGCTATGGAGAGGTGCAAGAGTGCACATGCTGAGGTAGAGGAGAGTGAGAGTAGTCTAGCTCAAGTGAGTGCTTTCATGGCTTATCTTGGACCAAGACTAAATACTATTTCTTGCCAGACCTATACCCGTAGTGAGATGTAGACGCAGATTGATGCCACCCTTGTGATAGATGCTACCTATGTGTTACCCTATAGTGTTGTGACTTGGAGACCCAAAAAATTTCCTCCCATTCCTTACCTTGTAGTGTGGAGACTTAAGAGACTTAGATTGAGTTTAAAGAGTGGCTTTGTCTATTAGAAGAGTATATTCCACATATTCTCTTCCCATGCTACTTGCAAAAAAAGATTATTGTTGTGGATGTTACTTTTTTGGCATCATTATGGCTTTGTGGTAGCATCAGTTTTTGTGCATGGGAGAGTTGGATGACTAGGCATGGTTGGTGCGATCACAAACAGTCAAGGCCTGTAAGATGGGTGGCACATCTTGGTGTTAGACATTTCATCCAATTCTATTTGCTATGCTTTTAGGTTATCTTGTGGATAGATCTTACTCTAGATGGAGTGGAGTGGTTTCTACGGAGCATGTGGCAGTGGTTGGAACTCACAAAGGGAGTTCATGCCTCTTGGTATGTTTGTGTTTTGCAGATGTCCAACGAGATGTAGAGTTTAGAGGACTTAGAGTTAGATCATATGAGCATCTTACTTCATTAGGTTTACCTCTTTGTGATCTTTTGATCTTGGATAGTTATGCACTCTCTTACTATAGGAACCATCCACATGGTGCTATCCGTCCTACCCACTTCTGTCCTTAAAGGGTAGAGAGAGCACCATACACTTGGTCATTTGATCCTTTGATGAGTGCTTTGGACAGATTTATCCATGATGACAGAACTATTGTTAGTTGGGCCAAAGAGGAATGGACATCCAGTAGATTGAGTTCTTATAGTAGTGACTCATATTCTCTTCTTACTAGTGATCTCATGCACCAAGACTTGCATGAGAGCGAGTGGCCACTTTGGTGTTCATTGAATCCATTTAGGATTCAACATTATGTATACCATTGTAGTCTTGAGGATACATTAGTAGCACTTAGATACCATGTTGCATCTCCCTCTCCTTTTTCACCTCCTTCTCCTCTAGCATAGTGACATGCTTTGGTAGCTACACATTTATATACATGTTAAGTATATATATATATATATATATATATATATATATATATATATATATATATATATATATATATATATACACATCTTATCATTGGTTCTCAATTTCTCCTTGTCAAACTCTCAAAAGTGTTTTGCATCACTTGTGCCTTGTGCATCAAATTGAGTATCTCTTGGCGCCTACTCATGCTACCCACAAACAATGAGTGCCATCACACATCGCATCTTGCAGTGTTGGGTACCTATGATTTATCATTGATCCGTGTCACCTAGCGCCTATGCATGCCATTGGACATTGCTTGATGCTAGTCAATACCACTTGTCATCGGTGCAAACTTTGGGGTGCAACATTGGGTAGCATTGGGTGTCAACAAGCGGCATTGAGTGCCAACAAGCAACATTCGGTGTCGTTGAGCAATAATTTTTTTCATAGTCATAATACAAAGTCTTAATCAAGTCAATTAAACTCATCTTTATTATATAAATACTCTTGTTACATTATGGTATGCTATTTGCTATTATTAGAGTATAATGAATTTGGAGTAGTAATTTTTTAATCTAGAGGAGAAAGATTGATTTCATGCTGAACTTGAGTAAGCATTTTGAAATATTGGCTTATTTCCTCAAGAGATATTCCTACTTAAAGGAGACTCATTTTGATTTCATGAGTGCACTTTGACTCTAAACTCTTCTCCTTGAATGTTTGGCTGCCCCAGCTTTCCTTTTATCTACACTCAATTTCTTCTTGATTTCAACTTTTCATCTTCTCTATCTTTAATCTAGCACGCTTAGCTTCCATTTTCATCAATTTTTTCTCTATTTTCCTCATGTTGGTGGCTTTTAGGTCAGCTAGTCTTAACCTCTTCCTTGATTCTATAGGATCTACCTTCAACATGCTATGTTTTGCTAAATCCTAAGGCAATGATATACAAGGTGACATCCATGATACCTTACTTGCTGATATTCCACGTTTCTCCTCTTTGAGTCACATTGTCCTTCTTGGACAAGGAAAGTGCACTCTGACACCTCACTTGTAGAAGTGTAAGGAGGTGGTGTAACAAAAAAGTGAGTCTTCTATTGGTGCAACAAATTGTGACTCATCCTTGGATGACCTGATTCATTGTCCATGTAAACACTAGGTATACTTTCCACCCCTTGAGTGTTTGGGAAAAATGGGCAAAAGTCTAGGAGCACCACCTTGGGAGAGATGGGAATTGGAAGCCCTCCTCTGCACCTTCATGGACCTCCTCCACGTCAACCTTGCTCAAATTGGGATTTAAATCTCCCAAACTTACCATAGTAGGTGGACTAATGTTTGGTTTTTTCCCAAACATGGCTTCTATTCTAGCAAAATATTGGCACATTCCATTCAATTTATCTTCTACTATTCTCCACTCTTTGCCATTTTCCTTGTCCATGGGACCTTCTCTCATAGACTTGTTCTTAAGCTCTCATGTTTCTTTGTACTATTTCATGTATCTCAACCATTTTTTGTAAAGCCAATCACCTATCATAGAAGTAAGAAATCCTTGCACTTGTAGATCAAAAATGTTGCCATGAAACTAAAAGTAGTCAATTTTTGAATGGGCTTTTCCCACCATGAATCTATGAAAAATGCTTAGGGTCCTCTAAATAATCCAATATTCGGCCATAATGGTGCATCACCATGCAAAACCATTCATCATCTTTTGTTTTCCCAATTGCGGAAGAAGCCATCCTCAATAGTTCTCCAAAGTTCCCTTATGTTTTTTTCAGGTTTCTAATCCAAAGGTGAGTCTAAAGGTCTTGGATTTGCATCCAAAAGTGAGCCTCCTACAATGTAACAAGGTACTTGATCTCCCATTGCTAAATTTGTTTGCCCTTTTGGAGTAAAATTCCTTGACCTCAAATCAATTTCTTGGTTGCCATGGGGCGGCATGGATCATTTTTCATAACTCATGCTATCCTTTGGGGCACTAATATATGGAAATGAACCACCACACCAATGAAAAACTACAAAACCCACCGTTTAGTTGACTAATATAAGGAGCATTTGCACTAAGGATGGTAAATTTGAGTTGAGAATTTGAATAGTTGAGAGCAGCATTATGGATCCACCAAAAAATTCATAAATCACACTCCAAGACCAACCTACCAAACCACATGGCCACCCTCACAAGAAACCACATCACCTCTTTTGAAAATCATTTATTTCAATATGGCATTCCTAAACATCCATAATATAGCACCTAAGTTTTTATAAATGAACACAACTTTAATGAAATACCCCATAACTGTATTTATGATGCATTAATTTATTACCATCTCATTGTGTTATAGGTTTCACTATAAAAGTTACAAAGTTTTTTATTTATCACAAAGACATCCTTCAAAATTATTTCTGAAACCTCCTAATGTACCCATGAAAGTTTGATGGGCCATATAATATTCAATATCCAAATTTTGGGAGAACTTTTTCCTCCCAATTCTTTGGGTTGCCATAGCCCCACCTAATTCTATGCTTCACAAATATAATGATCATATAATTTTACAAAATGATGGATATTGCACATAAAATTCAAATACTTGCACTGTGCATCCTTATTGAGTTTACATATTTCAATAAGGAATTTACAAGACTTTTCCAAATGTCCTTAAACCCCTATTTGAAACCCTCTAATGGGTTTCATAAACAGAATTTACAAGAATTTTACAATAGTGGCTTGCTCTCATAAAATATTCTACGTGACCCATCAAGAAAACTAATACAAAAATGAAAGGGCTCATAAACTTTGGTAAGGGAATTGGAACCTATTATTATAAGCCATTTTATTTTTTAACCTTGGATTGAATTTGGGGAAGTTATGGGAGGGATTTGGCAAGACTTTTAGTAGATGCAATTAGTGTTAATAGTTGGGAAAGTCAAAGGGTGCCAAATCATGCCACATGTTTCCAATAAAAATGAAACTAAAAATGAAATTTCTAATTTTTACCATGCTCCTTCAATGGTGATTCTACAATTTCAAAGTTTGAACATCCCCACACACAAGTCTTTCTGGTTATTCAAGGGTGCCATCACTCTTCATTTTGTTGTTGTTTTTAGATTTGGTTCTCTCATTTGGAGTTGATCAATTTAGGCAAAACAATATAAGTTTTTGGGCACCAATGTTGATAACTTCATTTCTTAATTATGAGAGATCACTCTCAAAATATACATACTTTTAGAAACTGAAACTGAAAAGTAAGAGTAAATCATAATCCATCCTAGTCAATTGTTTGAATGCAAACAGATCAAAAGCATGATTTTTCTTTTGGCAAATTTTCAACAATGAGTAATGTGATTTCTCTTGGTCACATAAATTTTCATGTTTATGAACTCCCACCTTCTCCTCAATTTATCCATATCATCCTCATCTTTGCTTAAAATCCTCTACATCTCAAGAACACTCAACAAAACCATGCAAATCCCACCCATAATAATCTCACAAATCCAACCACTCATATTCTAAAATTCTAATTAGTGTATGGGCATATTTCGTTATTCTTTCCATATCAGTTTACAAGCACTAAGTTGAGGCATATTTCTAATCAAATCCATTCTTCAAACACAAGTCTCCTTTTCTCCCTTCACCGAGATTTCTGTTTTCTACTTATGAATTTCTAAACTCTAATATTTTTATGCACATTTGGGAGAACCAAATTTGCATGATGAACTTGAGGGTTCTTAGGTATGGCACTAGTCAAAAATTGTTGATGGAACCTCTTGGTTTTGTAGTGTGACACTTGGCATACATTTCAATTTCATTTGCATTCATGATACTAATTAAGATGTACATAAAGCTCCTTAACTCCTTATAACCTTGCACATTGATTACAAGGCAGTAAGCAATATGTAGGGTAACATTTGTATACCTTGTAAAGATTTACAATAACATAGGACCTCTAGTAACCCAGTATGGGTACCTCTTGCATCCCAACCATATAGGTTTGCTGCCCTTCTAATATTGCCTATTTACAAGATCTTTACAAAAGGCCAAAGCACATTTTTGATGTTTATCTTGACTTCCGCTATCAAGAAGAGAAAAAGAAACCAAGACAATTGGAGGTTTTAGATTTAAAACCAATGGATATCTATGAGCACTAAAATGAAATTTGTAAAATTTTTGATGCATACCTATAAAAAAATTTATCTGAAAATTGAGTGCTCACACAAGATTAATGAATGACAAACGTGGCTTACATGGCATGGGAGGTTTGAATTCAAACATGATGACAATATGGGGTGTTTGAGTTCAAACATGATGACAATAATGAAGTTACAACTTGAGAATTAGGTGATAAGTGGATATAGAAGACATATAGAAGAAGTGCAATATTGATCCACAAATTGACATGTATTAAGAAAGAAATGTGAAAATTAAAGTTTTGACTACTTGCTATCCTAGAAGTGTAAAATACAATTCTAGAAGTGCCACAAAGCAACATCATATGAAGAAAACACATTTGAATTCTTCACTCTCTTGGGTGGGTGGTGAATTGGTGAAGTTTTAAACTATTTGATACAATACCATTTATTGAAATTTCCACAAGAGAATTTTGGGCCACAAGAGAATAGTAGATTTGCATTTGCATGAAAATCAGCATCCAAGCAAAGTTTAGACATATTAGTAAAGCATAACTGTAATACTCCAAGGACAAGAGAAGAGAGAAAATACAGATTCCACACTCAAACATCCAATGCCACAAAGGAGCACCTTCTCTTTATTATATAGGCAAAGAGGATCTCCTCCAAGGAAGCTCCACCATAGGATTAGGCACACAGATAGGTGACATGTCAGCAAGCTCCACCTTTGGATTACTTACTTGGATAGGTGACATGTTTGGTCTAGGTCCTATCTGGTTAGTCAAGCAAGCTTTGACCAAAGGGAATCTTCTAGGGAATCTTACTGGAGGAATCTCAAAATCACGTACGGTACCGTTGGAAAACTCTCGACAAGACAAAGAATTGGGGAGGGAAGGCCAGCATTTATTTCAATGGGGGGTGCATTCTGCATATTTTTTAGGCCTAATTCATCCATTTAGGCCTCCAAAATTGCCTTCAAAGATTTCAAGCATATTTTGGTTCCTACTCTATTAGAAGAAGTCCCCTTTTGGCGATATCTCTTTCTGATCTGTTTAGTCCATCATATGTAACATCCTTCCAGATTTTACCAAACCAATTCTCACCTTTAAATCATATGTCTAGCTATTGGTTCTAAGGTTTTCAAGTCTATTTCGGTTTTTGCCCTATTAGTAGAAGTACTCTTTTGGTGATACTTCTATCTGATATATTTTGACCATCATATATAAAATCATTCTAGATGTTATTAAACTGAATTTCACATCTAGATCATATGGATAGCTCTTGGTATTACAATTACCAACAAGAAAATTCAATTGAAACCATGAGTAATTTTGATTCTAAATTGATTGCAACTAAATTAATGTGCAATCTTAATTCTCTCAATGCCAATTCCATTTCTACTCAACTCATTTTTAATCTCATTCTGTGGTTTATTTCTCCTCATTTCATTTCCACTCCTTATTCCACTCCCATTTTATTATCAGTACCAAGATTCCAAGAGCTTTTGAAAATGGTTTCATCATTGTTGCCTACGGGTTATAAGGCAAAGGGGGAGAAGGTGAGGAAGATAGGTCATGAATTATTTCTTATCATTATGCATAAATATTGGATTATTTGGAGCACAACGAGCATTTCAATCAAAATCCTTGTGGCAATTGCAAAAAGCATGTTCAAAAGAGTACAAATTTCAATTATATGGTCTTTTATCTAATGTGGCATGGGAGAGGGTTTCCACCTTCTTTGATAAGCCATAAGTTGTACAAAATTGGACATGTTATATGAAGTCCTACAAGGAAGTAGTAGAATAGAAGAACAAGAATACATGGGAAAGACTCACCAACAAAGAGTATAAACATAGATGGAGATGATAAATTATATAAATTTGACTATGTAGCTTTGATTTTTGAAGGCCAAAAAAATATACATCCATCACACTTGTCAATATTAGTGTGACATTGTTGAAAATATTGGAAATGAGGTTCAAATACATATATTTAAGTAAGAAGAGGCAAAGGAGGCACAAGCAAGGCCTCATGGGAAAATAGAGCAAGACTCCAATACAACTAGGAAGAAGAAAGTATGGAGATTTTCCCAAGTCAGCCATGGATTCAATTCCATTTACTATCCCAAGTACCCAAGGGCTACAAGAAGATTCTCATGGGTTTGAAGAGGAGTTTCAAGCAATTTCAAAGTATGTCCCAAGAATCACAAAAGATGATGCTCCAAGAATGTGTGAAGATGTTGCTCCATCTATAATTGCAAGATCACAAACAAAGTAGGAGATCTTATCCTAAGAAGAAGAGAGTGAATTCTGTAAGAATAGCAAGATATCTAGAATGAACTCAAATATCACACCATCTATTGCTACTTTGTTGTAGGATTTAGCTAACCATAATAAATGGAAGAGCAATTCATTAGAAGCTTGAGAGAGATGCAAAATAGCAAAGATAGAAGCTCAAAAGATTGCAAAGATAGAAAAGCACCAATACCTTGTTAAAGCCGAGAAGAGGAAGTTGAGGTAGAGCAAATATTTGAAACCAAGAAAATAAGGTCAACAGTAAAGAAATTCCAAATTAAAGAATGGAATGCAAAATAAAAACACTTTTACATCATGACTCTTGAGTTAGCAAGGGCAAGGAAGACTCTAAATTAAATAAAGATTATAATAATAGCATTATCAAAGATAGATTCCCAACCATGGTGGTAGAAATAGCTGTACAATTGATCCTAAATTCCCAGCTCTTGACTACACCCTTGATAGTGATGATTATGAGATGTAAATAAATTTTACATATAGAAGATTGTGAATTGCTTCAATCTGATTCCATTAGTACTTGTGTTATGGATTTATTGTGTTTCTTGTGGTTTGTATGAGTTTTCCACATGTTCTACCCCTCTTCCTTGTGTGTATAGTTTCTTTTGGTTGGTCCTTAGCTCCAATGGTAAAGATGTTACTTTTTAGCCAATTGTTATCCCAAGTCCAAGTTTCAATTCTCCTATTTCAAAGTACAAGCATGAAGGAAATAGATCCTATGAACAAGGTGACATGACATGTCAAATATATGTTGGAGGTCTTTGGAGATCTCAAAGAGACCATTCACTTATCCAAATCTTCTTCATGATTAACTTCTCCAATTCTCAAAAAGCTTACAAATGACTTTAGAAAGTTTATAAATCATAATTTAGGGGATGCGTGGGTTGCATGAAATGCACATAATAGGCAATGTGCAGGCTATGCGGACTTGCAATTTTCAACACTAGCTCTTATTATTTGCCATCAAGAACATTAGGTTGAGTTGGTCCAAGGTTATATATATTGGTTCAAGGTTCGGATACTCATGAAAATCTCAATCTAAGAGACATGTATATAAACATAGAGGAAACTAGGAGTTGTACAAGATAGGAGAATACAATCTCTCCTTTCCTAAACATAAATTTTATAAATATATGAATTAATTGCAATAATTTAGAAACCAACAAGTGAACACCCAAAGATTGCACTTGAAGATAACAAGCTTTAGAAATGTAGAGTTTAATGGTGAACATCCCATAATGAGTGTATGCACTTAAGTACATAAAATGCAAAGATAAATTATATATATATATATATATATATATATATATATATATATATATATATTGCATGTCCTCCATATACCATGAAATAAAAATAGTCATAATACCTTTGGGACCCCATGAAAAGATGGCATAGCCAAAAAACTCAATTGACCATCTACTAGAAAACCATCTATTAGAAAATACTTCAACTGCTAAGGACCATAAAAAGTCACAACTAAGGACCATGGACAAAAACCATATCTATTACATACACAAGGTGCCAAACAATAAGTGTATGAATAATGAATAACAAGAGTATGAACAATGAGTGTATATAAATATGTATATGAAAATACACAATGAGTAGACTACCTAATATGCCACACTAGTGCATCTCCAAGGCCTTGATAGAGGCAATGGTGTAGAAAGAAAAGAAAGGACCATATATCTACATCCATTCCCTCTCAAAGGGATGCATAGTATGATCATGAAAACAATGTACTAAATTTCCATAAAGGTTTGCACTGTAATCCCTAAGATAACATGAGGTCCATTGTCATATGTATATACATTGCTACACAACATACATTGTTGTAAACATCATACACTATAGAAGCACAACTCACACATAAGTTATACATAGATTCTAAAACACCACAATAATCAGATTATTTACAACACTCAAATCAGCCCAACTCAGATCAGTACTTGATCTATCACTCTTTAAACCGCCAACAACTAGGAATTGATTACAGTCAAGCCACACTCACTCTAGCTAAGAAAGTCCAGGTGATGCTCGCCGGCCTTTGTCCACCATAGCCAAGAACTTGAAGGCTCAACATCAGAGAAGTGAGCTCTTTGGAGCTGCACTTTGAAAGTATACCCCTAGACTCAAGTTAGGTTTGAAACCCTAATGGTCCCATTGGCGGCACACCCAATGGTGCAAATGGTGCAAAGTGATGGTGGGCCCCACCATGAAGTTAGTACCCCAAACATGAAATCTGACCATCAAAGAGTAGTCTATGGGAAACTGCTGAAATATCTCTAACTTCTATCATTGCAACTCTAGTGTCCGAGCAATCTAGATGCAACACTACAAATGGCATGACACCACTCCTCTTCTAAAAATGTTATAGCCAACCAATAGTCTACTTTAAATCTATCTAGAGGAGCTACAAGGAAGTCTAATAATGAGGTGTAAGAGGTCTCAAGTGTATGACAAGGACTAAATCCAAAAGGATGTATAACACCATGGGAATGATTTTTTAAATATAGAAGAGCATCACTATCAACTATCAATATATATTGGATAGATAGACCTAGTGATATAAATGTGCTATAAGGTCTAAACATGAAACCTCTGTACTCATCAAACCTCTTTACCATCTCACCAAAGCATTCCATGAGGTGTGCCTCTATATGTACTCCAACTAGTAGGAAACCACAATCCTACATGGACCAAAGTAGCTGCTCTACCTCCCTCCTCATGCTATTGGTCAAGATGAGAACCTCAAAGTGTGTCACACAATACTCAATAAACTCTCTCACTCCAAGTTGGGAGATATACCAAAAAGTATTACTCACTCTATAATAGCTCCATCCATGTCTCATGGTCGTACCACACCATTGTAAGAAAAAAAAACATCTAGCCCAACTAATATCTGCCAAACAACCAACATCCAAAACTAGAATCTTCTTCCTCATATCAAATGCAAAAAGCTTACAAGGTATGAACTCTCTCAATAAGCTAATACTCTCTTTCAAATCTCATTTCTCAAAGTCATAATATTCTCTTCAAGCCACAATAACTCCTCAACATTACCTCTAAAGCAAGATGGGGATGTGAGGTCATCCAATTTGGATGGTTTCCAAGAAACAATATCCATATCACCTATTTTCACAAAAGTCTCCTCCTTAGAGTCTCCCATAAGAATCAGGCTCATCTATGTCACTTGGGTTTAAGTGGCTTGTACAATCTAAGTGAGTCTCATCTATATGGCTCTAGTATGAGTCTCATGAGAGTGCATCTCTATCCTACTAGTCCGAGACCCTTGAGTGACTCTCTCTATACTCAAGGTCTGAGTTTCCCATATACTATATTTGGACATCTCATAGCCTCTATCAAACTAGTATGACCCTCTATATTCTTGGTTTGAGTTGTCATTTGCAACACATAAGCAAGTTTTTCTTAAAGTGAGGATCTTGGCAACTACAGTTTTATCATTAGCTACTCATAGATTACTTTATGATAGCCATATACAACATTAAGGGTTTCTCATTTGGCTATTGTGGATATATACATTGCTATACAACAGACATTGTTGTCAGTATCATACACTATAGAAGCATAAATCATACAAAAGTAATACATGAACTGTAAAGTACCAAAATAATCAATTCAATATTCACACTTGAATCACACTCAACTTGGATCAGATTTAAATCCTCAACTCAATAACCTGCCAACAATGGGCATTGATTACAATCAAGCCATACCTACTCTAGCTAAGAGACTCCATGTGATGCTCTCAGCCTCAATCCACCATAACCAATAACTCAAAAGCCCAACATCAAAGATGTGAGCTCTTTGGAGCTACACTTTGAAGGTATGCCCCTTTTCTCAACTTGGGTCTCTAGCCCTAACAATGCCATTGAAGGCCCTTTTGACAATGTAAATGGTGCAAGTAATAGTTTAATCAATAGTGCTAGCATAAAATTTGGCCACCACCAAGTAATCTTTAAGTAACTACTAGTATAGTTTTGATTGCCAAGACAATCACCCAAGTATTAGAGCAAACTAGCTTTGGTGCTACAAATGTCATGATAGTTGTTATGCATATATAAATTGCTACACAACATACATTGATGGCAACAACCTACAATATAGAAGCACAACTTATACAAAAGTCATTCATGCACTCTAAAGTACCATAATTACCCCCTAGTTAGTGATTAGGTCCTCCTAACTCTAGATAGCCATCTACTCCAAGTATCCAATATGCCTTGTGATGGGCAAAGATCAAGAGGCCAAGTGCTATCAAGCCCCATTGTTAGTCACTTGTATGCAATCTATCTCATATAAAGAGTAAACTAGTTATAGGTCAAATACATCAAGAATATAGCCTCTATCCTTGAGGGACCACCACAAGAGGAGGAGTTAAACATGCCATTAGCCATCCTCTCAAATAGCTATCACACACCAACATAGTAGTAGCTCTACCAAAAGAGCCACATAACATACATTGCAAATCTACACGTACAATAACCAAGCTTGGGTCTATAATGCTATCAAAGTTTGGGAGGTGGCATGGTGCACAATTACACATATGATCCTTCCAAACAACACCATCACATCCTTCCAACACAAGGATTCTAGAAGACAAAACCTCACACATTCTCAAGATAGTGCGGCCTATAGTTCCATCAAGTGCCATTGGTGCAATCTATTATAGATATTTATAATCACCTAGATGAAATTGATAGATCAAGTATCTATAACCTTCTTCTCAAATAGTAGCATAGCATAAGGTATCCCTATGTTAATCAATCATTAAGTTCTCAAAGGCTATTGGTATCACTCTTTCAAAGGTGTTTGCTCATTGAGAATATGTGCTCACCTATATGGTTGGATCATCCAAGTCCAAACTATAGTAGCATCATGGCAAATGGTTGCAAGTAAATCTAGATCTCATCCATAGAGTAGAAAGTAAGGAGATAAGGATGCTAAGGAGGCTTGTAGGTTGAACTAAATTGCCCATGGCCAACCAAGGTAATTGGAGATCCCAATCTTCCAAGTGGCCTTTTTGCAAACCATACTTATGCAATCCTCTCTTTCTTGTTTGAACCACTATCTCTACTAAGCAATCTACATTAGGGTGATCTTGAGAGGGATTATGGTGATCAATTAAGGCCTAGTCACGTCTAAAACTCTCCCAAGAACTTTGTATCCTAATAAGTCAAAACCTCAACTAGCGCACCAAAATGACTAAAAACCTGATCTAGGAATGAGTAAGCTACACCATTATTGTACTTGTCTAGAATGTGCAAGCTATGCAAGCTTGGACATTTCAACATGAGCTCTTATTATTTAGCCATCAAGAACATTAGGTTGAGTTGGTCCAAGCTGAAATATATTGGTTCAAGGTTTGGATACTCATAAAAATCTCAATCTAAAAAGACATTCATTTAATTAAGGCTAAGATACAAGAATATAAACATAAAGAAAACTAGCTTTAGTCCAAGCCATGAGAGTACAATCTCTACTTTCCTAAACATAAATTTTATAAATATATGAATGAATTGCAATAGTTTAGAAACCAATGAATGAATGCATATGAATGACCACCTTAAGTTTAAAAACCAATGAATAAACACCCAAAGTTGGCAGTTAAACAGAAAAAATCTTTAGAAAGGGGAAGTTTAATGATGAAAATCCACACCATGAAATAAAAAACTATCATGACACCCTTGGGACAAAATGACAAGAAAATACAACAAGATCTCAAATGCCTATATATTGGAACACCTAAACCGTATGCAAGAAGACAAATTCTATCTGTAGCTAAGGACCATGGTCAGGAACCAAGTCTATTATATGTATATAATTACAGTGCCAAAATTTGAGTGCATGAATAGTGAATAACAAGAGTATGAGTAGTGAGTGTATATAGATATATCTATGAAAGTACACAAGGAGTAAACTACCTAATATACCATGCTAGTGCATTCTCAAGGTGTCAATAAAGGAAATGGTGTAGAAAGAAAGGACCATATATCTACATCCATTCCCTCTCCAAGGGATGCATAGTGTGATCATAAACAACATTTTAAGTTTTCATATGGTTTTGCACTATAATCTCCAAGACAACCCAGGGTCCACTCCTCTAAAAATGTTATAGCAGGCCAAGAGTATACTTTAAACCTATCTAGAGGAGCTGCAAGGAAGTCTAATAATGAGGTGTGAGAGGTCTTAGTTGTATGAAGAGGAGTAAATCTAGAAGGATGCATAGGACCATGGAGATGGTTTTTTAATTTGGAAAAGCATCACTGTCAACAATCAATATATCTTATATAGATAGACCTAGTGATGTAAATGTGGTATAAGGTCTAACCATAAACCTCCACTCTTGTGAAATCCTTATACATGAGGCTTGCTCATGTGTATACTCCAATTGGTAGGCAACCAGAATCTCACATGGACCTAAGTAGCTACTATATTTCTCTTTCATGCCATTGGTGAAGCTGATAACCTCAAAGTATATCACACAATACTTAATAAACTCTCTAACTCCAAATTGGGGGATATACCACAAATTATTTTTCAACAAATTGGTACTCATGGTTACTTGGTGGTTGCTATCTACTACATTAGAGGTTTCTCATTTGGCAATTAGATTAGTAATTTGCACCATTATAACTACCATTTGCACTATCAAATGTACCATTAGGATTGGACTTCTAGATTGCTCCAAGGAGTATACCTTTGAAGTGCAACTCCAATAAGCTGACTTCTTTAATGTTAAACCTTTGAGCTCTTAGTAATAGTGGATAGAGACTATCGGGTATAAACTTGGATTCTCTATACTAGAGTAGGTGTGGCTTGATATAAGAATATGGAGTTTAGCAACAAAGTTAGTTAGGGCTAACAAAGTAGTGAATATGCCAAATAAGCCTAGAATATTCCAAAAGTATCTAGAAAACTTCGTGGGAAGCTTCCTGGCTAGTTTAGCTTGCATCTCAAGTAAGTAGCTTCAAGAAAGAAGCTTTTTAAAACTTCCAACTAGCTTAGCTTACAACCCAAGTAGGCGACTTATAGAAGGAAGCTTCTTGAGAAGCTTCTTGGTTAACTTGGCTTGCACTCCAAGAAAGTGGCTCAAGGAAGCTTCTTGAGAAGCTTCTCAAGAGCCTTGTATGCTCCTTATAAATTCCAAAACCAAAGTTCATGTTAGGCATTTGGAGTTTCCTCATTCAAGTGTCCCAATGTGATCTTCCTTATTTCTCTCCTTGGTCTTGGATCTTTTACATTGGTATCAGAGCAAGAATGAGATGGATGGAATCTATGGACCACCAAATCCATTTCCACCAAAACCGTTGGGATTTTTGGGTCCGAGTACTACCTATAAATACCAAAGCCAAAGCTCATGCTAGGCATTCAGAGTTTTCTCTCATTTGAGTGTCCCAATGAGAGTTTCCATTCTCCTATTTCTCTCCTTGGATTTGGTCTTTTATAGCTATGGTGGCAATTTTGAGTGGAGTGAGCTGAAAGTCAGTTTGTTCACCAATATTGACTTGAGAAGAATTCAAGGGTACAATAATTGATGATTTCCAAGTGATAAATGCCACATGAGCTACAAGAGATAAGTTGGCAAAGTTGAAGCAAATTGGTTTTGTAAGAAGTTACATCATGCAATTCCAGAACACCATTATGCAAATATCAGATATAATGGATGGTGAAGCTTTGGATCAATTTGTGAGGAGCTTGAAGTCACAAACCAAATTAGAAGTGACTATGCGAGAGCCAAAATACTTGGAAGAAGCTATACAACTAACATAATGCTTTGATTCCTTGATTGTGACAACATGGTCTTGACCTTCACAAAACCAACTAGCACATTACACACATGTGGAGGAACCGGCACCAATGGAGATTGATGCTATCCAACAGAAACCACTTGGTATAACAGATCAAGAAAGATTGTGGTAAAATAGTGGTTGCTTTTATTGTTGCTAGATTGAACATCGCATTGTTGAATGTCCACTCAAGAATGAGCAATCTTGACAAATTGCACAAATGTAGGTTGTGGAGCAGAATAATCAAGAAAACAAGGATCCCCATAGGAAAGTTCAAGTAGCCTTTTGGGAACTTGATTGGTTCCAATGGGATTGAAGGCTTGACCAATGCAAGGTATGATATCTGATCATGATTGCAAGGTATGATATCTGATCATGATTGCAAGGTATGATATCTGATCATGGTTGTAGGATTTTGGTTGATTTTGGAAATCCAAAGAATTGCATGTCTATGCAATTAGCAAAAGAATTATGTGTTCCTATCAAACTGATAGTTAGAAGTAGATTGATGATGTAGGATGATAGAAAGGTTCCACATTCTGTACCTTGCATCTTGTTACCTTCAAGATTGGGAAAGATTATTTAGAGTGTATGAGGTTTTTGTAGCATCTCTACACTATGATGTCATTCTAGGTCTACCTTGGCTTGAACATGATAAGGTTCAATTTGATTGGAGCCAATGATAAATTCAAGTACAACACCAAGGTAAGAATTTTAGATTAGGTTGTTTGGCACTTTTGAGTAAGACACTTAAGAATAGTCAGTCCCAAAATGAGAAGTTTGTTGAGAAGGTAGCCATATAGCAAGCCTTGAAGGGAGATGAGTCCCAAGATGGGAAGTTTGTCAAGAAAGCAACGATGGGGCAAACTTTGAAGGGAGAAGAGTCTCTAGATGTGAATTTTATCATTGAAGCAGTCATAGAGCAAGCTTTGGAGGAAGATAAGTCTATTTTCATGGTGTGGATCGAGTCGATTGCACAAGGAGAGTCTAAGGAGTGTCAAGAGCATCATCAAGCAATGGTTGATCAGATACTTCCGGAGTTTGTGGATGATTTGCCAAAGGGATTACCCTCCAATCTTGGTATGCCCTTCAAGATTGAGTTATTGCTAAGGACTCCAATGAGTAGACAAATCTATTGGCTCTCACCAAAGGAGTTAGAAGAGTTGCAAACAACACTTACAAAGTAGTTGGAGAAGGATTTCATACAACATAGTACATCCCCTTGGGGAGCACCAGTACTATTTGTTCCAAAGAAGGATGGAGGACTTCATTTTTGTATTGATTACCATGGGTGAATAATCAATGATCAAATGGTGAAGAATGCATATCCTTTGCCTCAAATTGATGACTTGCCCGATCAATTGAGAGGAGCACAATACTTCTCCAAGTTGGATATATGCAGTGGCTATTGGCAAATTCCCATTGATAGAGAGGATGTGCAAAGATTACCTTTTGCACAAGGTATGGGCATTTTGAATGGAGAGTTCTACCTTTTGGGCTCACTAATGCTCCAACAATTTTCATGGATCAAATGCATTGGGTGTTGGATGGACTATTGAATC
The DNA here is from genome assembly GCA_948567375.1 of Lunularia cruciata. Classification (NCBI taxonomy): domain Eukaryota; kingdom Viridiplantae; phylum Streptophyta; class Marchantiopsida; order Lunulariales; family Lunulariaceae; genus Lunularia; species Lunularia cruciata. Next base: position 56,597,182 of record OX419760.1, read on the forward strand.
TATACATGGTGGGGTTCTTGGATGATATCTTAATCTATATCAAGATAGAGGCAGAAGGTATGAATCACATATGAGAAGTCCTAAGACGACTATGACAGTGGAAGTTTTATTGCAAGAGTCAAAGTGTGCCTATTGGGAGAAGGAAGTCAACTTCTTGAGTAAAGGTCACAATATCTCATTGGAGTGCATCAAGATGGAAGAGGAGAAAATCAAGGCTATTATTGATTGGCCTACTCCAAAGGATGCTACAAAATTATGGACATTTAATGGATTAGCCAGTTTTTATTGATGGTTCATCTACTACTATGCTTATGTGACCGCACCATTGACCAACTCCTTGGAGAAGAACTGAGCTTTCAATGGAGAATTCTAGAAGCTGAAACATATGGTGTCTTCAAGATCTATTCTTCAACCATATGACCCTCAATTACCTTGTGTGGTTGATTTTGATGCTTCTAACTTTGCCATTGGAGCCATGTTGCAACAAGAATTCCTTGATGAACTACATCCCATTGCCTTTGTATCTTGCTAATTAAACACCACAAAAAGGAATTACTTTGCACAAGATCAAGAACAACTAGCAATGGTATATGCCACCAAGGTATGGAGGCATTATTTCTTGGGGAAATAGGTGATCATGCAAACTTATCACAAGCCTTTGTTGCAAATATTATGCTTGGAACACATGAAGAGTCAATATTATCGATAGGAGGAACAACTACAATTGTTTGACATCAAATTGGAGTACAAACCCAATCAATTCCATGTCATCCCTGATGACCTACTATGATGACCTAATTTGAAGTATCTTCCTCTCATCACGACAGCAATTATCATAGAGTTAGTCAACTCTAAAGTCCAAATTGAGTTTAAGACAACTCTACAACAAGATCCCTTCTTTCAGATGGTACAAGGTCATCTTGCAACATGTGGCAAGGAGTAAAACACCTTCTCCTTCAAGGAAGGCCTTCTATTCCAAGAGGACCAAATCTATGTTCCAACCAAAGGTGAACTCCGACTTGTGCGCCTTCAAGAAGCCCATGATTTACCAATTGCTGGTCATATGGGTGTGGACAAGACCTTAAATACCCTCCAATGCCAATGGTAGTGGACCAACATAGCACAAGATGTTTGGTAGTTTTTCCAATTGTGTGAGAGCTGCCAATGCAACAAGGCTAGTAACCAAAAACCGAGTGGACTCCTTCAACCACTCTCTATTCTATCTACTCATTGGGAACATGTGAGCTTAGATCTCATCACACCTTGCCCAAGATAAGGCAAGATCACATAACAATTGTAGTGTTTATGGATAAGCTTAGTAAGCAAATCCATTTGGCACTAATTGTTGATACTATGGATGCTCCAACCTTGGTGCAAATCTATTTCAACAATATATTCAAGTTTCATGGGATGCCATGTGTACTCATCTTTGACCGTGATCCTTGTTTCATTGGAACGTTTTGGCAAGCACTCTTCTTGATACTCAACACTAGGCTTACTTTGTCCATGGACTATCATCCTCAAAATGATAGACAAATTGAATGTGAAAATTGCATCTTTGAGGATATGCTTCGTGCCTTCATCAATGTTCACCATACCAATTGGGAGGAATGTCTTGTAGTTGCAAAGTTTGCATACAATAATTCCAAACATGCAAGCATTGGATTCTCTCCTTTCTTCCTCATTTTTGGCCAAGATCCACTTGTTCCAAATTCCCTTCTTGCTCCTCTTCTATCTCATGTTCCTCATACTTCAACCTTCTTGACCACCATATCTCAATCCCTCCAACAAGCCAAATCTCACCTCCTTGTTGCCCAAAATTGTAAAAAACAATATGCAGACCACCATCATTGTGATCTCACCTTTTAAGTTTGTGATAAAGGCATGTTCTTGTCTAGTAACCTACCTCTCCCACTTGATACCCAAGTCCGTAAACTTGCTCCTAATCTCCTTGGTCTTGGGTCTTTTACACTTGATAAATGTAATTAGTGCTTGTTGGTAAAATGTACTTAGTTTTGATTTATGATCATTTCATTACAAAAAATAAATGAGCAAGGAGATTTGATATAAGAACTATAAGTGTTGGTGGTATCTCTCAATATGGTGCAATCAATGGTTGATTTGACAATGAAGTGGGCCATGTACGGAAACAATGTACAAATTCCTTAGAATTGAGGTCAATGTGAGGAATATAAGTCCAATTTCTTTGATTAGAGAGGCCAATTTGAAGGTGAAGTGTTGAATTGGTAATAAGAGCTTGTGGCCATGACCAAAATTGAGTACAAATTTTGGAACCCATTCCCTTGGATTAGGGATTTGGAGATCCCATCCTTCAAATTGGAAGCAAAGTGGAAAAATTTACCACATTTGAGAGCATTCACTCTCTACTAGATTATTTATGAAGTCTTGGAAGATGCTTCTAAATTTTATGGAGGATGCACTTATAACCATACATCCAATCAAGTTTTCTTTAAATTCTCAAGATATGTGTTTTGTATGGTTTTACAAAAGATTTTATAGACCATCCAAATTCTTTGTAATTAGTTATCTAGGATATCTTGTAAAATTTTACATCACCTTATTTTGTAAATTTAGGACCCATAAATCTAGGATCTGAAAGACTAACTTAGAACTTAATAATGCTAAAATGATTCATACCTTGGCTCAATCAAGCTTATTGTTCATGGTAATACAATGAAAAGTCATGATTATTCAAGGAATCAAACTCTTCATTTTATGTTAACTTGGATGAGAGGAAAAGTTCTATGATATAATTCCATTTATATTATATATCCAGAAAATATTTTTTTGAATATATCATTTAAGAGTATTAATTTCAATTTTTTTGTGAAAACTATCTTAATCATGAAATTTATAATATTGAATATCATTTTATTGAATTACTTAAAATTCAAGATTTTCAAATATATCATATAATTACATTATTTTCATCAAAATACATTTATTTTCAGAAAATTTATATTAAAACATCACTATATTACTTAATTTTTTATTTCTATTGTTAACTAGGGAACCAATAGTGGAGTCTTGTTGAAAATCTTCTCACTTCAAGGATTTTAAAAGCTTCACATAAGATGGTGGTTAAAAATAACTATATTTTTTAAATGACATCTAAATGGAAGGAATTCTATATAAGATTTCTAATGAACTACAAGGAAAATTCATAAAATAATATTTAATATAATTATGACCCAAACATGAACTATATCATGATTCCTCAACAAAAATCAAGGATAATTCTATTTGCAAGTGAACCTTTTTATCAAATTAAGAACTTGATGTTGCTTCAAGTTCTTGATTTGATCAAATAGACCATATTAACTTTGTTCTCTCCATCTAAAATAATTACTTTTAGCATAATCATATATATATTACAACAAGTCTTATATGTGATGATAAAGAAAATAAATGATGATCTCTATATATCAAACTAGACAAAAATTAGCTAAGGGAAGATAGATACTATAATCAAAATTTAGTTTATTTTATACGTTTATATCTTGCCGCAATGTGATAACCTTTGCCGCAATGTGATAACCTTTTGGCACATCTAACATGAGTCTTATAAATGCTAAGTTAGATACTTCCCATTTCTATAATCAACCATTGAGAAAAATAATTGCTTGAAGAAATAATACTTGAATTACTTTCTATAGAGAACACTACATGTTTAAATTTTCATGGCAATAAGCACACAACAACAAATATCATTACACAAATTATGATTAAACAAGATCTTTCATTATGACTTGATCAATTCATGCACTAATAAGAGTATTATTTTTTGTCCTTGGTTGATGTTTAAATATGTAATATAATTTTCTATATGATAATTATTAGAATATATTAAAATGACAACAAGTTTTTTTAACCTAACTATCTAATCCAAACATAATCACGATACTCTCAAAACTTAACAAAGTTGAGAAAGTTAAGCAAGTTAGGAGAGTTTGGACCATTTGAAGATTAAATTTGTCATATCTTGGCACTTCCTGGAGTTGATACTATATGAGCTTGAGCATAATCCCGTATCCATATAAGTGAGTGAATTGGCTTCATTATGAATGTAAGCAATTTTGTATGTGTTATTTTATTATCAATAGTTTTAAAACTTCACATAATGGAAGGAAATGTTTATTACTCAATTGTTTATTATCTTGATGATTGGCAAAGTGCTAGCAATCATTCAAAGAACCTTCTATATGTGAAAATTTGTGCAAGAAATAAGTGTTTTGCCTTGGTATATGGCCATTATGTTTGCTTAGCCTCGTGGGACTACTTCTATTTGACAAGTGCTTTGTCCTTCTCGCATGCAATGAATCAAACACAACACTCCTTATTTGGTTGATGTAGCTCATTATTGGGGAATCTTCATCACATGCATGTAAGGCGCACTTCAAATCATGTACTTCAATGCCTTCAATATCATGTCCCATCCATCATTATTCTATGCTCTTTGCTGAACTACATATAAGATCCACTCCTTAGTCCCTTTGTTCATACTTTCTATGGTATAGAGACACCACTATTGTATAATTATTGTACCATTACATGAGAGTTCTCACATCATAAATTAACCAAGGGCACACAACAAAGGGACCCATTGGGAGGGCCTCTATTTTCCATAACACATTATATGTCTTTAAGACAAGTGGTAGCAATTTTATTGTCTTGTCTTTTCATATCCATCTTGAACAACACTCATATTGTGGGACCTTTGAAGATGTAGTTAGCGTGGTCCCTTCTTTCACACTTAGCCTAAAGGCCTTGGGGTATTTACAAGTCCAGACCTGTAAATGCAAGGTTTGGAACCCATGCACAATCCTCACTCCCTCTGACTTCCCACCATGATTCTAGTTCCTTGTAGGAGGTTTGAGATTTGGGTTCTCCTTTGGGACAAGAGGACTTTTGTGGTTAGCTCATACTAGTAGACACCTTAATACATGCTATAGCCATGATCACCTCCTCCCTTAGTTAGGGAATACCTAGGTGTCATTTTTTGTTCTTATTGGTGTTATCTCCATATGGCTTCCTATTTAGCACAAACATTCTTGCCTATTGTAATACCAAGAATTACCCATATGATCTAGATGTGAGATTTGGTTTGTTAACATCTAGAATGATGTTATACATGATGGTCAAAATAGATCAGATAGAAGTATCACCAAAAGAGTACTTCTACTAATAGGGCAGAAACCGAAATAGACTTGAGAACCTTAGAACCAATAGCTAGACATATGATTTAAAGGTGAGAATTGGTTTGGTAACATCTAGAAGGATGTTACACATGATGTACTAAACAGATCAGAAAGAGGTATCACCAAAAGGGGACTTCTACTAATAGAGTAGGAACCGAAATATGCCTGAAATCTTTGAAGGCAATTTTGGAGGCCTAAACGGATGAATTAGGCCTCGAAAATGTGCAGATTCCCCCCCCCAATAGAGGAAAGGCTGGCCTTGCCTCCCCCTTGCTTTGTCTCGTCGAGAGCTTTCCAACGGTACCTTACTCAAGTGATTCTGAGATTCCTACATGAAGATTCCCTAAAAGATTCCCTCCGGTCAAAGCTCGTTTGACCAACCAGATAGGACCTAGACCAGACAGGTCACCCATCCAAGTAAGTAATCCAAGGGTGGAGCTTTCTGACATGTCACCTATATGTATCCCTAATCCTATGGTGGAGCTTCCTTGGAGGAGATCCTCTTTGTCTATATAATAAAGAGAAGGTGCTCCCTTGGGGCATCGAAGGTTTGAGTGTGCAATCTGTGTTTTCTCTCTTCTCTTGTCCTCGGAGTATTACACCTATAGAGGCATGGTTGCCACATTTGTGGATGTTTGATAGTATTATCAACCATACTTTCTACATTCTGCTAGGGCCATACATGCTCCCACAACTATCAAATGAGTGACATAGGTAGTAGATAGCTCTCTCTATAATCTTGGGTGAATGCCATCTCATAGGGTAGGAGGCCATCGCACTTGCTGCATATATCAGAGCATGAGCTCTAGTGGTCCCTCATTTAGTAGTCAAGTTCTTACATGAGGTTTGTTCTTTTTTATTGTGACCTATCAAGACTATGGATTCAAGCACTTATGCCTTCCAAGCACATCTTCAATTGGCTTGTGACTTATTTCCAAGCCTCTCACACATATCACTCCTTAAGTTTATTTATTGTGTCTCCTTAGACTTTAGGAAGCTCTAGGCAGATCTCAATGAGCATATGCACACTCATACAATTACTAGCATCCTTGCTGATGCACCTCTACTTGATAGAGCTAAGATCATCTCTTGTTGGGAAAAGGCACTAGAACCTAGCTCAAGGTTTCACCCTTGATTGGCGACTTCCAATTCACTTTTGAGGAGTTTTCCACAACCCTTTGTCTAAGGTTAGGTCTCCCACATCTAGCTTTCATAGGTTGGAAGACCAATGCACATATGGTTCCCTTTATGCCATGCAAGGATACACGTTCTACAATTTGCAATAGGTGGGGAGGACACTAGGGTCCATGATGCACTCAGATCTTACAAGCTACGCAGGCCTTGTTTCAGATTGAACAATGATTGGATCTACCAAGACCACCTACCCGTTTGATGTGAGCAGACATAGTTACTTTGGTGGATGTTTGTTGAACCTTTCATGATGTGGTGGTGGTGATAAACCCTCTATGTGCAAAGTCCTTGATACGGGTAGGTGTACAAGCAAGAGCACCATTGATCATTGCCTCTAAAGGCAAGGAGGACCGTTACACACCCAAGCTATCCTTGGATACCTTTGTCCCTCTAATGATTGAGAATTTTGGACACCTACATCACCATTTGAACGGTCTCTTCAAGGATGCAACACGTGGTTCTTTGCAGAGGAGAAGAGCAAAGGCGGTCTCTCCAACCATGCTCACATCCTATTATTGACAGCGAGTATCAATCACTTTGCAGCGCGCTCAGGCATTGGATCTTCAACGACAAGTGGCTGCAATAGGTACACCAAACATTGGATCTTCAACAACAAGTGGCTGCAATAGGTACACCAAGCACGGCTAAGGTCCTCCCACCCCACTTACCAAACACCCAATAGGACCTCTACCACATAGTTTAGGAGTAGACCTCCCCTCCTTTGTTTCTTTGGCGTTTTCCCCTTGGGTTCCTTCACACCCTACTTGTCTTTGACTTTGTTTTTGGTCATTTGGAATTATTGTGCCTTGCACTCTTTGCAGTTGTGTGTGCATTGTAATCCTTTCCGGGGTACTTATATTTATAAATATAATCTTAGTAGACTGCACAACACGCAATTTTCAAACCAGACCATCTTCAGTCACCCATTGATGGTCAATATACTACTAACTGCATCTGTTTCAGGAGGATTACGATGATTGCGTCGTATAAAATGGATAAACTGTCCGAGGATGGGAGGATGGGCTACCTTGGAGACTGTCAAGAGGTTCTAGGAAGGTGGGTACAGTATTTACGTCCCCATTTGAGTAAACCTCATTGTCTTAACGTCTGCTTCTATTTGATCCGGGAGGAGGAGCTGCGGGAGGAGCTGCGGGGAGAGTGTGGAGACGGGAGAGGAGAGGGAGAGACGTGAGACAATTTTGATAAAATCTGAGTGCTCTCTAGCATATAGCCTTCGAGTGAATAGACGATTCTCTTTGTTTTTCAATTTCGGTTCCATTGGCACCTAGATTGAAGACTATGGAGAATGGAGTAGAAAGTTATGAAGTTTTTTAGCTTTTTTAGGGTTGAGAGTGATCATTATACATTGAGAGTGATGGGTTGTGAATTTTCATTTCTAATCTCTGGGTTTTCATGATTAAGTTCCATGGGAATTTAATTTGAAAATTTTGGAGATGGAAATTGAAAGTTATGAGAGTTTATAGATTTTAGGGTTGGGAGAGATTGTTTTCTTATGTGAGTTGGGATGTGAGGGGTTGTGGTTTTGCAGATATGGGGAGATATGGAGAGGAGTATCATGTGTTACTATCACTATTCTTGTGCTAGCCATGGCTACACTTTCCCATGTGGGGTCGCCTAGAGCGGGTCGGGATACACCATGCCCGGTGTGTCACCGACACTTTACCTCGCAAGGGGTAAAGACCCATGTGGGAAGGATGCACAAGGACTATGATTGGACCACTTGGGATGCCCACGTGAGACGAGCGACCACATCGACAGCAGTGACACTCGGGATTACGCACGCTTCTTCTATACCTTCATTGATCGTTCCAGGGATACCGATCGAGTCGTGAGAGTGGTTAGCTTCTCAGGCGGGTTGCATTTTGGGGTTATTTGAGACTAGTTTTCCATGTCCACATCTATTCCATAGGCTACCCCGCACACTCCATGATGAGGCTAGACAAGCTTTTTGCCTACCACTGGATCGTTTGGCACGTGATCCCTTGGACGAGTTAGCGTGGTTCCTATTCCTCCTACTCCCTCGATGGTGTCTTCGTTATGCTAGAGGGGGACATGCGGGGCATAGAGAGGTGGCGGCTAGATTTCGTCAATTTCGAGCGGGGGATTGGGCAGCCCTTCACGAGGAGTCTGTTAGGGCTACACGATTTAGGAGACAGACATCGCCACATGATACCACAAATTCCACTCGATTACGACGATGTAGGACATTGGGTCAGGCGGGAGAGTTTAGTAGAGCAGCACGAGCGCTACACCCTTTGTCTATAGCGAGTCCTTCTGATGAGACCATCTCTTCCCTATGCTCATTGCATCCTATAGCAGTAGAGGGACTACCACTAGAGGTCTTAGATTATCAGCTTGAGCAACCTTTATGTCTTGATAGGTCACTATTTGCACAAGCTTTGTGCACTGCCCCTCGCCTTTCCTCAGGAGGCTTGTCAGGGATGGTTTATGAGCACCTTAGAGCTTGCTTCCAGGCAGATGATCCTTCTAGTGGTTTTACCGAGTTGTTTCAGGTGGCTGCAGCAGTAGCGAGAGGAGATATTCCTATGTCGGTTAGTCGGGTCTTAGGTGCTAGTCGACTTCTCGCGATCGAAAAGGACACGGGAGGCATTAGACCGATTGCTATTGGAGAGATCTTTTTGCGTTTGGTCAGTCGTACCATTGTCCTTCAGCATCGTTCTCACTTTCGATAGCACCTTAGTCCACATCAGTTTGGAGTGGCTACACCTGGAGGATGTGAGGCTATATTTCTAGGCATTAGAGCACTCCTAGATATCCATCCGGAGTGGGTCGTCCTACAGGTGGATGTTGAGAACGCTTTTAATAGCGTCTCATGTGCATCCATCTTTAGAGAGCTTAGGGAGGCTGGTGGATCCTTGGCGAGTCTCATTCCTTTTGTGCGGTCTTTTTATGGCTCTCCTGCTTCCCTTTACTACCAGCATGGTGGTTCACAGGAGGGAGTCACCGTCTTGGAGTCAGCTGTTGGTACATGTCAGGGAGATCCTTTGGGGGGGCCTTTATTTGCCATGGCTCACTTTAGAGCTCTCCTGTCTACTACTTTGGCCATGCCAGGTTGTGTATTTCCATCCTTGGCAGATGATACACACATCGTAGGCCCTGTAGATCAGATTAGGCAGGCCTTTGACTACTTGACTACCAAGCTACATCTAGTAGGCTTGAGAGTCAAGGTGTCAAAGTGTAGGGCATGGTCCCCTTCAGGTATCCCTCCCCACCTTGAGCTTCCAGAGGGGTGTATCACATCCACAGAGGGACTTCGTGTTCTTGGAGTGCCAGTAGGATCGGAGGATTTTGTCACACGCTTCTTGGACGCTGCCCTTGTAGAGGATGTTCTCCATGTGGATGACCTTCCATTACTAGGAGATCCGCAGGTGGCATTTGGTATACTCTCTTCCAGTATTGCTCGTCGACCATCCTACCTCATCTGTACAGTTCCTCCCTCACCGTCCTTCCTATCACGACTGAGAGCATTTGATAGGAGGATTATGGGAGTCTTTTGTGATATTATTGGACCAAGGACTTTTGAGTGTGTGACAGCGGATTTGGCACGTACATAGACGGCTCTACCGATCTCATGTGGTGGGGTTGGCTTGCTTTCTATGGAGGAGATGGCACCTATAGCATTTTTGGGTAGTTGGGCTCTCTCGGCACCCCTACTTGCCTCTCGTTTTGTGGTTGCTGATAGGCCGGTTTTGGAGACTTATGTGACAGAGGTGGAGGGAGGATCCTTTTCTCTCCAGGTGTTATTGCGGCAAACAAGAGATAGTCTATCTCCACGAGCACGAGAGGGTTTTCCACCGTTTGCTTCACTATCGTCAGATTGGACTAGAGGTCTACAGTCTTCCTTGATGGAGCAACATACGCTACATTCTCTCTTAGTTGACTCGTCCATTCCTCAGGCTACTAGAGCACGTCTACGTTCTTGCTCCGGCAAGGGTGCAGGCTCGTGGATCCTAGCTCGACCATGCATTAGGGCTTTCCAACTCGCACCGGCTACTTTCTCTACAGCGATGAGGTTTTGCCTAGGTTTGGTCCACCCATCTGCATCTTCACTACTCACTTGTGAGTGTGGTTCTACACTAGATGCAGCGGCGGTCCACATGACACGGTGTCCTTTTGGAGGACAGAGGATAGCTACCCATGATGCCATTAGAGACATAGTGTTTGCTATGGCACGAGAGAGTGGATACTTGGCTTGGAGGGAGCGTTCGTATGCATTGCAGACGACACGTGTCAAGGCAGACTTATACCTGGTCCGAGATGATCAGGTGACAGTAGCGGATGTCGTGGTGACGGACCCTACGCGTGATACAGTTTTGGAGGGAGTGATTACCCATCCCCCTGGATGGGCGGCGAGTGCAGCAGCAGGTCGCAAGGTCTCCAAGTATAGGGGCATGCAGCGAGGTCACCTCTTTGTTCCTCTAGCCTTGGAGTTATATGGAGCAATGGACACGGCATTTGACACATTTGTCAGGGAGTGCGTGAGAGCTTATCATGTTAGGCGTCAGGGGGTACCACTCTCACTCTCATACTTTGTAGCTTACTTTAGACAGCGTGTATCCATTGCTCTACAGAGTGCAGTGGCTGGTGCAATCCATAGGAGAGCAATCACATTAGGTGATGTTTCTTCGGATGCTCCAGTTGTGTGTAGACCGTACGACTTGCATAGCTCGGATATCTTAGGTGCGGTAGGGCAGATTTCTCATACAGACTCTATTGGGGCTTAGCCCCATGTTACCTTTTTTGTCTCTCCCTTGTACGGCTTGATGGGGTCTTCCCATCCTTCATTTTTCCTACGCGGTCGCCTTTCTTCTTCTATTTGATTAAGAAAGTTCGTACTCAAGGGAGCCCGTCTTACACTTGTATCCCACGCATTTATCTTGCAACAGGTGTACAGACACACAAGACTAACGGATGGAAGTTTCATTATTAATCTCTTAGACATTAGTCAACGAACCTGAACCCTTTAATGTGGAACTAACCTGAACCTCTTGAACCAAGTTCTCGGGACATTCATTTCATTGGTACTTCATTCTTGCTAGACTACAAATCACGCAATCTTCGAACCGGGACCATCTTAGTCCCCCTTTGATGGTCAATAGCTCACTAAGTGCATCTGTTTCACGGGACTAAGATGACTGCGTACATATAAATTGGATAAACTATCAGAGGACGTGCTACTGTTGAGACTGTTAAGAGGTTCTCACAAGGTATTCACGTTCCCGTTGCAGAAAACCTCACCGTCTTAACATCTTTTTCGACTTTGAGCGAGGAAGTGCATACTCATGGGCGTTCGCCTTAAACTAGAATTTCATACACCAATCCTAGGGTCGTCCTCACAACGATCGATTTCTAGCTAAGTAGCATTGTAGTCTAAGAATGTTAAAAGGCGATCGCGTAGGATAACAAGAAGGACGGGAAGATACAAGGACTGTACAAGGATAAGATATAAGACTAAAATGGAACTAAAGTCCAATAGCATCGGTATGAGAAATCTGCTCTACTGCACTGAAGATGTCTAAGGATGTAATGTTCACTTAAGCATTCTTGCAACACGTGTATACACAAGACACGTTAAAATTTCGTTATTAATCTCTTAGACACTAGTGAACGAACCTACTGCACCGAAGATGTTTAAGAATGTCGTCGTCACTTAAGCAGTCTTGCAACTGGTATATATACAATACTAATGGATGTAACTTTCATTATTAATCCCTTCGACACTAGTGAACTAACTTAAACCCAGTAATCTGGAACTAAACTGGACATCTTGAGCCATGTGTCTGCGACATCATGGTGCGCAAAATTTGTAATAGAATGGAACGAACCTGTCCCCGAGTGCTTCTTAATTTGCTTAGAATTTTTAAAAAAGGCGATCGCGTAGGAAAAATGAAGGATGGGAAGACTCCATCAAGCCGTACAAGGGAGAGACAAAAAAGGTAACATGGGGCTAAGCCCCAATGTTAGAATAGCAGTTTTAGTAGTAGTAGTAGCCATTTGCTGTATTAAACTGTTCTTTTCAAGTACCAAGTACCCATCAGCTAACTGGAAGAAGTGTTGGCTTTACTTAATTGAATTTCGATGTTCACATTTCAGGCACTATTCATCTTTGATCTGACCTACATCTTGCGAACTTACCATCCTGACGAAACAGACTTCAAGTCGGCATATGCTAGACCAAATCGAAATTATAAGAAATCTTATAAAAAATGTAATAACCTAATCTTCCGCCTAGAAACTTTCCATTTTCGCCTTGGAATCATAGGGAAAGAAAGCATAGACCATATTCATTAGGGGGTTTCACTTAGCCCATTTTAGCAGTTGTAAATAATAGGGGGTTTCACTTTCGAATTGTAAGGGAGGGCCACCTCTCTGGTAACATATTATAAATTAATGTAAGAGAGAGGGCACCTCCATTAAATATTTCCACGGGGTCTATTCATGAACAGGGTCTTAATAATTTAGGGTTTAAATAAACTCACGGCCGAATGAAAATTTCGGGTCAACTTTTTGGGGATTGTGACCCATTAATTGTTAGTGGGTTAGGGGAGGTGCTCTTGTAGAAGACAGACATCCCATAGGCATTTTGTAAATTCTATTTATTATCACGAAAATGGCTAACTAAAAACCTCTAATGTTTACGGAGGTCCATGGGATGTTCAATAGTTTGTCACAGGACTTGATAGGAGTTCCTCCATATTATCTACAGTAACACCTCCTATAACCCTCTAAGGGTTAACGATTTTTATAACCCGTAAAATTTTATGGTCTATGGGAGGTCCTGTAAACCATAAGTATCAAAAAGTTTAATCCTAGAACTGAATCCAACAGGAAATTAATCTAAAACATAAATTATTACAGCTTATAGTCTCTAATTCATTCATGGACCCCGCGGAAATATTTACCGGAGACTTACGGGATGAACTCGGGAACTTTCGGGGCACTGTAATGAAGAACCTCGAGGGAGATGGTCCCACATAAGTTCGAGCTGAGAAGTCGCGGTCAGTATTGCACCAATTGCTCGTGGTTCCCGACCAATACGAATGGAAGCTCGCGTGTTTCGACCAGTCATAAGAGTCCACGTGATGGTACCTTTCCGTTCGCTGTCATCGTCTGATCGGCGGCACGACCTCAGCTGAGAGTCCTGACTCTCCTGCTCTCGTCACACATCAGCACGCGGGTTTGGACACGCCCAAAGTGCGCTCGTTTCCGTCAGTCTTTTCCGTTACTCTTTCGTTACAAGAACCACTTGTAAGAGAGGATTAAGTTTCACATATATAAAATATAAAAGTTTTCGAATAATTGTTTATTCTTTTTCAAACTTGAATATCACATAGGTATGCTTACATCATTTCGATTGCGTGCAAGTATCTAGATTAGATTATAAACTTAACAATTTATCGGGACTCTATTCAATAAGAAGATCTTTCTGAAGGTTCTCATTAATTTGCTCTATATAGGAAATATAATATTTAAAATACTGTAGCAATTATCTTGTACAAAGACCCTGAGGGCCTTTGTATACGAACCTCCGTGAGTGTGGATGTCGTTACTGTGCTCTTACGCTCCGCTCCGTTTTGTTCAGTTGGAGGAAATAGGAGGTACAAGAGCCATGTTGAGCTCTGACCACCGCCCCTCTCTCGTCATTTGCAAAGCGCTCTGTCTCTCACTCTCCCCCGCTCTCTCTGTTCCCTGTTTTGCCTCTGTAATTCTCTTTGTGTTCCGTATCAGATCGTCCGATTTAACATCTACATCGTCGTGCTAACGTGCCCTGACCGAATTGCCAATTGGTTTTGTCACTCTCGCAATTTCGTCAAGGCTTCTTTGTCTCTCTAGTGTTTTATTTTGGGCCAGCGTTGCAAGGATCAAGCGTTCAAGAATGAGTTTTAGAAGAGGCGGGGGCAGAAGCCTTCTATGTATTTGGGTTTCTTTTATATTGATAATTACCGGGGAAGCTTTGCCGCTCCTCGACATCGAAGGCGTTCCTGCTTACGCATCGAAAGTTGTTTCGGTGAGTATTTCGAGGCCCTACCAATTTCTCTTACTCTGCTTTTCCTTTCTCTTCTGTAACTCCTACAATCTCGTCACTTTACCCTGATTTTATGTGTTACGATTTCTGATTTTCGATGTTCCCGATAATGCGAGTTTCGTCTTCACTAATGTCGAAGAAATTTTGAATCAAACTAAAGATTCTGGTCAAGCAGCTTAAAGATTATGGTACCCAAAGCTGAATTTTGCTTATTAGCACTGTATTCCTAAACAGTTAATTTGAGAACAACATTCGTAGCTACAGTACACTACAGTCAGGTGTACTGAAAGGTCCACACGCTTTTGACTACATACAGCCTTTGTGCGGATCCAGCTCAAACTTAATCGATGATATCTCTAAATCAGGAGACCTGATTGTTACTTTCTTTCTTGTGCGGCCAGTGGATCTGTTCGTAATATGGTCTGCATGTGTTGTCTTGACGGAAATATCTGTTTGGTGAATCCTGCCATCAATTTGTGGAGCAGTGGAATCGATGGATGCGTATGCCTGGTCGTACGAGTTTTAGCCGAAGTAGTCCTATCACCAGCTATGTAACATAAGAGGCTCAGAGTAATAAACATTGCAGATTACATGGTAGCCGCATTCGTGTGCTCTGGTGCTTGCTTGGGGCATCCAGCCCAGATATTCCAAGGTCCTCTGTCGGCAAGCTTTGGCACAGGGGAATTAAAAAGATCAGCAATACAAGAGTTGGATAACCGGGACATATGTTTGAAGTCTTTTACCTCCCGAGTTTCTAAATAGTGCACATTGTAGAGCTCACCTTCCATTTTGATGATAGGAGTATCACTTTTCCTAGTTGGATTTGAGCAGATAAACTTACCCAATTAGCTTCAATTACGTATTTCCTTCGCACAGGTTGTTCGTTCGATTTTGTAGTCAGTCAATTTTCTGTCTAAGATTCCTCATCATCGATCTCATCAACATTTCCCTTTTTCCTGCACGACGTCCTAAAATTGTGGAAACAGATGTTGGGAGAATATACACTCTGTAGTTGTAGAGTAGCTCTAGGGGTAAGTCAAATTGTCCGTGTGGCACGGTAATAATACTGAAGTCATAATTCATAGCTGGCTCCTTCATTCGGATTTACAAACCATTTATATCATCGCATACGGTCCCTACGATCATCGGAATGCGTTCTCAGTTACAGACGATTCCAGTAGAAAAAACGCTTTCTTCTTTAGGTTATGCTTCTTATCACCTTGTCAAGAGCGAAAAGTTTATTGTGTAATACATTATACATAGTAGTCTGCTGTCTACCGATTTCGCTTATTCTTCATTCTGTATTTACTTGCTTAGGTCAGCTTGACTTCAGTTTGCGTCCGTTCATGCATGTCATTCATTGCTTCCATTTGCATGTTTTCGGTTCGGTCCTATGTGGGTTCTGGATCCTCCGTTCAGTGAACTGCTTTTGCTTCCATCACTCATATAGATAGTGGTTTGCCTCGGCACTCATGAGATTAAAAACATAAACTTACTCATATACCTAGAAGTTTGCCTCGGCACTCGTGAGATTACAAAGAGTAACTCGGTGCGGGGTTTACTGGGATTCGCCCAGCTACTTCACCACTTTGTGAGGCACTGATGAAGTTGTTCGTGCTTCCGTGCGGGCTTATTATGACAGTCTTATTGCTTCCTTCTAGTGTTTAGTGTTTTGGGAGTCATGCTCTCGCAGAGCATGTCGTGGTATACTTGAATGGCTTCTGTCCTCATTTCTCAATATCCAGTCCACTCCAGTTTATTCGATGCATGCTATTGGTATAGAAGTGTTACTCTTTAATTATTTTTAGATGCGTTTACTTCGGCTTACATTCAATCAGTTGTTTCCATTTCATCTCCTTTCCTGGTTTTATACTAATTTCGTCTTGCACATTTTTTTTTGTATACATTACATATCATGCATCTCCTTTGTATTCAATGAGTTCTGGATCTCCCGTTCCTCGAATGGCTTCCGTCCTCATTTCTCTATATCCAGTCCAGTCTTGAGCTTTCGAACAGAAACTAGGTTCGAGGGGTACTGACTTTCGCTCAGCTACTTCGGCACTACGTTTGGCACTAATGAAGTCGTATTCGCTTGCGAGGAGGCTGACGTGCTGTTGAGGAGGCTTACTATGACCGCCTTCTGCTTCCTTCAGCTGCTCTAGTGCTTTAGGACTCATTTGCTCATAGCACATGCTGCGATATACTCTATCCAGTCTGGCTCGTCAAGTTGATTTTATTTTTCTACTTGCACTGTGGTTCTGTTTCCGCTGTTCACTTGCATGTTACTGGTATATATGTACTACTCTTTACATGTTTCCAGTTAGGTTTATTTATGCTTTCATTCGATCAGACGTTTGCCATCTTGCACACGTTACATATCTTGCATCTCATTTGCATTTAATGAGTTCTGGATCTCCCGTTCCTCGAACGGCTTCTGTCCTCATTTCTCTATATCCAGTCCTCTAACGCTTTGTTCTACTTCTCCGTTCTCTGAGCGATTTCATACTCTCGGTCTTCCGGACTCGACTGTCAATTTCATGGCTTCTACACGATTCCCGATTTCAGATTAACTTAATCTTTCTCGTCTGGCTCGTCAGGTTGTCGTTTCCCGGTTGAACTTTTTTCTCTACACGTGTCGTTTATCTGTTACTGTTTATTAGATGCATGCTATTGGTATACAAGTGTTGCTCTTCAATTGTTTCTAGATGGCGTTTACTTCTGCTTACATTCGATCAGTTGTTTCCATTTCATCTCCGTTCCCGGGTTTATACTAATTTCGTCTTGCACATTTTTTCTATACATTACATATCATGCATCTCATTTGCATTCAAAAATTTCTGGATCTCCCGTTCGAGGAACGGCTTCTGTCCTCATTCTCAATATCCAGTCCAGTTAAAGCAGGAACAACATTCTTCCATCGGCAAAACACCTTAAGTTTATGGCTGCCGATGAGGACACTCTTGTTCGGTGAATGCTGTTCTTATTTGATAACCTGTACATCACATTCGGGTCTCAGCTTTTCTGTCAAGATGTTGGGATTCCCATGGGGACACCTTGTGCAGGCTTCGTGGCTAATCTGTACCTCTTTACCTATGAACTTGATTTCATTCACAGATTAGTGGAATCTCATGATTTCGACCTGCTAGGTAAGCTGTCCCACGTTCAAAGATATGCTGACGATCTTCTAGTCGTAGGCTCTGGTCTAGATAACTTCACTGATTTCATGTATAAGGATGACACTGCGAGAGGTGGTAGGATCTATCCCAGGCTCTCCTGTGAATTAGTACGAACTCACGTTGGCACTGAGTGTAATTACCTTGACTGTAGAATTACTCAGGACGCCTTCCACATCTTCTTCTCCAAGAAAGAACTGCCTCATTTTGCTAATATCAAGACCATCTCGTTACCTCATACTCTCTCGGATATTTCCTCCTAATGCAAATTAGGTATTATCAGAGGGGAGTGTGTTAGATACAGGAGAATTTGTAATAAGAAAAAATCATATCTCGCTGCCTGCAGGAAACTCATTAACTTTGTTACTGAAACTACCCTCACCTCATTCATAGAAAGTTTTGCTCAATTTTACTACAAAAAATAGACATCCATGGTTATCATGGTCTGTGTATCTATAGAGATCTGAGAAATTCAGTTCTCTCAACCAGGCGGGGAGCTCTTGTCTGAGCCCACCAGTAGTTAGTCCCACACGCCCTAACTGATTTGCTTATATTTTGTCGGTTTATCTGAGGGGGAATTAGGGTTCCATCCACGGGGCCACTAATCCACCCCCAAGGGCATCCTAGGCTCACTAATCTCCCTCGAACCCTCTCTTTCACTCCCCCACACCTCTTTCCGTTTTCACTGGGTTTTGGTCTCATTTTCTTCAATCACTTTTGTGTTCTGAACTTTTTGTTTTTCGTTCTCTCTTTGCTTTCGCTCTGTGACTCCTATTGCCTCCATGAGTTCATCCTATCGTCTTTGGTTGTGTTATACTTCCCAATGCTTAGATTTTCATTGCGGGTTGATGCTTGCCTATTGATTAACCACGGTTTTCTTTCGGGTCTCCACCAGTTACGTCACTTTCCCCTCATTTCCTCTTCTTCTGCTCGCTATTTTTACTTTCTTCATTTGTCATGCACCGTGTTTTTCTTCTTATTCTACTCGATGCTTTACATGCTTCAATAGCTCGTCATGATTTTTCCAGTCCTGGTCTTTCGATTCACCACGACTCCTACAATGGTTTCCTACTCTTCTCATCCAGTTGCTTCACATACGAGCTATACGTTACCTGACATTGAGCATCTTCGTATCTCTTTCAGTCGTCTTCCTTCCTCTATGCTTCTCTCAACACTGTCCCTGTTTTCGAGCAACACCTTTGGGAGCAATCGAGTTTGCCTTGGCACACATGAGTTTTCAAACAGAAACTCGGTATGAGGGGTACTGACATTTGCTCTGTTACTTCGGCATTGCGTATGGCACTGATGAAGTTGTATGTGTTTCCGTGGAGGCTTGCTATGGCTGCCTTCTGCTTCCTCTGGCTGTTTCAGCAATCAGGACTCATGCGTTTATAGCGCACGTAGGGATATACTATATCCAGTCTCTTTGCTCAGGACTCAAACGTCCATAGTGCTTGTTGCAATATACTTTATATCCTGTCCTCTTTCACTTCGCTCTCGTTACCCTGTGACACTTCAATATGTCTCTGCAGCAGCATCATCCATAAGCTCCTGCATTGTTCCACTCTTCCATTCCCCAGCTAATTCCCTCCCTATTATTTTTCCTTCGCTCTTTGCCTGATTCATGGTTCGACCTCCCGTATCTACAGTATTCCTACCCGACTCCACCCTAAGTTTTAATTTTCATCGTTCATGCTCTGCTTACTGGTGGTCAATTACATAACGTTTTATGTTTCTCGCATTTGTTTGCATAGCTGTTATCGATTTCAAGTTGTTTACTAGTCCTGTAGAGATATGTTAATCTCAATTTGTTGCAATTATGCCTTTGCTTCAGGTTACATTCGATGCATTCTACTTTCTGGATTTATCACTATTCTAGCATTGTGCATAAAGTACATCTTGGTTGCCGATCATTTACATTTCATGAGTTCTGGATCACCTGTTCCCAGAACAGCTTCTGCTCTCATCTACCTATATCCAGTCCCTTTGCCCTTTAAGGAGTTCTGGATCACCCGGTCCTAGAACAGCTTCCGCTCTCATATAACTATATGCAGTCCCTTTGCCTTGGCACTCATGAGCTTTCGAACAGAACTCAGTATGAGGGGTACTGACATTTGCTCAGCTACTTCCGCACTGCGTTTGGCACTGATGAAGTAGTTTGCACTTTCGTGGAGGCTTACTATGGCTACCTTTTGCTTCATTCAGATGTTTAGCGTTTCAGGACCCATGCGTCCATAGCGCATGCTGCAATATACTATATCCAGTCCTCTCCTCCAGCTCTCGTTACCCTGTTACACTTCGATATGTCTCTGCAGCAGCACCATCAACTAAGCTCCCGCATTGTTCCACTCCTCCATTCCCCAGCTAATTCCCTCCCTATTATTTTTCCCTCCCTCTTTACCTGCTTCATGGTTCGACCTCCCGTGTCTGCAGTGTTCCTACCCGACTCCAGCCTACGCTTTAAATTTTATCGTTCATGCACTCCTTACTGGTGGTCAATTACATAATGTTTTATATTTCTCGCATTCCTTTGAATAGCTGTTATCGATTTCAAGTTGTTTACTAGTCCTTTAGATATGTGTTATTCTCAGGTTACATTCGATGCATTATACTTTATGGATTTATCACTATTCTAGCATTTTGCATAAAGTACATCTTGGTTACAGGTTACATTCGATGCATTCTACTTTATGGATTTATCACTATTCTAGCATTGTGCATAAAGTATATTTTGTTTACCGATCATTTACATTTAATGAGTTCTGGATCACCCGTTCTAGGAACGGCTTCTGCTCTCATCTACCTATATCCAGTCCTCTAACGCCTCGCTCTACAACCCCCGTTCGTTGCTTCTGCAACCCCCTTCGTTGGACGGCTTCTACTCTCATTTCCTCGTACCCTGTCCTCTTGTAGGTGGTCGATTACCTGATGTATAATATTTCTTGCCATAGCTGTTATCGTTTACACGTTGCTTACTAGTTCTATACATGTGTTGCTCTCGATATGTTGCTATTATGCCTTTACTTAAGTTTACTTTCGATTTGTTATATTCACTTAATCTCCTTTACGGATTTAATACTCATTTCGATTTGTACATATCATGTTTAAGGACTTACATATCATGTTTATGCACTTATTGAGTTCTGGATCCCCCGTCTGAAGACCGGGTTCTGCTCTCATGTCCTAAATATCATGTTTACATGATATGGCACTGCGGGAGGCACTAATGAAGTTGTATGTGCTTCCGTGGAGGTTTACTTTGGCCACCTCTGCTTCCTTCAGTTGTTTAGCGCTTTAGAACTCAAGCGTCCATCTTGTTTGCTGCGATATACACCATCCAGATATGGCAGGAGTACTGGCATTCGCCCAGCTACTTCGGCACTACGTTTGGCACTACGTTTGGCACTGATGAAGTTATTTGTGCTTCCGTGGAGGTGTACAATGACCGCCTTTCTGCTTCCCTCTGTGTTTTTTGTTTTAGGACTCATGTGTTCATAGCACATGCTGTGATATTATCGATATCCAGTCCTATAACGCTTCGCTCTTCTTCCCTCGTTCTCTGAACGAGCTCATTTATTTTTCCAGTTTTCATACGTTCAGGCAGTCTCACTGATCTTCCTCGATTTTCCTTCCTGCGTCCTCTGTGCGATCTCACATTTTACTTGCTGCGACATGGCTTTTCTATTTGGGTCTATATTTATCTTTCGCTTCTGGCTCTTCATGTCGATTTCATTTCTCTTCTTGCACTTTGGTTATGTTTCCGCTGTGTAATTCCAGGTCTGTGGTATATAGGTTTTACTGTCCATTTGTTTCCATGTTAGGGTTTATTTCTGCTATCGGTAGATCAAAGGATTGACATATTGCTTACTTTACATAGCGTGCATCTCATTTACATTTAATGAGTTTTGTATCCCCCGTTCGAGGAACGGCTTCTGTCCTCATTTCTCTATATCCAGATCCTCTGGATAGAGTTTCCGGTGCGCTGACTCATACATCTTCCACGAATTTCGTTTTCTGACTCTCAGATCTTCCTTGACTTGCGATTTCTGGACTTCTACTTGACTCTCGACTCCTCTTTATCTCAATCTTTTTAATTTGGCTCGTTAAGTCGCCATTTCTTCCTGTTGATTTTATTTCTCTACTTATGCGGGTGTTCTGTCTCCGCATCTTCGATGCATGCATCTCAGATGTAGGTGTTGCTATAAGATTGTTTCCAAGTCACATTTACTTAGGTTTTCATTCGATGATGTTTTTTCTCTATATATGCAGGTGTTCTGTTTCTGTTTATTCGATGCATGCAACTAGGATATAGGTGTTGCTATTGCATTGCTTCCAGGGTACATTTACTTATGCTTTAATTCGTTATCTTGTTTTCATTACATGTCGTGCATAGCATTCGCATTCAGTGAGTTCTGGATTTCCCGTTTGATGAACGGCTTCTGTCCTCATTTTTCTCTATATCCAGATCCTCTTGCAGTTTCTGACTCTCAGATCTTCCACGACTTGCAATTTCCAGACTTTTACTTGACTCTCTACTCAAGTTTATCACAATCTTTCTAGTCTGGCTTGTTAAGTCGCCGTTCTTCCTGTTGATTTTATTTCTTTACTTATATGGGTGTTCTGTTTCCGCTTCTTCAATGCATGCAATTCGGATATAGTGGTTGCTATTAGATTTTTTCCAAGTTACATTTACTTAGGCTTTTATTCGATGATTTGTTTTCTCTATATATGCAGGTGTTCTGTTTTCGTTTCTTCGATGCATGCAACTCGGATATAGGTGTTGCTATTAGATTGCTTCCAGGTTACATTTACTTATGCTTAAATTGTTCCAAGATTGTTTCCAAGTTACATTTACTTATGCTTTCGTTCGATGACTTGTTTTCTCTATATATGCGGGTGTTCTTTTTCCGTTTCTTCGATGCATGAACTCGGATAAAGGTGTTGCTATTAGATTGCTTCCAGGTTACATTTACTTATACTCTAATTCGATCAGATTTTCGCTATCTTGTATATATTACATATCTTGCATCGCATTTGCATTCAGTGAGTTCTGGATCTCCCGTTCATTGAACGGTTACTGTCCTCACTTCTCTATATCCAGTCCTCTAACGTTTCGCTCCATCTCAGCCAAGATGCCATCCGTTCTTCTCCTACTTCGCTCCACCCCACATTTGTTGATCGGTTTTCATGGTTTCTATACATGATTTCTGCCAGGTCTTCCGTTCAGTTCACTCAATCTTTCAAGTTTTGCTGGTTGGTCGTCAATTACAAGTGGTCCTCTATTTTGCTGCATGCTTTGCTTAGCAAGTCGTATCGAGTACATGATGTATGTCAGTTCTCTACTGTTATTGATCAGGATATACTAATACTTATATTTCGTTTGTGCTTAGCCTTACACTTGATCTGTTCAATGCACTTCATCTCCTTTACGGCTTTATTACTTATCTCAATTTGCTCAATATCATGTTTACATTTCATCCGCACTTCATATGCACTTATTGAGTTCTGGACCCCGCGTTCTTCAAATGGCTTCTGCTCTCATGTCCTAAATATCATCTTTACATTCAATCATCATGCATTGAATGGGTTCTGGATCCCCCGTTCGATTAACGGCTTCCGCTCTCATCTCCCAATATACAGTCCCTTAACGCCCCGTCTTCCTCCATTTTCTTGAAATTTGCAATTCGTTCGTGATATCTCTACGAGTCCTCTACTGTTCGTTTTCATGCGGAGTAACGGTTCGTTGCAGGTTTTTATCTTCTGTTCATCTCTCACGTCGTTCTTACCTTTCTTTCGATCTATCGTGTTGCTCTGCATTTCCATTCCCCTCCATGCGTTGATTACCCTTTTTCGTTTACACACTTTGATTAACAAGCCTCTCTGGAGGTTTTCTAGCTTCGGATCAATTTTTGATGTCGTTGTTTTGTTTTGATTCCGTTCTACACGTTACATTTCATCTACTTTCCACATGTTCCTTCAGTTATTTTCCGTTAATTTGATCATTTCATTGCAATTATACATACACTTCATATGCACTTGAGTCCTAGATCTCCCGTTCAGCCGTTCATCTAACGGCTTCAGGTTTCATCTCTCATATCCAGTCCAGTTCTGCTCTCATGTCCTCATATCCAGTCCTGTCACGCTTCGCTCCTACCCATCTACCACCCACTAACACTATGTTTCCCACTTGCTTCATGGTTTGCCTTTGGTTTGAAATACATCCTCTGTTTTCCCGCATCGAGTCGCAGGCAAAGGCACGCTTCCTTCCATGGGTGCTACATACAGTTCTCGAAATTGAATGCCATATGATGCTCATGGAATGTATCAATCTTCACTTCTGTTTTGCATCGATTCAGATCGTGTGTTTTTGTAATTCCTACTTACTTAAACTCGCATGCATTTATTTGCTCAGATCAGAGGTCGGAAATGGCTTTACGATTTCCGCACACGAAGAGCATGCATTCGGTTTGCATCGTTTCTTGCATGCATTTCCTTGCTTCGATCTGCATGGCTTCGGTTAGCATCTGTTAGGTTGCATCTGTTGCATCTAAGTGGGTGTTGGTCCCCCGTTCTGCGAAGGGCTTCTACTCCCATTACTCATGTACATAGTAGTCTGCAACAGTTTTCATAATGAGAAACAGAGGTTGTACGTCGTTTCTAAGAATCCCAGTGCAATCAAGGGAGCACATGCTCATTCAAAGATGTAAGTTTTGAAATAGACGAATTAGTCAAATCCCTCCAACATGAAGTCCATCCTGAGGTTGTTCTCGGCATTCATGGCACTATGCCGATGAAGGCTCATAATATGTTCTGAAGAACATGAAGCCTAGATGGCATTGCCTTCAGGCTGCAAACTTGCACTGTTCTATGAACTGTAGATTTGATAGCAAACCCGCGGACCTGTCCTATTAGATTTTTCGACTTCTTACGGATGATGCTCTTGGCTGATTACAGGAGGCAGCACAAGCAGTTGTCGGGCAACTGGGTTGGAAGCAGGATGCCGTCAAGGTCTCATCGGTAGACATGAAGGATGCAAAGTTGGGAGAAACGGTTCTCTATGAGTTTGATGTACAAATAGGAGATGTGGTATTACCTATCAGGGTTAGAGAAGAAATAACCTCATGGCGCTTTCTAGAGGATGTCATGGCCAGTAGTGAAAAGGACAAGGTTGGCTCTGGGATGAACTCAGTAGATATATGGCATCCTGAGTTCATGCCAGCAGTTATGAAGCCTTTCCAGCTGGCTGGACCAGTGGACTTATGGATCCAAGATGCGAAGAATTTGCGCTTGGCAATCCCGGTAAGTGGCAAGAGTGAAAAGTACGCAAGATTCTCCTACTCGAGGTGCAGTATGCTTACAGCTTCTGAGCGTCATATGCTCTTGATGATCAATAGCAGATTGCTTTGTTCTTTCATATGGAGTGTCTGATTCCGTCCCTGACGTTGCCCTCCTTTCCCATTTATAAGTTTTCATCACGAAGTTTATAAGAAATGGCCAGCGAGCATCTTGCTGATAAAGCTACACCTAGTGGGTACAGAGGATCTCTATAGTAAGTGGTAGCTACTTGGCTGCGTATTCGCTCAAAATGCCTGAATTCTCACTGACGAACGTTGTCCCTGTTGTGGCCTTGGCCGGAACAGCATGAAGTGGATGCAGGGCTTGTGAAGAGGGTGCTGGTTGCTGATGGAGCATTTGTCACCGTCGAAGGAGCTCGAGAGGTGAGCCTTTCCCGGCCCCTGCAGCTGCCTTTGCCGTTGCTTGGAGCGGAAACAGGTCAGGCTGACGGTATTGCATCAAGCCTGCTACATCTTGCAGCTCGTCTTCGCCTTGCTTCACGAGCTGAGGAGAAGCCTTTGCTTTCACTTCGGATAGTTGGGCCAACCACCTTGGTTGCTGGATCAGAAGATTCTGATTTGAATAAGGCAAATGGGTTGAAGGTGAAGAGGATTGCCCCAGGTTCTGTAGAGCTCGTCTCTCGAAATGAAGGACCAACCAAGCAGTCTACTGACTTGGCACTAGTTCAGGATCAACCTTTAAGCCTTAGTTTGCCGTGGTTGTGGCCTCTGGCTTCGCTGAACGGATCACACGCAAATCTGGTGGGCTTGGAGAAGGCACTGTTGACATTTCTGGGTCCAAAGGCTTATAAAAAGGGTTCGATCAGTCTCTTGAGGGCCAAAGCAACAGTAGCCAGCTTCGTCAAACTTCCGTTTGAGCTGGAGTTGCAGTTGAATAACGAAACCTTGGAGGGATACGATTCTATATGGCCGGAGTACGTCACCAAGCCGAGAGTACAGAGGAAGCCGTTCGAGATCTTGGCAAAGGTTGAAGGTGACCAGCTTCTTGCCATGACCGTGAATCAGCTACAGGATGTCTTTCCAATTGACGTTCTCTCTTACCATGATCTAAATCCTACCAATAGGACACAAGCTAAGTTTCCTGCCTATCTTGGGAAAATCAATCCCATGACCTTGGACGTGGACTGGGATGGTCTTTAAATCTCTTTTAGCTTGAACACAATTGGGACGCATTGTCACCTGTAATTATATCAGCACATAGTCTTCTCATCTCCTATCGTGGACAACTCGTCCGACTTGATTGAGTATGAATGCTTCTCTGACCGCAATGAATGCGTGGGGATTATTTTCTGAAGTCAAGACTTTAAAGGAGTTGGCATTTATGAACGTGTGATCTGGAGCATGGATTATGTCACCTGTTTGCAATTTGGCCAATGGGCCACACATTCTAAACTACCAAATTCTATTCAGGTGAGGGATGGACCTCGAAAGCTTATCCTGGGCACTAATCCTGTCCCTTTGTGTCCGCAACAAAGCAATCGCTGCCATTATTACCACCTGTCTCCGTTCACTTTATAATACATCATGATATAAAAGGTTACTAAATTCTACATAGCTATTCCCGGTACATTGATATTTACTCTTGCAGACAATGGTTCGAAGAAGAGGAAGAAGTTGCCACGGAGAAATATCACGTTGACAACTTCATCGTAGGTCATGAATCCATCGCCACTACTTGAGGGGATTCTCCAAGTCATGATATGTTGTTAGATATGTTAGGCATAATCTGAACGAGGGAGATTCTGGCCCGCGATACTCTTATGGTGGAAATCCAGATTGGAAACAGATAATGGAAGAATCTGAGAGTAAAGAAGGGTATCGCACGTCATGGATTCACAATGAAACTCGCGATGATATAGCATGAAAATTTTGAATCAGATTCTTCGGATTCTCGAGTTTATGCTGGATGACATAATACATAGTCCCTATTCAAACATGTCATTAGCTAAAAGTGAACCCGCAAGATATCACACAGTACACAGACGGAACTTTGAGATGTGTTTTCCCTCTCAGCACAACATTGACTGAGCAGCGGAACACGTTGGCTTTCGCAGCTTTATCAAAATAATCTCCTAAATATACCAGAAGTGCATATGAGGTTAGGTGAAAGGTGACATGCAGTACTTTGGGAAGAACAATTAAATATCTTGACACCCACTTAAGCCGCGTTCAGCGGCCTGGAGTTATGGTTTGAACTGGTGTCCAATGTTTTATGCAAAACAGTACTTCGCTTGTGCAGGCGTATTGAAAGTCTGGCCAATAGATTGGAACCTCTGCAATTCAGTCAAAATGCATGCAGATTCTTCTCCTCACTTTGGCGAGCGTCCCATGCTGGTTGAAAGAGAACCAGATACCATCAATTGAATAGAAGTGGATGCCTGCAACAGTGAGACAGGAAGGGGTTGCAACTGTTCCCACTTCTGATCAGCTCGTACAGGCAGCTATAATATAATCTTGACTGTGACATTTACTACGCGGAAACTTACGGGCGTAGCAAGGAGATTCGTCACTGCTGAAAGAACAGTATGTCTTCTTTGCAACATCATAATTCCTTCTGATCCTCTCTTGTCCGACGCATTTGAGTACAATAGAGTCAAAATACCACCTCACAGATCTACATTTGTTCGAGGAGTACCATCCTTCTAGCTATCTGGCTCCTTGTAGCACAGCCATTAAAAGGAGTTGGACCCTTTACAGAAATACAAAGTCATTACAGATCATATTGGAAACTACGTGATAGACAGTACAGAGCGCATGTTCGTCTACATGAAACCTGAACAGATGTGTTAGGTGGCGACAAGTTCGAATGTCAATGCTACCGTAGCCAGGTCAGCCATCGTGACACAGTTGAGCTCCCAGCTCCTACTGGAAAGGAAACATCAGAACGTGGCCTAAAATTCAACCTGGTTTGTAGCGAGTCACTCGCAATTTGTGGCTTTCAAAGAAGGAAGGGGAAGGCAGGTGCAAAGTTAGAAACCGGGATCTTCATTTCAGCCCTGGTGCAATGCATGAAGTTCCATCCAAATCCTCCGGAGTTCTTCAGTTGCTGAGCGATTCCGTCTCTAGAATCGAGAAGTACAGTACTGTGCTCTTTAGGGCCGTTTGAGCTTTAGATGACTTCCGCTTAGATCAGTTCTTAATCTTTCTATTCCGGAAGGTGAAACCATTGAAAACTGAGATTGACAAATGAAAGAGGGTGACCTGACTCATCTGGGGCTGAAACGAATTCATTGCAAGTCCGTATACATCAACTACACTAGCGTAGGGTTACAAGTGTTCGCACTGTTTCTGAAAGCAGAAATTGTTCAACGGTAGTAGTGAATGTACTGCAGCTTAGTACTGTGAACAGACATGCATTTTGTATCAGGTACATATTTTGTACAAGATATGAATCTGATCTTGGGAGATCCGTGGAACAGGAAACATCAGGCAGACAAGCAGAGCTCGAAGAAGGATTTATAAGAGTACTGTACGGGGCAGTGTCCAGACTTACTGACAGATAGGGACTTTCTCATGTGCTTGTCATACTTCGCACCTCCTTGGAGCCCATGCTCATACATGGTATGTAACAAAGTACATGAAGAATGGCCCCACGAAGACAGGTGGATGTATCAGCCACCAACCCTTCCGCTTTCATATCGTCAGAGAAGAGAACGGGCTATGCAACACTTCATAAGATAGAAGGCGACCACCGCGTGTGATAACAAGAAGGGTGGGAAGACCCACATCAAGCCGTACAAGGAGCAGACAGGGGTAAATTGGGGTAAGAGGAATCTGCCCTACAGCATAACAGATAGACGGTTATGAAGAACATGGAAGAAAAATTGAAGATGTACCGGTGCTGTTGTTCAATCATTTTCCAGTCACGGTCGTCTTCCTTCTTCAGACTGCAGGTGGACATGGACATGCTTAAACTAAGTCGTATTGATGGTTTCTCCCGATGCTCCTTCAAATGATCTTTTCCAGCAGTACTGCAGAATTTATTCGTCCCCTTCTCATTCTGGAGGATCTTCAGTAAATTGGCCAAAGCTCAGACAGATCTCCGTTTGATTCTTTTCAAGCCAGCATTGATAGGAATCAAATCTCAACTAGTAGAACTGATTTCAGTCAATCTACAAGATTATATTTTTGATCGCGCGATAAACGGCTGAACATTACCATGCACCGTGAATTAGTCAACATTAATATTCACCTTGAGCGTGGAAGTAATGGAACCTCCAGTACTTGTGCGCTCAAGGGTACCTTAGGGTGAACGAAATGTGAAGTGAAAGCTGTAATTGCCAGCCTATACCAGGAAGTGGTTCATCTCTTTCAAACTTTGTCGAAACTCAAGGCAGAGGGACGGGTGGTCACCAGACCTGTCCAAATTCAACTCAACGGGACTCCTGTTTAAGTTCAAAATAAGAATATCTAACGTCGAGTTTACTTTAAGTTCTCATCAGAGTCCGAGTTCACATAGGACGCTGACATACCATCAGTAACATGAGTACATTAAACGGTGTAAGTCGCCTCCAAAGCTCAGATATTCATTGACTATGGTCCTACCACTGTGCACCTCCCTCTACTGAAGAGAGTAAGGCGACCACGTACAACACATGAAGGATGGGAAGACCCCATCAAGCGAAAATCTACTCCACTGAAGTAGGACAAGCGAAATTTCCTCTATGATACGGTGCAGAGTAATCATAAATAGATATAACACTGAACTAGCGTCATAAGTAACCGGGTGAGAAATATCCTGGTCTACCTACTACAATACAGCAGTGTGGTATGCATTTGCTGGAATTATCTCAAAGGAACCTTGAGTACGGGATTTACCTTAGCAGTGGTGAAAAATCTCCTCAAGGATTATGAAAGGCGAATCTTTACCCATTAGCTTCCCCTGCCATTTATAGGCTATACACATCACGACTTGCGTTGAATCCTGTCAATAGAAGGACTAACGCATTTCCTAAGAAGTGGGAGAAAATTGGGGAAGAAGTACAGAAGTGCTCTTGTCTGTTGGTTGCAGAAGAAGCCCCATGCTTCACGAGAGGTCCAGCTGCAGCTAAAGGAAAGAACAGAGTATTTAAATTCTTGCACCGCCCTAGTCAGCAAACTTCATCCCCCTAGTACTTGGGAAGACAATGGAGGGGAATATTACTGAAGAGTAGCAAGAGTGGAAGGTGCTTTGAAATAGTAGCTATATTTGAGGAACAGTGCAGACTCCTCTCCGGTATGACAGTGATTGCCGGGAATACTTTCTGTTAGAACCCCGTCTAAATCGGCTTTCTGCCTGCACTGAGATTTACTCGGCACTGAACCCGCAGGAGAGACTTGTCCTATTGACAAATACTTTACTGTAGTTGGTGATGGAATTGCGTGCAGAGGTTCCCGGTCAAGCCTGGTTGAGATTAGTATATGCTGTAGATACTGTCGAAAGCCAGCAGTAAGGTCAATGGAATCTAAGCGAAGGAGTATCACGTATTAAGACTGCGGCTAAAAGAAACCATATTATAACGTAGTCTGTAGTGTCCTTTTTGCTACATTCAATACACTACTGTCAATCCAAAGAATCGTATTTATTCCTTTTGGATGCCAAGTCGTGATCAAGCACCCCATTTGCAGAAACTTGATTAATTATATCTGAAGAGGATCAGATAGACGCAGACTGTGAACAGGTGGCTTCACATGGCTCTGGTCTGGATCTACACTCCGGTACTCTGCGCAGTAAACTTCATCGCTTGTCGCCTTTGAGTGTCAACATTTATGATAGTAGTCAACTATCTAAGCTTCAGACGCCATAGGCACGCGTTTGCTCCACATCCGGCTAGACTTCGGATAACAGTGCTGTTATGCCCCCCCTTCCGAGCGGGAAATCCCGTTACCAGTATGCTTAGCTGTTCCTGCAACTGCAGAAATTGCCCAGCTCCTGCATCTTTTCTTCTGCTGAGGCCTTAAGTTCGAGAAGTTGCTGCCAAGACAGGGGAATAGGATTTGTGATTAGCCCGGAACTGAGCCGGAGACAATGTCGCCCTCAGACAAGCCAATGCCTCCCTTTAACTTAGGGTCTTCCTAACCTTTTATATGTACGGGACGACTCCAACCGCCCAAATGAAAGTGCATTGCACGAGGTCAGGGAACACATAGGACCGGACGGTCAGAAGCGGTTTGTGAGAGAACTTATTTACCCTTGGTGGGTGCATTCCTGGTTATCTCTACCGGGGCTGAGGTCTGGGTCCTCTGTACTGTGGTGTAGCAATTTTGGGGACTGAAGAAAGAAGGAAGTGGTCCAATTCCAGGTTTCAAGAGTCTCAAGTTAGCTCTTGTTTCTAGTCGACAATTGAAGGTTTCCAGATGCTCAAAGTCGGAGCCTTCACTCCACTCCCTCAGGTACTCACTGACCCCCTACAGCTGCCATCGCCCTCGTTGGTGTGGTGGCGGTATCCTCTCCCCAGTCTCATTTGTTTCTCGTGCGTGGTCACCGATTGTTCAAACGTTTATCATGCGGCAGTCCGGCCCACAAATCGGCGGACCTCAACGCCGGTCCGCGGTAAACCGATAGTGCATATATTAAAAAACCCTCTCTTTACGATCAGAGCAAAGAGCACACTCTTTTGCCCCGAGGTAAGTATCCGTATCCAGTCTCCGCAAAAGTTCGACTGGTCCACCACCCGGCGACAGGTCTGTCACTTGTAGAGCTGCAAGGACAGTTTTCCACATCTGTGACGATCATCAATCCGAAACATACCTGTACATCCTCCCTACATATTCTGCAACCATATCCAATCTACTTTGCATAAGAAGGCTGTCCGCACACCGCACCAGATAAACTTCCAAAACAGACTACCAGAAGGACAAACTCTTTGTCCCGTTCCAGTAAGGAGAGAGGAGGAAGCTTAAAGCTTTCGCCAACATCTAGGCGGACTGATCTGGTCCGCTCGACCGTTCCTTTCTCGCTGAAAGGGGGGGTCCTGCTTCTCAAAATAAACATTCGAGATTTTTATCGCTCTAATATCCAAACTTGGACAAGGTCGCCTGAAACTCACACGTTTCTCTTCTACTGCACAGACTCGATCCAGAGGAGGGGCTTCGTACTGGTCCCACCGACTCCCTACTTCTTTCAATCTGTTTTCTCTTTCCTGAATCCTGTCCTATCGCTTTCCTTTCCGTGCACAGGTCCTCTCGCACTAGTCTACCCTGACCTTCACTTACGCACAGCGGTCGTCAGGACTTACCTCAGGGGGTGGGACCATGAGAATGATGGGATGAATGAAGACTGGACGAGAGCTGCTGACGAGATAAAGCTGTAAAGTCATCACGTGCGAGGGAATTTTTTGGCTGGTTGGTGCGACATGCGATTATTGTCCTTGATCAGGCTGCTACTCCTCGCGCTCGAAAGCTTGGATGAGCTCACCCAGCTCGCGCTCAATGCGCACTCGTACTACTGTAGCAAAGTCTGCGGATAGTGGGATAATAGATCGGCATATTGTGACGAAACTCATCTCGTGAGACCACCAATCCGTCAACTCCATCGACGAATCAGAACGGAGAGAACCTTCGAACAAAAATATGCTGCTACGATTGTCCTTCGGAGAAAGACACCAGGCCGATGTGCAGTTATGTGCGAAAGTACAAATTTGGATTTCAAAACCAATTTTCCTGTAAAGTGAATCAAGTGGACCATCCTGGAGCTCCACCTACGAGTGGACGACTCATATCCATCAAATGTCAAAGTTGACTCGTATCCTCTCAATTGCGTCATTTCTACCATCGCCTCAATTCCTCGAGCCTTTGCTGGTTTGGGGGATACTGGACTACGGTACAACGCGTTTCAAACCGCGTAAACACCTGTTAACTGCGTTACATCCCTCGACAGACATGGTCAACAGTAGAGTACAATAAAGTTCTACACAGTTTCCTCTCAGTTGAGTTTTTCAAATCAAATCAAATCAAATCTATTGCATAATTTGTGTAATCAAATAAAGGACTTGGTATAATTATATTTCTCACCTTCGAAAAATCCATTAAACTATGTGTAGTGAAGACACAAAATAACAATTGTGTGGTACCATTGTATGCCTAAAATTCCATTTAATTAAAGAATTATTAGCATTTTTAGTCTTCCTTTTTATTCTTAGCTTTAGAATTTGAGAATACAAACCAAATATATGAAGGCTACTATCTCGTATTCTCTACCTTTGCCAAATGACATACAAAGAATTGATACATGTTATCATCGTGTATAAAATAGCTCTGTGATAAATGCAAGGAACAAAGCTTGAAGCTGGCAAAACTTTTCTGTTGGGATATATCTCCGATTTTAATCAGTGATGGATTTATTGTTTCATGTGAGATCCAATTATTTCTTTCTTAATCTTTTCCAAAGAGCAATCAATGAATCAAACAAAGCCTTTTAGACATCAATATAACGGGCAATCATTGTATATCTAGTATCAAATCTGATGAATAATGGGACGTACTATAAATTACTCCCAGTATCATGAGATATGTAATATTAGACTAGATATAGGACCACCTTAAACTAAAGCATGTAAATAATTAAATTTAATGCTAAACTTGAGGGAATTTTTACCTTTACCTACAAAATCGCAACCAACATGATCTGGTACACCGACCAGATCTACAAATTCTCAAATTTCTTGAAAAGATTGGCATATTCAAGAGCGTGAGGTTCTGCATCGACTTTAATTCATGATCTTTGTCGAGACTCTAAAGCCTACGAATCATCTCCAGAAAATCTCTCTCAATAATAGCTAAAATATCTAACCAAATTTATAACCTCTCCATGATATGCTATGATATTAAAAACATATTTTATATATAGAAAAAAAACTCAGACGTGTAGGATAGCAATTCCTTATAAACGGCGTTCAAGAACCTGAGCCACGAGACATTTATTCGTTTAGTTTTGTATTTCAATCCGGTAACATACGACATCATGCCATTGGACAGACTCTGATCTAATAACATGGATTTGGTCTAGGATAAACAAGTCTTGTTTAGATTAGCTCGTAATCTAAACAAGTATATGCTCAGCATCTTGTAGTTATTCAATCCACGACAATTATTGGTTGGCACGGCTCTATACTATTATATTATTATTATTATTATTTTATTATTTTTTATGACTGAGTAAAGTTGTAAACCAGTTATACAGTCGCGCAGTCTGCAATGTTGCGCAGCATGCATGCATTGGAGTGATATCTCGTCGAGAAAAAGGGAAACCTTTTGAGAGAAGGTTGCAAATCATGTGATCTCAAACAGATCACTCGGGTATCATGATGGAGATATTTCAGGATTCGAACCCACTTTTCTTTGTGTATAAGAAGTTGTATTTCCTCTTCCGATCTGCTTTACAAGGATTCCGCCACATACCCATAAGTTGAAAAGCATCGCGACAATAGCAATGTCTTGCACTCATTAGTCGTCTTTTTCAAATTAGTAGGTCAACAGATAGATCGATCGAGCTATGGTGGTAGCTTTGCATGTAGAACAAGATACTGGGTAAAAGGATTACCCAGATCTATGCTTCTCGCAGAAT
Source organism: Lunularia cruciata (assembly GCA_948567375.1). Lineage (NCBI taxonomy): Eukaryota > Viridiplantae > Streptophyta > Marchantiopsida > Lunulariales > Lunulariaceae > Lunularia > Lunularia cruciata. The sequence goes on from OX419760.1 coordinate 56,631,732, forward strand.
GGGAGCAGCAGGAACTGGAGGCACGCAGAGCTTTGTTTTATCTGTTGTCATCGTCGATAAGTGGTGTCGATTACGACGAGCTGCTGCTGCAACTGAAGATATAAGCTATCAACAACGGGGGTTTGGGCATGATTCTAGCTAGTGTCCCTCTATGATTATGTGTCTGTCGGGTGATTGTTACACTGTGATGCTGCTTCACTTTGTTGTGCTTATAATAAGGTCCAAGGCTAGTAGGCTACGCGAACTTCACGACTAAAGCCAGTCGAAAAGATCACTTTTCTGCAACAAACTCCTCTCTGCGCACTGGTAACAAGCCGATTTCACTGTCTGATGTTTGTGCTACTGTAGTGTGTCGTACAGAAGACTAAGGTTTGAAGGACGAGTACGCAGGAAGGGGGAGAAGAAGCTTCTGTCTGTCCACAGTTATATTGTAGCACTTCAGGAACTAAATGGTGGTTGTTGTTTTGTTTTCGCTTGTCTTGCTGGACCAGCATGTTCAATTTTAGTATTGGATGAATCCAATTTTCAGGTTCAACCAGTGCAGTTATTCCCCTCTGAACAATTGATTCTTGTCGAGTAAACAATTCCTTCCCGTTTGCACGATCACGTGTCGGTGGCAAGTTGAGTACTGTACTGCCTGGTGAAGAAGCGCAATGTGATACTGTATTGTGATTACAGACACGGTAATCATTCACTCAAATCCGACTGCAGATGCTAAATTATGCGAGTAAAATTCGTTTCAGTAAGCTCATCAACGAAGAAGTCGACATTCGTTCTTTATCAGGATACGAGGATAAGCAATTACTGTAGTACCTTTTCAAACATGCCTCGAGACATCATCGTGCGGTAGCTCACGGGAATCATAACAGACAACATACGCGAAACAACTGAAAACAACACCACCATGGCCACAGCGCAAATTCGAGAATGCTGTGTAAGGTGTTTCGCGTGCATGGCAGTTGTATTAGCTCTGTCCTGCTTGCTCAGTTAAGCTCGGAAATGCGACCTGAAATTGCACCTATATGCTAATTGACCGTTGACGTAAATTGGAACTGAGAAAGATCAGGATCGAAGTGCGAACTATCGACGGACCGTGACTCGTGTTGGAAGCAATTAATTCGCGGACTTACAGTGGAGAAGAGAAGTCAGATTGAGACAGAGGCCTGCAATTTACTGATAATTCTAGCTCAGATTCGATTGTCTGTCAACCGAAATTTCGAGCCAGACAAACTCGAGTCCGGCTAGCATTTGACGCTGGATCTCAGGAAGGGACAAAGATATTTCTGTCAGGAGCAGAACCTGGCGAATGAGACAAAGGGTAAGGTAGCACAAGAAACTGCAGTGAACATGAAAGAGTTTTAAGGTTAATTTAGCCATATTTGTGTGCTTGCATGCGCTGTTTGGTAGACGGGGAAATATTGGCCACTTGGGGTGCAAAGCAAAATCTGGATGGTGGCCTGCCTTGGGGTTGCTTCAACTTTTTACACTTGAGCAAATTTCAATTTGCAAGTGAACAATTCTGGTTTGGCATGGAATGGGAGAGACTTATATCTACTATCTTCACCAGAATTTTGGTATGCAATCAGCTACATCCTTAGCAGTTTGTTTCTTGAGTTCTTAGCGGTGTATTCGTCCTCACTCACATGGCTTGTATGCAGCCTACATCAACCCTGTGTATGAGCGAGACAGCAAAACTCTGATGCTCCTCTCGTCAATGCCATTATATGTAAATATAACTTCCTTCTGAACTGCAGACATTTGGAGTTTGAATGCATTTTGGAAATTTGAATTTTCTGGGAGCGTCCTTATTCCGTACCACACCATGCGTCAGGCTTGCACTTCGCTCTCGAATTGTTGCGACTTCTTTCCGCAGCTAAACCATATCGGCAACCGTCTAATCAGGACGGATAAGTACAGCAGTTCATCTGACACGATGGTGTAGGAGTGTCAAAACTTCAAACAGGCGTGAACCGCATGTGGAAATTACCGCCAAAGTATAGTCACAGGTGCTAATCAGAGCATCGGCAATTGACACTTCCTTTGGAGTATAATTGTAGGTTTCTCCTCTAAACGAGCTTCTCCCCACTGACAGGGAATAGTAAACACCGGACAAATGACTACCACAACTCATGATATGTGAATATGAGGAACCAGTTCAGAGCACCTAGGTAAGCTTAAATGTGATCGACAGGGAGAAGATTCTATCGCATAAAAGGAGTGCCTTACTGTCAGTTCTTCCTGTGTTGTAAATCAAACGAGAGAAAGCGACACGCATAGGATAACCAGAAGGATGGGAAGACTCCATCAAGCCCTACAAGGACCAAACCCTAGCCCCATTTTATATCGTAGTCGTAAATAAAGCTATGGAAGAAATAAAAAAGGGAGTCCTTTATACCTGGATGCAAAAGCATTGGCCATTGCATTCCCGATGACCTGATTAGCACCTATAGTTTGGGTATATGGCCATTGAACACTTCCTTTGGAGGACTTCCAATTAACTATGGCTAGTCGACAAGAGAGAATGTTCTTGCAGGGATACAACCGTGTATTACGGCCTGTCGAAATAAAGTGAGGGGAGAGACACATCTCAGACATGAAATCCTTAACGAACAACGACAGCGTATCTTCTGAGACTTTCGGTGCTTTTCAGGACCTTCAAGCTCTAGGTCTCCAGCAATGCGTTTCTTGTACACCGAGAAGCTTGGTTAAAACATGTATCTGGATTAAGCTACGCAATCTAAGTTGGACAAAAGTGCTTTCCCCTTCAGGTTTGCAATACATCGAGTCATTTTTATGTTCTAACGTTTGCCGAACGATACGATGCCTCCGGTCCGGGTTGCACCATTTGGCAAGTCTCTAAAAACGCATGAGTAAATGTTTGAAACCACATCGTCTTCGTTCCTCAGTGATAATTACTATAACAATGAAATTAAATGTACGAAAACATGTTGGCAGGAACTCCAGCAAAAGGTCTGGCTCATTCAGAAGTAACCCTAAACCGTAAAGCAGGAACTCACAAAAGCAGTTCTGAGGTGTAAGAATCTGGTCGAGGAATTTAACTGTCAAGTTAGCGCCGCAGAAATAAGCGTACTGTGAGATCTGATCTTAAAATCGAAAGGCCGTTCCAACCCCGCTTCTGACAGCTAAGAATCTTTTATGATTCCAAGGATTGTACTGGGTGATTTCTCGGTTGACGTTTCTGTTGCATGGTATGGTGGCAACAAAGCTAAAGAAACCAAAGACTACGCTTGGTAAGGGTTTCATATGACGTACTGACCATTTTGGTTGTATCTTGAAAGTGAACACTGCAGTCGCGTTTACACTAAACCGAAGCTTATTTGAATACGTGTAACGTACAATAAACCTTGTGGCTGTCTATGTTTGGAAACTTTTCCTTTTGCAGTTGAGCTGACGCTTGAATTTTAGGACCATACAATCTGTGGTTCTTGTCATCTTCGGTCATACCGTTGGAACTTTTCTCTGTAATATCCCGCAAGTTTGACATCAACTTTGCTACCAATGTTGCAAGCAAGGTTACCGAACTCCTGAACCTGGCACTTAAAATAGATGCACCAGCCCCCCACTCTAAATCCTTCCAACCTCGAGAATGTATGTGGCTCCCCTTACAAAAGATATACAAACAATCTGCTCTTTCTTGGTGAAGCCTCCCCTGCTCAATATGTGGCTAAACACGCATCGGAAGCGACACCGTTCCTGAGAGTGTCGTCCATTCTGAACAGCTATTGTAGCTTTTTGTCTGTGAAGTTAACTGTCTCTGAGTACCATGTTGTCTTTGCAGTACGAGGAGGAATTTAAATCAATGGACCAGTACTCCCAGAGAACGTCTGCAGGTGCGTGTTACAGCTGACAAGGTTTTCTATCAAGCGTCTGTAGCTCCTCTGCGTGTTTCGTAAAGGTTGCTAAGAGCTGGTTTGTACATCCAGTAATTCTCCCAGTCAGTATTGAGTTGGCTGCCATTCAAGTGATCCTTGAGCACATCTTGCAGATTGCCATTAGTGAGAAACTGGGCAATAACATATAGACCCCAAGGGATTGGATCCTACAGCCTGCATCCTGGTGGGGTTGAGACAGAGTCTGGTGAGAAGCACTCTGCTGCATATACAAGTAGGGCTTCTTCACAAAGTCCAGAAAATATACCTCTATTCAATATATTGACTCCCTCATGTACGTACTAACTCAGTGCCTTATATAACAGCGCTTGCCTCCTCTCTTGCTGCATTAATTGGGGCATATATTTGGCATCATTTCTGGTGCAGGTTGAAGAATAAGATGCGAACAAGGAGCTGACATCTCCGTTTGATTAGCAAAATGGATTATGTGCAAGCTTAGACACGGCTGATGAGATTACGCAGAAAGAAAACGTTTTGTCTTCTGCTGAAGAGTTCTTCCAGGTCCCTTGCCCAAAGACTAGCTTCACTCAAAAACCTCCCTGTATGTCTGTAATTACTGCTTACTGCTTACCCTGCGGATTATCCTATCGATCTACCTCCAGCAACTGTATATCACATTGCTCGTACCATGATAGACTTAGTGTCTGGTCTTGTGAAACACATACAAAACGTAAGATGTCGAAAGTTGGCTCTTAGATGAATAAGATACTCTGGAAGTTGTAAGTCTTTTCAAGTCATTCTCGCAAGGATATATTTACGATTACTGTCCAAAAGCTCTTGAGTGCATATCCTAACAGGATCAATTTTCACTGTTGATATATCTAAATGTACTATCTCATAGAGCAATCAAAGTAAGGAGTGTGCATGCTAAAATGCTCCACAAAATTTTAAATGTTAAGAAGGTCAAATAAACTCGTTGCGTGCATCTTAATAAGCGGCGTTGATTACCAGTACGTGAAGGAACCTGATGGACAACACTGTGCAGTTTCAATATTATCTGTTAAAGCTCTCAATATACTGAAGGTTTTTGCAAGACCAGTGGAAAGTACTTGTCCACTTGGAATTGAGATTGATCTACTTTTTCCCTTGTGCTTATGCCCCAAGCTAAGTCCAAGAGATGAAAATTAGTTGCCTACAATTTTATACCAATAGTGGTTAAGGCGGTTGAAGGCCACAGGCCAGAGACCACTGCTCCTGAGCATCATGGAGATGCATTTGACTTAAGATACATAAATTACTAGTTAAAAGGGAGCACTAGTGAGTAATGACAACAGTTTATGGGTATCGTTATTCACAATAAGATTAGTCCTCATGTGGTCAATTCGTGCGCTAAATGTCTTTGACATTGACACCATTTATCTCATGGCAACTTTTTATCTCCGTCTCGTTGGCATCATTCTATGGTGGAAGGCCAAGTGCTCAGCTCAAGCATGCTTCGTGTGGTAAGCAGTGGCATACAGCGTTTGTTCAGGGGTCCAACATGGAATATGAACCCCATAGTATGTTTATCCAGTACAGTACTCGTTGCTGCTGCTGTCCTATCTCCTTGTTCAAGTCCCTATGCTCCCTACAATAATGCAAGGAACAGTAACTCTCGTATGAAAAACTACAGCATGTGGCCAAACTACTCGAGAGAAGTGTTCTCTATATGTCACTTACTCTGAGTAGTCAATAACCAAAGAAAGCGAGAAGATCAAAGCAGAAAATAGTCAATCGTTTCCCTTTTAAGTTATAGTCGTGCTCAAGGTCAATGATGGCTTTCGCTATAGGTAGTTGTGTTTTGCAACGACATAGAAAATGACCTCTAGAAATTTCACAATCTGCTTCTGACATTATAAGCTACAGCAGCAGCAGAAGCTAGAGGAAACTATTTGAAACTATTCCAAGTAGTAGATCTAGTCCGATCCGCGAGGTGGAAAATATCCTCAGTGATTTTGATGTCTCTGACGTTAGAGCTACAAGTTTATAGTCAATCAAAAGTAGCCCACGATGAATGAGAACACATGTGAAAGATCGCACCTTCCCCCAAGTAAGCCAAGCTCCCGAGCCAAAGCCACAGTGAGTGAAGCGTCAGGAGAATCATTGGCATAACATTGAATGCAGGGAATGCTTGGACTTGTCACCAAACGACAACACCATATCCGTCTACTGGTTCTAATTATTGTTGTTAACATGTTGTATAAATATCTCGCCATGAACGAGGAATCGGGGTACACACCACACAATTGAATTTGAGAAGACAACAACAACGACGGTTGGACTACTGTAATTGATCCTTTTGTCAAGGGTCTTCTGGACAATTCGATATTTTACCCAGATATCACAGCTTGTCCTTTGAGAAGTAGCACACAGTACTCGTGTACTCATTGTCGCACAATAAACGAAGGATACAACAATCAGCGTGTTGAAACCACCTCTACGCTACAAGGTATTGTTAAGTAGAACTTTATAGGTTCATCACATGGACATGAAAAGCCAGTGCTTTGATTATATCTACGATACAAAGAACCTTCCGTACTACCACCAGGACACCTTACCCACCGAGCAAATATCAGTACAGATGTACTTGGGGTGCTACAGGCATCCGTGGTGATTTCATTAGATATTTTTATGGTTTTGTTTCATTATATTTTATTTTATTTTATTTTATACAGTGGTTGACAGGTTGATAGAGGGGTTTTGCTATAATAAATATCCAAAACAATGATTAAATGCTGATGACGATATTGTTTTAATCCAAGGGTTTATATTTGATATACTGTTTAACGATATTTGGTGATAAATATACATTATATTTTCTACATAACTATATATTGGAGATGAATGGATTCTATGGTATTCTTTGTTTCAACTTATGGATACGTGTGCAAATGGATATTGTTGAAGGCGTTTACATATAATATTTAAAGTGTATGAATTTTTATTTGTATGTTTATATTTAGCTAATATGCCATACGGTAAGTTGTGTTCTTAGTCAAAGGTTCATAGTTGATCAACTACATGTGTGGAGATAAATATAATTTAAATTTTCTATGTTTTAAATTTAGCCAATATGGGATAAGTAAGTTCTGTGCTTGGCTCATGTCATTACCTGACATTATCAAACGTATGGCCCAAGTTTAAAACCCTAATATTTGATATGTTTGAAGAGCAACAATATCTACCTTGGGATTTTTTCCAAAAAAAAATAAATATTTCAATTAAAAAATATGTTTAGCTCATACTGAAGTGGTGAATGAGCATTAGATAGGATTTTCGAAAGTGAGATGGATTTCTTTTAAGAGAATTCAACATCAATTAAGATTAAGAAACTCCGATAAATATATACTATCAAAAATTTGGATCAATTATTTTGGGTTGTACACACCTTACTCATTAGTTGACAAATTATTTGGTTAAAACATATGAGGGAAATTATTTTTAAATAAGAAGATTGAATTAAGGATCATAGTTTAAGAATCAAAAATACCCAAGGTCATGATAAGGGAAAATGCTAATTACATGACATGATAGTATCTTTAGAATTCAATCAGAAATCTTGAAGGATCTCTAAATCAGATCCTTAATAGAATCTAGATTATCAAAATAATTTGCATTAAACGTTTTCTTGGAACGTGCTCTAGTTTGGGCTTAGAATGAAATGATCACTAACTATAAGGGCTCAATAGATTTAAGCTCGTGTGGAGTTTAGTTTAAGTTGCATATAAAAGTCAAATGCAATTTCATTGGTATATATTCCATCAATCAAATCAACAATGTGTAATATAATCATCAACTTTTTCCAAACCTCAATTAAGTGAATTTTGGATGCATTGGACGTTGTTAATAAACATCTGGAGTTGCTCAAGGGCACTCATGTATGCTTATGATTTGCTTGATTATTTCTTGAGTTTGTCTATGTACATTGAGGTTTGCTTAGGTGGATCCGAGATCTCCTTGCATTTGAACAATTTTTCTCTACAAATATAAGGACTTGTTCAATTTTTCAATGCAAATGGATTTGCTATGCTTCTTAAGCAAACCCTATCTCTTCTTAACAATCCTTGAGCAAACCCTAGGAGCCTTGAGCAAAATGATAGAGGTTGAAAATGCTTTGTTTGGTACAATTCTTTATATTTGCAACCTCTTGACTACACTCTATACCTTATCATGTATACCTTCTATAGTTCTTGCACTTACTTGATAGTTTTTACTTGTTTTCAAGCTGTCATTAAATTGAGTTTTGTACAAATGAGGACAAAGAAAGTATTGCACAAGATAAGAGAGTAAGAGGACATGGACTTATGTTAATTTTAGCTTTGTTGAGCTGTTAGCTCTATCGAACAAAGGAAGAATGATAAGGAGACGGAGAGGTACGGACTTAGTTTGACTCTAAGTTATTGATAAAGTAATTTTTTCACTTGATAAGGAATATTGTGAATAAAGACCTTGGAGAAGAGCATATGAGGAGGATTACTTCCTTCTGAGATATTATACTTCTAGAAGATATTTGATACTATAGTTTGCTTGTCTAACTTGGAGATCTATTCTTTAGATATTTAGTGCTTTGCTCATACCACTAGCCATCCAATATATGGGTCGTATATGGGTATAAAGTTCTATAGGTGAGTTCCAAGATTGAGCACTAGAGAGAGATATTAGTGTGCACATTTCATATTGCCTCATGTATCACAAGAGTGTATTTTTTTTGTCCAATCCAATAGGATGAAGATAAAGGTGAGTGAATTTCATTTGGTTATTGTGATCTTATGAAGTCTTTATGGCCTTGTTGTACTTTCCAGTTTATCATAAATCTGATTAAAGTTCATCTTTTGTATTATGGAGAGTTAATTTTTTTTGTTTCATATTATCTAGGTTTCCCATTACTTGTCAAGAGAGATTGAGGATGCATAGTATGCTTTGCTTTATATTTTTACACTTATCAAACTTGTACTTAAGGTTGTTTATACACCTCATATGGTTGCTTACCTCAAGTCTATTTTAGCTGAGTCTTTGGAGAGAGGTATGGATACTTGAGTTAGATAATGATTTTAAAGAGAGAGTAGAGGTGAAGAATAGATTAAAGTGCATCTTTTGTATTATGGAGAGTTAATTTTTATTTTTTTCATATTACCTAGGTTTCCCATTACTTGTCAAGAGAGATTGAGGATGCATAGTATGCTTTGCTTTATATTTTTACACTTATCAAAATTGTACTTAAGGTTGTTTATACACCTCATATGGTTGCTTACCTCGAGTCTATTTTAGTTGAGTCTTTGGAGAGAGGTATGCATACTTGAGTTAGATAATGATATCAAAGAGAGAGTAGAGGTGAAGAATAGAGGAGATCAAAGGAGACATACAAAGTTAGACAGGTCCAATTTAGAGGAGCTCAAAGCACAAATTTCTATAAAGAGATGACTAGTTTCTTGCAGAAAAGTTGTGCATCATTAATTTACATAAAATTTGAGGACAATAAACTTGACTTGACAATCTTTTAAGAGACATTGATAACAACTTGGAGTACTTCTGACGAGGATAGACTTCAATAGACTACTTTTGAGGAGACCATTGATGCACACTTGTCAAAGATAGAGTGGCCATCTTAGAGTGAGCAAAGGCCTGAGTTTATTATATTTGAGTGAAATGCCATATACTAGAGTATTTATATATATATATATATATATATATATATATATATAAAATAAATTGCTTAAATATTTTTTAAGTAAAAAACATATGTATCCTAGTTCCTTCCTTGTCTTGTTGAGCACTAATGCTTCAAAACAAAAGACAATTGACTTAGATCACTTCTATATGACAAGCATTGAAGGATTCAACATAGCATCCCAACTTGGACAACACAAGTAAGTACATTAGGTTGAAGTAGTTATGCAATTAACAACAAAAGTTAGCTCTTAGGTTGAACTAGTCATAGAATTAGCAATTGGATTCTTTTAATAGTTGAAGTGTGTACTTTTGAGTTCATGGATTATTAAGTTAGGTACTTTTATGTTTTTAAGTTAGGTATTGTGAGAGACTATATATGGATTTTACATCTTACATCATTTTAGAGCAATGAAGAGAAAGCACTATATACCCGAGAAAATTGACATTGTATTACTTTTTATTTTTGATAGATGAGTTTTTGGATCTTTCTTTTGTTATTAATAAGCACTCACTTGAAAGGCAAACCTAAGCGCCAACCTATGCATGGCAAAACTAAGTACTTACTACCACACAACAAACCTAAACACCTTATGTATAATATAATCATGATTCTTTGAAAAGAAAAATTAGTAGAAATGGGAAGGAAAAATCATACTCTTTATTACTATGCTTCTTCCTTTTAGCATAAGTAATAAAACTAATGTTTCTTTAATTTTGGTGAAAATGAATTAAATATTAGTGAATAATATTAGATGTTAGTAAGGAAATCACCATTTTAAAAGAAATATGAATTTTTTTCTGTTAGAGCATCTACCTTGATATACCAACAGAATGTCCTTTGTTTTTAACTCAAAGTAGTTGAGATTTAATGGTTTGCTCCAAAGATAGCAATTTCATTTAGAAGAAACCATTATAAAAAGGAGAAAAAAGAGGATAATGGTTTTTTTATAATTAAAACCATTATAATTTTTATAATTGTTTCTTATATTTATATTTATATATTTATATTTATTCTACCAACATTAAGATATTGGCTCTTGATTTTACTTTGATTGAGGGTATTGCACTTAGGAAAGAGAAACTGCACCCAATATAAGTAAAAATATTCTACACAACACAAGTGATAAAGATTAAATCAAAAATTTTGAAGGATAAGTTCCTCAAGAAGTAGAATTAGATACTAAATGGAGGTGGTAAAGTACAGGTTGAGTGTATAGCTAATTAAAATAGTTGTACCAAATCTTAATTATATAAAATTGTACATGTGTATGAGCTATGAAGCATATACCTCCATGTGCATTATTGATGTAAAATTTTCATTTGTGTGTTAATATTCCCTATTGATGAGTTTGAAACAAAGATATTAAAGAAGAAGTTCCCCTAAAGTAAAAGGAGATACTCAAGGACAAACACAAACCTAGGTTTGACAATGGAAAGGAAAGTTTAGTGTAAGTTTTGCTTAAAATGCTTTCTAGACAAAGGTAAATATCTATGACCATCAGGTGCAAGACCCTAAAGTACTAAATTTTCATTTTCTTATGAATATTAATATTTTAGTAGAGATTTGTTTGAAATCAAATTCTTACACAAGAATATTGTTTATGACATAAAAGCCTTGGTTTGACCAAAAAAAATTTAGGACCGCAAACATTGGTAAGCTCTATTGATATAAATTTTGCAACAAGAAGATTATTTCCCAAATTTGTTGGACTTGAATGATTTGATTTTAATTATAATTTATTCCTTTTCCCAAAATCTAATGCAGAAGGTATATTAGTATATTGTTATGAATTTATCCTATCCAATAATTCTATGATTTTTTTAACTTAATATGGCATAAGAATTCAAACTCAAATGGAAAATATTTTTGAAAGTAGTAATTTTTGGATCCTCACTAAATGAAAATTGCAATGCTTATAAAATACTTAGAAAATTGACATTTTTAGGGTATTAAATATTTAAAAATATCAAGAAGGTATTAAATGCTTATTCTATTCCTAGTTGTTATGATTTGTTGTTCCTTGTAAGGTGGATGGAATTTTTTGTCTATAGACTTTTTTGCCTACACGTCAATTCAAGATGATATCATTCTACAATTTGTATTTGTATTGTACTCTTGAAAGAAATCAAATTCTGGTGTTCTAAATTTAGATCATAAGTCAATCTATCTTATTAAGAATTTATTAACAATATTAATTATGTCACCTTTGCACTCTTTCTGGCCTTTATTAGTTTGACTATCATTGGATATATACATTTTAATTTTGTACTCTTGAAAGAAATCAAATTCTAGTGTTCTAAATTTAGATCATAAATCAATCTATCTTATTTAGAATTTATTAACACTATTAATTATGTCACCTTTGCACTCTTTCTGGCCTTTATTAGTTTGACTATCATTGGATATATACATTTTAATTTAAAGTTTGTCTTCTTGGAACAAATCTTAACCAATTTGATCTTACTTGTTTTTGATGCAATCTTCTTCACTTCAAAGTGTCTAGTTTCATTAACTTCTTGGCCCCAATAAAGAGTTTCACTTTGGGAACATATGGGAAGTGAGTTGATCCTTCATCTTGTAAGCCTCTTGTTATTTTATGAGCGGGGTCATGTTAACCAAATCAAGACTATTTGTGAATGGGCTTGTAAATTTTCAAGTTTCCAAGTGTCAAATCTCCAAATATAGGAGTATGCAGTGGGGTCACCTTTTTGTTTCCCTAGCCTTTAATTTACATGGAGTGATGGAAATGACATTCAACATAGTTATCAAGAGTGCAAAAGAACTTATCATATTAGATGTCAAGGGTACCACTCTCACTCTCATACTTTGTAGCGTACTTTAGATAGCATGTGTCCAATGCTTTACACTGAGCATTGGCTGGTGCAATCCATAGGAGTGCAATCACACTAGGTGTGCTTCTTGCTCCAATAGTTTGTAGACCTTACGACTTGTATAGTTTTGATATCTTAGGTGCAATAGGGAAGATTTCTCTTATCGATATTATTGCGGCCTAGCCCATTTAACCTCTTTTGTCTCTCCCTTTATGGCTTGATGTGTCTTCTTATCTTTCATGTGTTCTATGTGGTCACCTTTACCTTCTCAAAAAAGGTTACTGTTTGACTTTTTGGTAGTTATGGTCTATAGGACCTCCCGTAATACTCCTTCCTCATTTCCTAACAATTTACGGGATGTCCAATGGATCTCCCATAAAATAAATTTATAGGTGCCGATAACCTTAAAGTGAAACCTCCCTAATGTGTGCTATTTTGCAACATACCATAGAGCTACTATACGGTTTTGCATGATTGCAGGCTTTGTTAGAGATAGCAATAGCATTTATCTTTCCTTTGCTTTACTAGATTTACAAGCTTTCTTTCATGTAGACTTTAGAATAGCAATATATCACAAGGAGGAATAAAGATACAAGGAAGAGGAGTGACTAAGGGCACAAATAGTGAAAAGTGCTTGAAAACTTATACAAAATAAATAAATTTTATTGCTCTTATATTTCATAAAATTATCACTCTGTCACCCGAATAGTTTGACAAATTGATCACTCCCTCCTACATAGCACATAATGTGTGACAAACTAATCATTCCACTTTCTTGCGAATTGCCATAAATAGACTCCACGACTTACTTTCCTTGAGGTGCTTCAAATTGAGTCAAATTTCTTCAATGCAATTAGAAGGGGAGAAATTATGACTTGGTTCTCTTGCAACTTGATTACTCTATGGCTCCTTTTGCTTCAGCTACTTTAAAGTGATTCAACATTCTTTTTCTTCTCTGTTCTCTCCCTCCATTGTGAGTTCTACAATGAACAAAAGAAGTGATCCCAATGGGTCATCTATTCTCTAGTTCCAACTTTCAAGGGGATGAATCCTTGTCTTGCAACTACGTTATCCACTTTTGTTCAAATTTTGAATAAGTACATATTTATGTAGTTACAAGTGATGAATGAATGAAATTACTGTTTAACTATACAAAATCACATTAAGCTAGCCCATAAATTTAACGCTCCAATAATTGACTTCCATGAGATGTTCATAAAAAAATTTACGCTAGTGCTGTAGCAATCCCACAGATCTGGCAGTTGAAACCACTTACTGTTTCTCTCTACACTTTTGGGAAACAATGTGCTGGATGTCTTTTTCTTTCAGATACCTAATACAGATGCTGAGTACGTTGGATGGAGCAATATAGTTGTATATGGTGCCAATGCTACACTTGCGTCACATTCTAGATGAAATGTCATCACTATTTGATTGAATATGATACTCAAGTATGAGTCTTAATGTCCTTGGCATCATGATACTAATCAGGCTAAGAAGTTAACTACAAATCTCTTACGTCGTCGTCCAAGTCTCATTTAGATTTATTTCTACGAATCCTCCAAGCCGAGTCGACTATCTCTTCTTCGTTCCTGGGAACTATGACCAGCACTCTACAATGTTCTCATCACACAACTTACATGGGAACTTCTTCTTGTGGAATCGAAATCAGCAGTCTACTACACTCCGAAAGATGGGTACTAATTTGCTTGAGTTTCCTTTTACAAACAGGGGTACTAGACCATCGACCATCTTCAACTTTTCACTGTATCACTTATTATTATCTTCTTCTTCTTTTTCCATCAAATAATTGCTGGACTTTACCCAGCCAAAATCTGTTGCAGCATCTAGGCTTTAAGTGCCATAAATGTACCTTTTACTCTGTCGTGTCACGAAACTCCAACCTCCACTTGTAGTGTGCTTTCGCTGCCTCTCTCTCTCTAGTAATATCTCTTTTCCTCTCTCTTCGTGTCTTGTCCTCGTAGGGACTAGAATGGCATGCTCTTCTAGGCTCTTAGAAATTTGTATGACCTTGGGCAGCTCATCAAGGTCTTCTTTTATTCGTTCAAAAACTGTCTACTGTAGTTTTTGCGGTAAAAGGTCATGCTACTGGAGTTCGTGGGACCTCAGGGATACGTAGAATTGCATAACAGTTACGTATTTCATGAGGAATTCCTCACTCAAAGAGTTCCCTCCGATGCACAGCCTTAGCCTTAGCAAAACGGCAAGCCTGCTTTTTGTATGCACTCACAAGAAAAGCTCAAATATGATCGATCGAATAGTGGTGGTGTTATCCGCCCGGAAGGTGGATATGTTCATAACTTACAAGACCGAAACAAGTTTGAAGTAGTCTATGAATCTATTCCTTCACGTTCATTCATTTCCGTTCGTCCATGTTCCCTTTTGTAGCCGTTGAAAAGTGTGTGGGTAACACGTCAAGCTTGATTCCATTTTGGCTTGATTGTTTGCACTGGTTTCTGCAGCAAGTAAGACAGCATCCACACATGCACGTAATAAGCTTGTTTGCCCTCAGTTCCATGTACATGTACATAAACATTGGTTCAGAGGAGAATTGACATCAAATTATTAGGACGTACATATAGAATCATTCTTGCATCTGCCAGTGTTTGGGAGGTTTTACAATACTTAATATGCTCTTCATTTTGCAGAGCATTTTAATTGACCTTCATTTTGAATTTTGAGCATTTTGATTGTTCGACTTGACGATCCACCTTCTGAAACAAAAGATATCTTTGTATGCAACAGATGAAACTTTATTCGTGGGCTGGCCTGGCTAGTGATATATTCGGTTCCAGTCAACAAATCAATATTTGGAACTGACAACACAGCAGCAGTTCTAGAACACGACCGCGTCGCCGGGATCATTAGCTTGAAGCTTCTCTCCATCCTCTCGACTCCAAAGTGGTCAATCACTCATAAATCCACTGAATCCTCCAAAAATATGGCTGTCGACCACCATGCAAGAAACCACATATTGAATCGATTATAGGATAGTGATTGCAAGTAGACACTGCTACATGATCGAGACCCGATACCAAAACCAATAATTTATACACTCGGACTTTTCTCCTGGAGATTCGTTTACTCCACACCTTCCACCAATTCTCTTTTGCAATTTGACAGATGGAATCCTTGAGGTTATATCAGGTCCTTGTGCACTACGCTTTTCGTGTGGACTTTCTCTGCCATTCTTTAATGTCACATTGTGCCGTTATGTTTCTTACCTCATCCGTCGCCCTCACAATGTTTGACATGCACAAGAGGCATCTACCCATCTCACTCTGGAATGACTTGGAGAATGGAAAAGTAGCAGCAACTTCTCGAACTGAGTAGTTACGTGGTCGCCTTCGTTTACCCTCTTTTAGCAGAATGGAGGTTCAGCAGACTACTTTCTCAAAGGCAGATACTACTCGTTACCCATACAGAAGCGGGCAAGTGTGCACCCGCACTATCTTACTCGGGATAGATGGAGGGCTTTGAGACATCAGATGACATATTTGCCACCCAACCCATCAAGAGATAGTCAAAGACTTTGGTCACCCAGTACTTTCACCTCATCCTCTCCAGTATTGTGACCTCATACAAGATCCACATCTCCTTGAATGGATTCCTACCTTCAGGTAGTACTTCTCATGTGGCATGCAGGGATATACTTTGTTTTGATGAATATAGGTATCCGTGGAGGGGACTTTATATATAAAAGGAAACAAGCTGAGAGTCGAGAATTATTGATCTTCTTTCCAGGAAGGTATGTCACTACAACCGTATCTCTACCTACATCGATCGGTAAATGTTTGATTGCTGGATTGATTACGGTAGTGAAGCCAAGGAAGCGTAGGGCAGCAGTCATCTTGAGTATGATGCTGCTCTGGGAGTCAAGCACGAAAACAATGTGTTCAAACACCCATCTATGCAAAGATGATTCTTGTTTTTATCGTTGGAACTATATCGGAAAGTGGTGACGGCTTCCTCGTGTCCTGTGTGGAAGTTCATATCCAATTTGCCGTATAAAACAGCTTGGAGAATACCTACAGTAATTAGTAGCTATTTTGCAGACTATATCACAATGTTATTATTCGGGTCGAACAACAGATACGAACTACGGTATATGGCCTTCAAGATGTAGTTATGTTTATGAAATATCTCAGTCATTGATGTATTCGTAGGAAAAGTATTTGTAGGAAAAGTATTTGTAGGAAAAGTTGCCTGCCATTCGAGAACGTACATGAGTGTGGACAGTGCTGTACGAGCCCACAATTTTCCTCATCCAGACATGAACCCCATTCTTTATGGTGCCTCATCATTAGAGAGAACAACTGTTGGTCCTTCTTTGAGAACACAAGCTGCTACCTCAGCGGCTTACCGCACAAAACGGTGTGTCCACCAATCTCCTCAGTTCTAGGAAAAATCTCCCCTCCACAACTGAATGAATTACGAGCTGGTGTGGGTGTATGCTTACACGATCTGGAGTTTGGTCAAGCTGCACCATCCAGCGCATTTACATGGAATTTGTTAGGTCATTGAAAATCTGGACTCTGGAGTACCACTGTACTGGAAATATTCATCAACAGAAGTACCACTGTGTTCCTCTGCGAAGATGTAGGAATGAGAGAAAATAGTGCTACTGGAAGAAAACACTTAACCCAAAGAAGAACATACCCCTCAGCCTGGTGATGGGTGGGTTAGAGTGAATCACATTCATTTTCTCCCCTCTTAGTTACGATGGTACGTCTTTTGTGGAAAAGATACGCGGTTGCACTGGGGGAACATGAAGGATTTGATGCACTCTCTGGCATGCGAATAATCTATTACTCCAGCACGTGTAGGAGGGTAGCTTTACCATATTTAACATAGCATAGGAGATCCGGGATGGCAGGCTCACTTTCTCAGGCAACTCAAACGGGGATAGGAAACATGATTTCTATGTTCTATTTTACCAGTTCGATCAACCAGCTGTGTCCTTCGAGGTTTCTCTTGATCGAGGGAAGGACTGATACACAGTACTAGCCACGGCTAAACGGTTGGAGTTGGCTACAGATCGCTAGCTCGTATTCGTTCTGCAGGACGAAGATCTCAAGATCCCGCTATAGGAGCCAGAACCGCCTGCACCACCGTAGTATCCCCTCCGTCCACTACCCCAGGTGTGCTGAGGAACCATGACATCACTGACCGAGTAGTTCATACACTCTCATGACATCAGGTGGGCCATTCTTGGGTGAACGCAAGAAACCGGACCTCGTGAAGTTCATGAATATCAGGGCAATCCTCGCCATCTTGACAATTATAGGGAGGAGTCAATGTCTTCTTATTTAACCAATACTTGGTCTCCTTTTGGCGAAGGAGCGGTGATTGTGTTCCCTCAAGGGATCTTCTTTTCCTCCTTTCTTGGGGCCCGGTCCCAGCTCATCTGATCTGCTTGGACCAAGACGATGATGGATTGGGTCGCGAGTCAGCCAAGGAGCATTGTTTCTTGAAAGCTAGATTTGTACTTTATCCATCTGCTAGCTGACGAACTCCTCATGTACAGTCGACTTTATCTATTGTAACTGGTTATCTCAGTTTACTGCTGTTCTTACTGGTCAGTAGCTTTTTCCGCCCCTTCTATGTCTTTCTCTATTCTTCTGTGTTAGTGTTCAGCTCTTCGTCACTCTTTGGTTTGAAACTCCAGGGCGTGAGGTACTGCAATTTATGTAAAATATATAAAGCGTTCGTAGCTTTAGATTCAGATTAATTGAATAAGTTATCCTGCTTCTCGGAAGATTGAAAGCTTCATAAACTGTTGGTTCAGCGTTGATGCACTATAAGTAAGCCTATCCCCCATTACATCACGTTGCCTGCATCTTGGCACTGCAACACTCTACAAAATCCAACGATATATCTCGGAATTCGTGAAACAAGTCCGGTGTCTCTTAGTAAAATTTGCTTTCGAAACAAACGAAAACGATCCCAAATTCGAGGTCCGTCATTTATGACGTCTAACGAATCTAGAACAATATACTCTCAAGTAGCAATCAACCTTATCTTCAGGACACATTCGGAGCTACCACATGAGCAGGACATCCTTCCCTTCAACCGTAAGCCCTCCAACCTCTTCGTATTCCCCGCTGTTTCCAAATTTCTTAATGAGGAGTGGATTGGACTCCTATATCCAAAGACGTAAAGGGGGAATGATTCCCGAGAATATTCTCCCATCTCCGTAGTAGCTTGAGATCTTCACGAGATATGTCATTTATGGAATCCTTTCCTGCATCAAAACGCGCCTTAATCTTTCCACACGCTTGAGTGCAAAAACAGTAAATCAGGAAGATAGTAGTTCCATGATGAAGAATTTGACCACCTGAAGTTAAATGGGAGTCACTATGTTGTTGTTGTTTTACTGTTCAAACACTGGGGCACCTGCCATCGGGTCAAAAACGTTTTCCGTAAATGTACACGAAGAGAGAAGCTCAACCCGATGAAGAAATGATTGACGTGGGAACCCCCATCATTAAAGAAGAAAACCCTTAGGATCTTTCTGGCTCGTTTATTTCTTCCGTCCGGTGGACTTTACTACTTTTGGGTTATTCTTATCTACCAACAACAATCCCTTTCTTCAGTTTCCATCATTTCTTCACTCGCTCGTAAGCTCTTATGTCACATACACGAAAAGGCACACAGAGCGGTTGATGGTTTGGGATGGGAGGTCGCCATGAGAGATGCATGAATGGCTCGGTTTGACTCTGTGCCTCCTCAATTGCATGCATGCATGCATGCAAACCTTCTGCTTCACTTATTATTCTCAATCAATCTGTGCACGTGTGAGAAGCACAATGAGTGTCGTGACAAGTAAAATTTTGCAGACAAGCATATGAGCCAATGAGCTTCCTTTGGGCTTCATGTCTCGACACTTGCCGACCTTTTGCTGCTGCTAATTGCTGTAAACCTAAGAGATTGCCGAAAGATGGAAGAAAACGCAAGAGCCAACGAACTTCTTTTGTGCCACTTTTCTTCCAACATTTTAAGATCACTCGCCTGTTACTTTTCTTGGTGAGTCCCTAGAATGTTTTTCAGAGCGAACAAAGTTTGAGAGAAAACGTGAGCAAGCAAAAATACCAGCAAATTTCTGTTGGACACGTTTTCCTACGGGGGAATGAGATCCCTCGCCTTCTAACCACATTAAGAGTTCGCTGAACAAATGAGACAGGAGATGTTTGAGAGAAAACGTGAGCAAGCAAACATACCAGCAAACTTCTGTTTGGCACGTTTCCCTACGAAGGGGGTGAATCCCTCGACTGCTAACTACATTAAGAGTTCGCTGAAAAAGGATAACGGAGATATAGTTCGCGCAGAGGTAAGTGCCCATCTCTTTGAAGAATGACTCAAATAGCACATTGTTTCCCGAACCTATCCAGATTTATTCGCTGCTAAATTCGTCAAGAAAGATTGGTATGTGGTGGGACTCCACGCCCATACGTCAAGTCTTTCAAGTCACCAAATGTTCGCACAACAATGAGAACCGTATGCACTTTATTCCTACACGTCGAAAAGGAGGTGCCAAATTCATCAATTCTTCCAAAGTTTGAAAACTTACTAAATTTGATAACTTTGGTGAGAGAATTGAGACGGCAAACCAGGGACTCGAGTGCGCACACTTCAAGTATTTCCCCTCATACAGGCATCAACTGTTCGACCAGCCACGAGAAGCGGATCTGAGACTCCTGCTAACCAAATTTGAAGAATTCTCTGAGAAGACTGAGATGCCGTATAAGCGTCACTCAATGCACATACTCCAGCTAAATTTCTCTCGTCCAGAAAGCCTCCAGATGCTCGAGCTACCATGAGAACCGGATCCGCAACTTACTGCCGGAGCCCACATGCAACATGTCCTAAACTATTAAAAAATAGATCAATCCAATGTGATCCATGCCTCATGTATACTTTGTCCCGTTCTTGAATGAGAGGAGATTCCACTTGACAACAACTGGCAATTTCGATGTTCGGTCAAACACGACTATTTTCAAAAAAGAGGCCCAGAGCAACGTTCATGTACGAGAAGACTGGCGAAGTGTGAATAGTGGACAGCTGATTTGTTTAGTAGACAGGAATATAAGAATCCACGACAATCGGCTTTGAGTTGTTTAAAGAGTGCTCCTGTAGAGCGCGATATGAAGCGAATGATAGAGAGAAGATAGGCAATATTGTGCTATTAAAAAAGTCATGAGGTTGCTAGAGTTTGAGATGGGATTGAGTGTGGATAGGATTGCATGGGCTCATAATCAATAAATAAAGCTCGGAACTTACTCGTGGATGACTTTGTGTCTTCCCATGGTAGGGGCCGTACTCAACAAACTTCGAGAGCCTGACCAACTCGGCACAAATGGGTAGTAATATTTATCTGTATGAGCTTTTCTCGTCGGATGAGTTTACCTTTTGGCCACCTGGGGGTGGTGAAAGGTATGCAAGGAGATGGATCAATCATGTTCTGATTGTAACTGAATTCGACAGTGAAGGAGACATATTATTCTCGTAAGTTTGGATCAGTTCAGAGATGGTCAGATCTTGCTCAATTTGGACCTACAGCATTTTACCGGGGAAAAAGTGCTGCATGATCGAAGTAACAGAACTCACACGTGCTAGAAATGGTTTATAGTTCGTCGAGGTAAGAAGAAGACACATCAGGGTTCTTCACGAGAAAGATGCTATGCTGCGCTTGCTTCTTACATTAGTAACCGAATCGGTCAGTCAGTCAAACAGCACCGCATCATCCCCAAGAGCTCAACATAAATTTAGAATAAAAGAACACAAAGAATCTCCGGTTCCTTTGCTTTGCCTTGCCTCTCCACTCACTCAAACACTCCTGCACCTCCCTCGAAATATCTCTCCTGCACGTCGTCCTCCACATCTCTTACCTCCTCTCTTCATTCCACTTTTACCCCGTCAGATTGGTCCAAAGTTATCTCTTCTTTTCATCATCCTCTTTCCCTTTGACTCGGATGTACAGCGCACTTCCTCCATTCTTATTCCATACTCACAAAGTTGACTCTCCTCTGTGATCTCACTTTACGGCATGCAACGAACACTTCTTCTCCTGCAAACTTCTTGCAAAAGTTTCTCATCCACTTCCACACCCAGAGTACTGTAGACACGGATGCGGCTCAGATCACAATCTGCTCAGTCTCATCCATCTCCTGAATCTCATCGGTTCGTCTAGACAGGCCCCACTGTAAACATTTACAGTAACTCAAACGGATCCCAGACCCTACTTTGGACTTTGGACTTTGGACTTTGGACTCTAGATCAGAGAGAAAGGATTCATTCAAGTGCATATTGTAGTTCTTAGAAATGGGGTATGGTATGCTCACGTATATAGAGTGGCCCTCGTTCGTTCATGGCACTGATGGAATGCAGGGGCCCTAGAGATACCACAACGTTCATGATGAGAACACACAGGGAACTCTTGACGTAAGAATGTTTGAACTACGTCCAAAAACTTACCCAGTAGGAACAGTGCGTACTGTTGGCACGCACTGTGAGGGATGAGTACCAGGTGAGGTGAGGTGAGGTGAGGTGAGGGAGGGATGGGCTCAGCCGCGTCCTGGCTTCAAGGTACAGCGCAGTACTGTGAAGATGGAGAGGGAGGAGGAAAAGTCAAGATCCTGGTGCAGCCGAGCCGAGCCGAGCCTCCCGTCTGGATGTCGGCGGTTAGGGTCGTGCAGTCGTCGTGGTGTCTGTGCTCATTATGGACAGTCAAACACATGTCGGCGGGAGTCACGGTGTCCCCGTTTCTTTGAAACTATGTTGGTCGCGATCCGTCTGGCCGTTCTGTTCAGATATACGACCCACAGGAGCTCACTATGAGACTTTCTTTCACCGTCAAATTAGGGAGGTGGATTTCGGGCAGGGTTATTGCACTTCTGTGCTCCTTTCCAGTAATTAAAAGACCATTACTTTTCTCTTTTCCTCGTGGCCTTGGTTGTATCTGGATCGAATCTGATCAGAAACCAAGGCCGTTGAATGTCATATAGGACAAACATACGACTTCTTTCTCTCGGCAAAAATTACCCAACTCTTAGCGCACAAAAGGCAGTCAGGTGAGACAAAACATATTTTCTAGACACACAACCACTGCTAAGTACAATATTTTGGTGTTGGAGCACATGTAGCCACATTCGCTTCTACTGACTAGAATGAGGTGGGAATTTTAATTGATGGCCTCCAATCAAAGTTGACAATATTTTATGCTAACATAGTCCCTTCTGAGGAGCCAAGCGTTCATGTGATAATTTTCAAATATCACGACGTTTTCCTATCCTATTGGTCTAGTTGCTGGTAGATTCACTGCACCCAAAGTAGATTGATACGTCTTTGTTTCATATCAAAAGTCCAGGCAAAAGATATTAAACTAGCTAGGATCTCTATATTTGGAGAGGACTATGATTATGAGAATAAGATATGGAGAGCTTTATCTTCATCAGATAAATCTCAGAGTCTCCATGGACTATCGGAATCCAGAGTTGATCTGATATTGGATAGTACCTGGATCAAGGCAGGAGTGGATACGGACTCTTCAGACTACCGAACCTAGATTTCATGATAACCGTCAATACCTAGACCTGGGCAAGAATGACGTTTCCATCGTGGAGAAATGGATCACTGTTCCTGGAAAGTCGCTCTCGGGTTTCCAGAAGAACATGTTGCAGAAGAACATCTCGCATGTTTGTAACTTAGGCACGCACTGTTTTATTACTGTATCCAGTTGCAAAGCTTGACGTTGTTTCGTGCAATAGAGATATTATCAAAATATTTTTGAAAAAGCTGCCGCAGCTATCTCCAGAGTGTGTGAACGCTCGTGATCCCTTATATTCTTGTATAACTACATAGATCTCCCTTTTTAAAATAATAAAGTATCAATAAGTTCAATCTAGACGTCTGATCTGCCTGCGTTGCTTTCCAGGAATTCATCTCTCTTCGCCTGAAAGCAACTAAGCCACTTTCCCCATGAATTCCCGAGGCTTTCGCCCTATCCTACAAATGGCTATGGAACTACGTAAATGGAGGAGAAGTACACTTTACTTCAACAAGAAGCAGCCTGTACAGCAGCGCTTAGTTATTTGTTCCCGATGTGAACGGTGCGACATATGCCTCTGTGGCACTGGTGGTGATGAGAAAAAGGTTATTATTATATGAACCACTACGGGAAGAATACTGGTGGACATACCAGTTCATGGATTTGATCAAGTAGACCGTTACTCGATCACGAATAGCGAGAATTATGTGCTCACTAGCTCTAACTTTGCCACGCAGTTACCTTCTGGTGGTCATCGACTCGTCATCCAACAGCACGTCGGACATGTTGCAGCAATAATGAGAAGGGGTATTAAGGTACAGAAGACGAAACTGATTGATGATTTCCTGCTTTTGCTAAGAGAGATCTCCAAATACGAATCATATTTACAATCTCTTTGGTCGGATGCGATGAGAGATTCTGTAAAGGTGGAGTACGAACGCATGTCTATCTCTTAAAGTATCTACCGCATCATCATTACTAAGAACGTAATGCTTTTGGTATATCCTGCCCATAAAATATATCATCCGTGTTTAATCTAGGCTCATAAATCTTCCAGTTTCTGAACCTCGATTTGAACGTAGGTTAGAACTTCATCTGATTACAATTCTTTTCTGCCAGAAATCGCCTAGATTTTTCAAGAACTGGTTCAAAGATCTATTATTGTTTTTACGATGCAATTTCACCTCTGAAGAGAGAATCTCCGCTGGTAGTTTGGGCCTATGTATTTCATATCCATTCCACTACTGCTCTCTATTTCTATCTATGAATTGCTGTGATTAGTAAAAGATACAAGGTACAAGTCACGCGAAACTATATTGAGACTAAAACGCGGAGAAGGTTTCACAAAATCTTTCAACACGTAAGAACTACTGAGCACCTGGAGATTTTGAATTAAGACACGTGATATTAAGCCTAAAAATCCATTAACTTTCCTCAATCTATAGATATTCGATCGACATCTAGGAAGTACCTAAATTCAACCCAGTATGAAGAACACCTCGGCAGGTGAGGTCGACGTGTGGAGAACAAGGGAAGAACATGTACTACAAAATCCTCAATATTTAAAGATTACTGAGGACCTAAAAGAGTGTAAACGTTCCACGATATTTAGATATAGATCGAGATTCTGTAAGCACCTAAATTTGTCTCAGTGAAATGGACAACACCTCAGCAAGTAAGATCGACATGTGGAAATCAATGGAAGAAGTTGATCCGGTATTTCCTGTAAAGTTGGTTCGAAAGTATCTTCGAGGTTCGCTTGTTGACTTGACGAAGAGAATTGAAGTATAATTGATTATTGTGAGGAAGCCCTTCTTAATTGAAATTAGCCATGGATGAGAGAGACCGCAATCTATCCAAAAACAATCTGATATGGGATATTCTCTGATAAGTAACCGGGAGATCCAGTGCGGTCTCTCTCATCCACGGCTTGTTTTCTTCAAGGCAGCATGAGACGCTTCCATGAACATACTTAATCCAAATTGAGCTGTGTATGGGATAATGCTAACATGGGAACACCGTCATGGTGTACACTACGTTAAATCAGTCAAAAATACCTCGAGGACAAGGTTGTTGAATTCAATTACCCTATCCTGTTCATGATTGGCAGAATTCAAGATTCCGTAGGTTTTGACTTAGAACATGATGATGGTGGAGAGCTTATTTTTGTGCATATTGAATAATGAGAACGACAAGGGAACTATCATACTTTTTGTCGTGAATTATTCTGCAAGTCCATTTTCGAACCTTAAGGAGAAAGGAAATGGAGCAACAGAAAACAGTACAAGATTCCGGTACCCATGCTTGATACTAATTTATGTTAGTGATGCCATGCACGCTTGGAGACTTATCACCTAGGGAAAATACTTACTGTAATATTGGATCAAGTTCTAAAATTTATTTTAGCTTTCACCTAGAGTTTTCCACAAAAGGACATGCTAAACTCGCATATTCTGGAGAGTCTTTTCACATTCTTAAGTCTGACTGGGATAAATGTTATGTGTTTCAAGTATGTCTTGTACATAGATAACGGTTGAGCTTCCTGTGCTGTAATTCTCACACTGATCGCTATGGCCTATCTATCAGTATCACGTCATTGTCTTTGGGGCGAGGTATGGATATCGATGACTTCATAATTTATCATATTTGAAGTAACTGTAGGAAGTTTGGGACTTGGTTTAGTCTGTAATTCGTTTTAGCCGTAGTGAATTGGACAAATTTACAAGCTACTCATGAACCGATTGACCACGAAAAATTAAACTTCAAGAAGAGTATTACAACATCTTGTGTACTTGACATCATAAGAGCAGCTTCACTGAGGAAATCAAACAAGATATATAGAGGTGTTTATCATTCTAGGTAAACTTTTGTTTCTAAATTTAAATTCGGTGTTTGGATACATTTCTGTCCACTTCAACGTTTTCACTCCTACTTACAAGTCAAAGTAGACGTAGAGAAACGTCAGTGTTCTACTCTTAACTCTCACTACAGTTGTTATAGATAGCTACTAAAGCTGCTGAGCAATAAAATCTACGTATATATTAGACACTGACGATTAAGCGCAAAGATCGAAAGTTTCAAATGAAACAGACAATATATTGCGTCATTCGTGAGGACATATTACATATTGAGTTCTAACCTCCTGCAAACGAACGTCATTCACGAGCTTGATATGGTAGTTGAAATGATCACGTTCAAGAAAATTCCACCCCACAAGCTTTCACCTGTTGTTGTTGTTGATTCAGTCCATGATGCCTTCCACCCAAAGCAAAAAATTCATCAATTATTGACTCGTCCATTTCGTTTTTATTCTCACAGTTGTGAGAACGACTGTCGATTGAGCGCCTCGAATATCTCCGGAGCAGGTAATGTGCATCTTGTCAAACATCATAAAGCCAATTTTCGAGATAAAGAGCACGACAAGCCAAGTGGAGGCCAGAAGACGTATTTTCTGTCGACCAAGGAAGCAACTGTCTGTCACTCTTCCTTCTCAGGCTACTGTGATGGATAGGGATTGCTTCCGCTTGCTTCCACCATGTACCACCAACTACTGCGTTGCGGTGCGTCGCCTTGCCTTGCCTTGCCTGACTTGCAAGACAAGGAGAGTCGGTATGGTGATGGAAGGCGGAGTCCAATTAACGAACGAGTCAAATTCCGGCGAAAATAAACGGAGTAAAGCGGGGGCCAACAACTGCTATTGGCTCCCCTGCCTTGTGTTGCAAGCAGCCAAGCAACTGCTATACCCTTGGATTCGATGGACGGCCATTCAGTCCGTCCAGAAAGTCGGTTGTTGTGTCCAATCCTGTTGCCGACACCTTCACGACTTTCGCCATGGATGGCCCCACGTGGCATATCATGAGTGCTTCTTGCCAGAAATATCTGGAAATTTGCATACGCCACTTTACTCGAGTTAATTCTCCGACAGTTGTCCGGTCCTCCAGAACCATCCATCTGGGCTCGTAAAGAGCATCTGCGTGGGATTGCTAAATTTGTTTTTCCTCAAATTTAGGCAGAATATATTTATAAGCACGGCAGAAAAAATATGGAAATTGGTAAAAGGAGTCAAAGCTGAATTTGGAGTAAGATTCTGACTCGCACTCCTTCGGTAGAGGAATAACGCAAAAAAATATTTTATTCTGTTATAAAAGCAGAAGTGTGAGATAACGAAAAGTGAACAGACCACTTCATGAGAGGGGATATAAAAAGGAGGAGTTCGAAACTCCTTTCAGATAAATATCACTGTCTTTTTCCCACTAGAGTACAAAATCCAAAGAACAAGAACAGAGTCCATTAATGGCGACTCGAACGCCTTTTCCTGCTTTATTTCTTCCTGTCCAACTTATCATAGTATCTTCGCATCCTTCTCGTTATCCTCTTTTGCGTGTTGCTTTTCTCACTTATCATCATAGTGTAGTAAAGAGAATTTACAGGTGAAGAATGTGGATTTAATTTTTGCTTTTGGTTTCCATGAATGTGCGGTTAGGCATTTTCTGCGTCCACAATTCGGAGGAATTGCTGGGAGTTAATATTTAGCACTTTCGGTGACGAAGCCCTCTCTATGTTGGAACCTTTAGAAAAGGGTGATTACAATGATGAATTTTCCTTCTTCCACATGAACGTCATCATGTCACGATGCGTAGTGTAACGGCAAGAGAGCGAGAAATTGCATCCTCTCATGCTGCAGGAGAATATGGTTTGTTGAGGGTCAAATGAAAAAGGGCTTTACGAGAAAAGCGACCAAATGAAGGATAGGGAAGAGCCCATCAAACCTCACAATGGAGCGACAGAAGAGGTAAAATGGAACTAGGCCCCAATAGTATCAATATAAGAAATCTGCCTTATTACACCTAACATATTGAGCTATGCAAATAATAAGATCTACAAGCTACTGGAGTATCTAAAGAAGCATCACCCAGTGGTATTGCTCTCTTATGCATTGCACCAGCCAATGCTCTCTGGAGATCAATAGGCCCATGCTGTCTAAGAGGAAATTATCTTCTCTATCATCATTACTTCATCCATAGGGAAAAGTCAAGTCTTGTAAAAGAAGATCCCTCGGTGTACCTTCTCATACTCAAACTCCCAAGTCTTAAATGTGATGTAAAAGGTTAGTGTGAGATAACTCTCCACCACATACTCAAGCAATTCGAGACATGCAGCACGCAATGCCCAAAAGCTCTGAAAGTTGGACGATATGTGGGCTTTGTAAACACGAGAACTAGGAACTCTACAATCATCTTAACGGGATTCTGCTCTGAGCCCAATAGAGGTTCCATCCACTCAATTCTGCATCCACTAATGCCATTCAATATTGGTAGCTTCGGCTTTTAGCAACAATTATATGAGTTCACTTGAGTCAGTGCAAACTATATACAAAACATAACATAACAAACATTTGTCGAATAGTTCATTTATTCTCTCAGACTACTTCAACATGATTAATTTTAACTTCCTAAAAATATATGTTTACGTCTTCTCTGGAAAGATGAGAACTCAAAATACATACACCATAACTACATCATTTCGCTGTATAATATGCAAGTGTTGAGGAAAAGTACCCCCTGCAAGTTATCCTTGAGGATGATATGAGTCACTGGAGGTGGAGGAGGAGGTGGAATGGAGGTGGAATCACATTCCACCTCCATTTAGCTTAGTTATCTAGACACTACAATGTTAGACATGCTGATAATCAGGCCAGCGTCCTTCTAAACCAGTGCATAGCTTCTTGGTGTTTAGTTTTGGGAGCCCACTCTATACCATATGTATAGACTAGTTTAACTTCCTTGTGAGAGATTTAGAACACGTTAATCCAGCAAAGTCATAGAAGTAGACAGGGGATTTGCTCAGACATGAGGGCATTAGTTTTATATTCGGTTGCAGATTGAAGCACTTGAAAGTTGATGTATATGTGCAAGAAAATCCCACTGTAAGAAGTTCAGTACGTATAATCACGAGAGTAAAATGCTTCGTTCTTCACTCTTTGCGGAAAAAAGTATGGAAAAGAAACAGTCTCATACACTCCAATATCTTGTCAGATACTTCCACAACATTCTTTCACCACCCAGTAACACTAGAGACGAATACAATTTAGTGTCCTCCTAGGCGAAGTCGGTCTTCTCGAATGAAAAGAAGTCGTATGATCTCTTGAAGCATATTTAAGTAGGACATGGAGAAATAAAGTCGGGAGTGTCAAACTGCCACCCATCTTCATGAAAATGGATTGCAGTTTTCTTGAAACGTACGTTCAATTCTATGAGAGGAGGAGTGGAGTGCTTATCAATCACACGGATGCATTGACGATCGTATATTTTATCCCAATCCAATTACAGATTTTGTAAACTCTTGGGGACGGAGAGCGGCCAAGAAATAGTAAACCCCTGTTTTCTCATATAGTCGATGATAATCTTACCCGGATAACGTTGGCAGGGTTAATCCATAGGAAAGCATTCATTCTAGATGATGTTTCTTCAGATGCTCCACTAGACCTCAAACTCGAGTATTTTAGATGCGATAGGCAGATTTTCTCATATCGATCTTATTGGGGCTAGTCCCATTTTCCCTCTTTTGCCTCTCCCATCTTTCTACGTACGTCCGTGTTCTACGTGGTCGCCTTCTTCTCGATAACGATAGAGAGAAATAAACAAACAACAACAACTTATATTCTCTATCTTGATAATCGTAAGTGATCTGGCTTAGTTATTAGGACAAAAACCGTTCATGTGATGGAGACCCGGATATCGTTGCATGTGCTCGCCTCGTGAACATTCTTACAGGAAAGTGAATCCACTAGATTCACTATCTATCCGTCAAGTACCACGGCGGTGACACGACTCTGAGACGTAGTAAAAAGTAAGTGTAGACTGGCAGACTGACAGACCGGCTGAGTTGAGTTTACTGAGTCATGATTGCAAAGCAAGAAACGAGAAAGAAAAGAGTGGCGGAGTTGTTAGAGTGGAAGGGAAAGTATCTTGATTTATCCAACTTGGATAAAAGGCGGAGAGAGAGAGTTACTCAGAGAGTCAGTGGGATTCGGATTGGATTGGATGGGAACGGGATGGGAGAGGATGGTGGTTCCGTGGAGGATCTTCTTCATGAATGACCTGACGGAATGCAACGGAAAGGTACGCAACCCAACCCAGCAGAACGGAATCGGAGGCTCCATCCGTCCCCATTTCGTTCACGTCTCCTTCTCCAGTAGAAGGCTGCAAGCCATGTGCTGCTCCCAATTGTCCAGGCCAGGAGTCTTGCAGCAGCAGGATTCTTTTGCTGCGACGTTTCCATCTGAACACGGTCTTGTCGTCGAAGGAACCATTACCTTCAGCTATCCGTTTTATGCTCGAGGAGGAACGATGTCTCTTCTTCGTAAGGGGTAGAGTAATTCAAGACAAGGGATTCTCCCTTCTCGCGCTCTCTCTCTCTCTCTCGCTCTTTCAGAGCGAGATGAACTTTCTCTGGTCTGGATGGAGGTGGCCGAGTTCAAGCCTGTCGCTAATACTAGGAAATGGCCAAAACAGCCAGCCAATGGGGTACGTTCATTGGTAGTAACTATATTTACCCTTCTTCGCATGCGGACGCTCCCTTGTCTTTGGAGAGATGGGGAAAGCTTTTGGCTGGGAGTAGGACGTGGAGTGGCGAGGTAGAATAAGTTGGATAAATATGCTTTGCAAGATTCTTGGTGATTCCTGTTTAGATGTAACTCTTTCGATCTGGATGGGTGGAGGCTTTTCTTAACGAGCAGAAAATGCCAGAGATAAATCTCCAGTCGAAGAAGCTTGAAATTACCTTTTGCTCGCATGAGAGAGGAAGTGGTTACCATTGAGGAAGGCGACCACATAGAATACAGTGGTTACTATTGTAGTAGGTCCCTTTTTCAGGTACGCGTACAACAAAAGAGGCAGCGCGCTCCGCCACTGATTTAACCGACCGCCAAGCCCGAACTGAACCAAAACCCATATCGACAGACTTTCTCCTTCAGGTGGGTACAGGCCCCACACCATCAGTTCTACTACATCATGCACTCAAAGCTGACCGCCATTCAACTGTGGGACCGGTCTAATCCACTTCTTAATCCAATCATGTAATGAACCAGTTACACAGTTATAACCACCTTTATCCGCCTAACCAAACTGCCGAACGAGGCCGAAGCAGGCAGCGATCGACGGATTAAACCCCGGGGCTAGATTACGTCTTAGAGTTCCACCCTCGGTAAAGGCATTCTCGCACGCAAGATGAGACGACCCGCTAGCCAGGGCTGAAGAGTAATTCAGAAGGGTCGAGCCGGAAGTGACCAACCAAACGGGTCCGGGATTGAAGCCGGGAAGTTGACATGCCGGGGTAGTGCCAGCGATGTCGGATGTCCGTCCCCCGCCCGTCCTGCCCGGTCTCTCGCTTTTCTTTCACCGCGTTAGATTCGGCCGACCGATCGACTTGTCGTAATTGGGCATGATCACGATGCTTTTTCTCCCTGGCTGCCCCGGCCTGGCCTGGGATGGTAGTCTGGAGCACAGCACTACCGGTAGACTAGAGACTACAAGGCACGGACGCCGTCTCGCCCAGTCCCACCAAAGATTCGTGTCCGTAGGTGAAGCTGGCCACGGTATGCATGATCGAATGTACATGTTCATGATCTTCTTCATCACCCATCCACTGTATTTCCCTTCACTGTCCTCTCTTTCCCTCTCGTTCCTCTACCACCTGCTGGCATGTCACACTTTCTTGCATTCTTTCCGTCCTAATTCCAAACGGATCTTGCTCCGGAGATTCGATACTCGTGGGATCTTCCCCTTCCGCCGTAGAAAGTGTTTCCATGTGACTAGCCGTGCTCCGTCTATCTTAGCTGGCGATTCCTTCTATGTTATCACACATGTCCTCAACTTCACTCCACGATCCACTAATTCTTTATCCTACTTTCACCAAAGAAATGCGATTTATAAGCTAATAAGTAGGATGGGAAGATCTCATCAAGTTAAAACAAGGATAAAATTCTAAGAGGTAAAACGGGATTAAATTTCAATAGTATCACAATGAGAGATTTTCTCCAAGTCTAGAATATTAAACTTATATAAGTCTGCTTACTACTGGGATGAGACATCTAATTTCCCATGTTTAAAACCTTAAACTTATATAATTTTGAGTACTAAAGGAACTTTCAATGAAATAATTTGAGTGTGATTGGTTTCTGTCAAAAAATGGATATTCACTATATGAAATAAGGTATAAATTGGAAAAGAAAAAGTGAATATTCTAGTCTTCTAGTATGGTCAATTCTTATATAATTCTTGATAAATGTATCAAACAAAATATCCATAGCTCCAAGACCAGAAGATATGACCTCCCTGCATACCCTCTGCTTCTAACTGCCAAGGTATTGTTTTTTGCTTGCTTGCCTTTGAAATCGCATTGTATATGGGATCCATAACTACCACATTTGTGCTCTTATCAAATGATCATCTTAGTCTTTATATAAGTCTATTTTAATTCCATATTCTAAACTCTTTTAATTCCATATTCTAACACTCTAAACACTCCTCTAAGTGAAATATCTACTCTCTTCTGAATGCAAATGCCATACTTTTGATTGTATTATGATTATGGGTAGCTATTTGCTCTAAAAGTGTAATGAATCATATAGATATTTACTACATCTAAGGTAATACTACACTCATATATGAATATTCCAAATAAGTATACTAAGTCTAGATGGAACCTCATTGTTATAAAGAAAATAACTGATATGAGTATGAATACACTCATGTAACATGGAGTGAGATCCAGAGCTTGCATCCTTGCTAAAGCAAAAGCAATTATGTGCCTTAGAATCCCAAGGAATGGATGGATCATTTAGAAAGAATGTAAAGATTTAGGAAAGATATCCATCCAATGCAAAGTCTTATCCAATCCCAAGAACAGAAGGCAAAGGTCAAACATCATCTTGTGCTTAGTTGGAAAATCATCTATCATTTGCAACAATAATACCTAGAAAAAGAAAAGGATTTCTACTTCAACTCCATCACATACATTTTTCTAAGATTTGCCTATTAACAATGGCAAAATGGAAACAAAGTGGAAACAAAGCAAAGGTACAAAGAGTGCACTACTATCTTAAAGTGTTATATTTGTCATCTATTCCAAACTAGTAAACCTACCATTCCCTACAAAGTTGTCATGTATTTGTCTAAATACCAAGTCACTTATCATACCCTTTAAAGTCGTTGGCATAATGATATCTTTGGTACAATGTTAAAGAAGACGGCTATGGTACTGTTTTCAAAATCTTTCAAAAACAATAAGAAAATCAAAGAAGTCCACACCATATGAAGTAGTTAGGTTCATCAACAAATATCATTAGAGAATATATCAATGCATGTGTTTATCTCCTAATGGATGAAAGTTAACTACATTAAGTATAACATCTAAAAATCAAAATACTTGAATCAAATCTTACTTCCTCCCACTTATTTGACCTTTTAGTGGAGATATAGAACATCATATTAAAGTAAACTAGACCTTCGATAGCTTGAACTTTGAAGTATCTTTTCTCTTGTCCACATTTATCTCATCTTAACCATTCCATTCATGTTTTCATTTTAGGTTTCAATATAAGATAATATAATATAACCAATGCTAATATTCATACGTGCTTTAGTGCATGTTTTATTTTAGGTTTTACAAATATTTATTATAACCAAATCCAATATTTATATGTACTTTTTCTTTTTATAGTTTTGCTTAGTTTATTATGAATGAATGAAGTGTTAGCTACTCATCTTTTAAAAGTGTAAAGTTCTACTTTTGTTCAAGTATATAGTAATGGATGAGATTTTGGAGTAAAATTTCCAAACCTTAAATATAATGTATTTTCTGGAAAATTGAGTAAATAGCCATAAATTAGAAATTACTCAATGTATTTCATGTCATTAGCAAACAATCAATCTTATCTAAGCCTTTTAAACTTTAGAAGATGTGAATTTAATTACATTTCTAAACTTTAAAGTATAATGTATTTTCTGGAAAATTGAATAAATAGCAATCAACTATAAATTACTCAATGTATTTCATATCATTAGCAAATAATCAATCTTATCTAAGCCTTTAAAATTTTAGAAAATGTGAATTTTAATTACTTGATAGTATTTTATCTCATAAATATGTATTTACTAGAAATATCCAATTATGATTATGATTACTAAATATGATAATATTTTATAAATGATGATTGAATTGAATTATATTTTCTATACTTTATAACCCAACATAGACTAAAAATTTATATTATAGATTAAGAACAAGAACAATATTAATATGCAATGTAACTTGTAATGCAATTTCTTTTATAAAGGATAAGTACAATTTTCATAGGCAATTTTACTTGTAATGCAATTTCCTTTGTGCTTCAATGGTTGTTTCCTGAAATGAAGCTAATAATGTCCAAAAGACTTGAGAGCTTTCAGAATATTTCTATTGGAAGCAAAAAATAACATCTGATTTCAATATAGCCAACTAAGGATAAACTTATTTTTATTATCCAATGCATCAAATTCAAGACATAATAAATTATTTCCTTCAATAGCTCTTTTCAAACATGCAATCATATATATTTTCAATGAATGAGATGAGCGCACCATTCTTGAATAACTTACTCAAAGGGTTTACAATAAAAAAAACTCTATAGAAAACTTATATAGGGTTGCATTTCTATAAAAAGATTCAAAATCAGAGTAAATTACTTGAACCTCTCCAGATTACATAATTATCTATAATCTAAAAAGAGAATATATCACAAAGACTCAAATTTTGAATATAAAAAATTTAGTACTTTCTATTGTCAAAAATACTAAATTATGTAGAATCTAATATATTACAGGATGTTGAATGAAGTAATATATAAAATATACCAAATACATCAAAAAATAGCAATATGTTATTATTTCATTTGTAAGAATAATTTTATATGAGTAAATATGAACATCTATTATGATTCAAACCAAAATAATTTTCATCTTACTTTGAGGAGCTGCAACAAACCTTACTAAGAGGAAAAACAACTTCAGTAGTGGATCCTCAGAATATATCAGTCTAATGAAATACATATCCTTGTCACAACATTCCACATAAGAAAAGGAACCAATATGTCTTTCAGAAAATAGAAAGTAAAGATAGTAGTTTAAATATTTAATTTCCGTATAAGATTTACATAATAAAAAAAGTCTATTAGTCTATATAATATTTCATTCTTTTATATTAGTAGAAAAATCCTTGAGAAGAAATATGCTAGAAGCAATAAAGGTATCGTTACATAATTGCTAATTACTTCGGATATCATATACTTCTGTTTGTTATTATTGATCGGTATGTAGAAATTTTCGTGAATAGTTTGCTGTATTATTTGAATTTATGCATATTTGTTTAAATTAAGGTGCATCAATACTTAGATTATCTACAAGATTAAAGCCAGAATCTACTATTTATTATTATAATAAGACTTACCCATCTTGTGTGCTTTATTTACCTTAAGCACAAATGATAAATTTTACTTGTTCATCGATTTTAAATTGGATAACTGCAGATATCCTCTAGTAGATAAAATTCTCATTAGATTGCATGGTTGGGAACATAAACTGCTTATAACTGTGTATATTAAGGGACATCCCTTCTTGGTCCTGAGACACCCTCTTTCAGAAATTAGTGAGTTTTTTTAGCTTGTAATCTATTAGGGTGTTTGGTTTTCAGATTTTATGGAAAAGCTATGAAAATAAATTTACTTCCATACAGGTTAATAGAATAGGTTTTGGTAAAGATCACCAGCACTAGACATGAACAAGATAGTAAAATAAATTTTGGAACTTCCTGAAAAATCAGAAGAAGATAATCAATGTAAAACCTTGATTAAAAAATGGAATTAGTACCTCAAAATGTTGTAGATCACCGTGTTATACACTACGGAACATTTTATGCAACCATACATAAAAGAATATATGAAAGGGGCATCTCTCGACCAGGTCACTACATTAATAACGAGAAAGTTTAACAAAATCCAAACTAAGATTAAAGAATCACTGCGACGGTAAGTCAATGGAAACGCAAACTCACATTTTCGTGTTGGACCATGCCTGATTTACTGAGCCACAATTCACATACGTTTTGCACCACTGATGCAAAAGGACTACTCGAAGTTGAAAGAACCAATATACGTCCAAGATAGGCTTGGTATGGATCATAATGTGGAGGAGAATGCCAGGCAGCGTACAGTAACCACCATAACTAAAGAATCATGCGAAGAAATGAACCCAATTATGACAACTCGGGGTGGGTTAGACAGACCCAACTACTGCTCGCTATGAGAGAGCGTGACGCTGCGGGAAATGAGAGGTTTAGGTAGACCACCGTGTGTACGACCATCAACACGATTATATATTTTACTCTGTTTTGAGTGTGTGTGTGTGAGAGAGAAAGAACGGGCGTTTCATTCTGCATGTGGATAAAGTCGAGTACTACTACTGTGATTGTAATGGTGGAAGAAACAGTGTGTTAGGAATACGCCCATTTATGTTTGCTCACCTATTTTGCTCAACAGTGTAGTGTAGTTTACGCTGAGACCTCTGCACGCCGTTGAGTTTGTTAAACCCGGAGACTCAAGTCTCCATCGCTCACAGGTAGATAAGAAACGACTAGGGGAGGGGGTAAACGCGAGAATATTCTCGGGGCAGTCGAGTCGAGTCGAGTGGGCCTTGGGATGGAGGTTGGGGCCGGGTCGGGGTGAATGAGAAGAGAAGAGTAATAACACCAAGGGAGGAAGTGATCGCCTAACCACGCGGTTGGAGTACAACAACAGTCTGTACCTGCCCCCGAAGGAACCCGACCCGGGACGCCGGTGGGTTAAAAAAGAATGGATCAGGATGGATGCATGGATGCGTGATGTATGTGGAAGAGTAAGGGATGGCAAGGACCGTCCGTTGGACTATCATCTGTTGTGGTCTGTGGCTGCCATCCTCAACAAGTGCCGACCTCCATACCTCCCTTCATTCTTCTATTCTCTTTTCCTGCTCGTAGTCATTCGTGCTCCTCATCCTCAATTCCTCCTACGGTCTGCAGCTGCACTCACATTTCGTTTTCTCCACTCTCACTCTTCGGCTCTCGCTTCCGTTTATTTTGCCCTTCGAGTCGTAAGAGAGAAGAAGAGTGTAAGAGAAGAAGAGGTGTCTGTGTTAGGGCTTTCGCAGTTCTTTCGTACCATTTTTGTGTTTCAGCGTCGTCGTAGTTCACTCAATACGCGGTAGTTCGAGGAACAGAGCACGCCAGGGGAGGTCAGAAAAAG
Organism: Lunularia cruciata; assembly: GCA_948567375.1. NCBI lineage: Eukaryota > Viridiplantae > Streptophyta > Marchantiopsida > Lunulariales > Lunulariaceae > Lunularia > Lunularia cruciata. The sequence continues at coordinate 56,669,005 of OX419760.1, forward strand.
ATCGGTGCTACTCTCTTGGTGCCCGGGTGACCTCGATTTCACAGGCGTGTATACTCCGTCAGGAACAATAGACCCGTTTAAGTTACCACCCGTCGCTGTGGCTAATTCACGCATTCCTTCAGGTCGATCAGGGCCAGAAGAACTGGATACCGAGATGACTCGCCGTTGCTCTCACTGCGGCCATAATGGTCACAATTCTCGCACTTGTCCAGATCGTTGTCCTGATCGGGGGGTACGGTTATTTGGGGTTCGACTCACCACGAACGATGGTGCTGCGAACATGCGTAAGAGTGTTTCCATGGGTAATTTGACCCATTACGCCAATGCGAGCAACCCGCCGTCCACCCCTGAGCATTCGGAGTCCGGAGCTGCAGCGGATGGATACGTTTCTGATGGTCTAGTGCAGACTTCTAGCAACGCTCGGGAAAGGAAGAAAGGTGTGTGTCTGTTCTTCTCGCCATCGGTCGTGTACTTTTGATCGCCCTTTGTTTCTCATCAAAACACTGACAAGAAAGGAAACTTCAGCCTCTAAGGTCGTTACCAATCGAATGATGCATGGTAGTCCTGCTCTGTGGTCCTGTCTTTGCCATTTGCTCGTGTATATTGTGCGCATGTGGGATCAGTTTTCACCTTGAAATATTTGTGTCGTTAATAGGTTGAGCTTCCATCTGATGAGAGGATGTTGTTTCGATATGATAGGTGTGCCATGGACCGAAGAAGAACACCGTTTGTTTCTCCTTGGACTTCAGAAACTTGGAAAGGGCGACTGGAGGGGTATCTCTAGGAATTTCGTGCAGACCAGGACACCAACTCAGGTGGCTAGTCATGCCCAGAAGTACTTCATCAGGCAGAGCAACCTTAACAAAAGGAAGCGCCGGTCAAGTCTATTTGACATTGTTTCTGAGTCGGTAAGTTTCTCCGCAGTGAATTGCGCCGTGGGAGTTTTAGGAAGACGTTATTCCATTGTCAGTCTGAAAGTACATGCAAATTGGTTGGATGAAGTTTGATCACGCAGTTTTCATATCTTCTTGGTGCTCCGTTTCTGAGTGTGGCTTAGTCGACGTTTGCAGGGTCCAAGACCAATGGCAGAGGAGACTCTATCCAAGAGCCCTGAAATGTCTACTCCGCTTCATCAATTGAGCTTGGGATCTGGTGGACTTTTTGGCCCTGGAACCTTTTTTGAACAACAGGGAATGTCGCAACTCACGAGAGGATCCGACATGTACCCTCCAATGCCTCCTATGGCCGGGGTCTCAATGAGAAATTTTCCCATTGCTGCCCATCTTCAGCAAGCTATTCCTTTACCCGTGATGTCCTTAGGTAGCGCACCTCTGGGAACAGCAGAGCAGACCGGTGAGTCCAGTGTCAACTACGGTGGCGAGGGGACTGTTCTTCCGAGGCCTGTAGCTATACCAGCAGGTAGCACTTCGGGTCCTATAACTGTAGTCCAGGGTATGCCAGGACCACACGGTGGACCACTGCAGTTTCCCTATCACATTTGGCCTGGCCTGGCAGCACCTGGAAGCTACAGCAAGCCACTATCATCCCCGTCATCCGGTTCCAAAGTGGTAAAACCAACTGCTTGTCCGGCCAAGATTGATGAAGGATCTGAAATGGCGAAGCTGACTCTCGGACCTTCACCGTCTGCTGAGCCGTCGAACCTCACTCTGAAATTCTCCGGACACAGCTTCTCAAAGCCTTCATTCAACAGCAACAATCTCGGTCCGAGCACTATTAGTGTGGTCTAGAACGGTGACGTCCATTTGCCCCGCAGCATGGTAGTTGGCAGGGATTCGTGGACACAAGGTTTCGGTTTGCTGTAGACTAATTTTTTATGTACATAGTTACGACGATTCATTCTGCCGGAGGCTTGCCTGGTACGGTCCCCAGGTTGTAAACTACACAGAAAGAGAGAATTCGACGTCCCTGAAACTGGAATCTAGTGGGACCTGCAGGGACAACGCATATCAGGAGTTTCATGCAGTTCATTTTGACTCTTTGTTAAGCAATGGTTGTGTGATGAAGGTGACCATGAAATGAAGCCTTATTCATAGATGGCGAGAGCTGGAGAGTCTTATTTGTGCAAGGCTCTGCTGACCTCGTCTATTCAGACATTGTGGGCCACATCTCTCAAGAAGGGGAGGTATTGGTGAGCCCCGTGTGTTCAAGGTTGAGAAGGTTAGTAAAGTGCTTTGTTTCACCGACAATTGTAGTTGCATCGGAAGCTCTGAAATTTGCAAAGCCTTAGCGCTGTGTTTACATGCAAAGCTAAGTACGACATGGTTCGGCCTCTTCATACTGAGTTCCCGGAAGTCGCCTATCTCCAAAATGGATACATCACCGTACGTCGTTAACCAGGCCAGCGTTCTGTCGGCAGTAAGTTAAAGTAGGTCTTCTAGAAGAGGCGTTTTAGGACCACCTAAAACATGCGATAAGGCATAGGGTTAGATTGCTAGAGTCAGGTCAGGACCGTGATGCAATCTCGGTTATGCTGGGAGAGAGTGTTATTCGTATGAATGTACTGCAGCCTTGTGACATTGTAACCTCATGTGCTCATGTGCAATGGCCACTCCTCCGAGCTGACTATACGAAGTTCTCACTTCAATCTTTCAAACGGAAGTATAGAGTCGTGCGGAGTCATAGGGGACTGGTGAATTACCAAGAATGTACAGACCTTGGGGTTATGGCCCCTTTTCGAGAGCAAGCGAATGTAGAAGATAAACCTGAAATATTATGTTTCATCACCCTTTCCAAATTGTTCCCACTTCTTGTTTTCTTTCACGTTTGTTTTTACTGCCTCCGCCTCGTTCCATGTGTCAACTGCGATACTCTTATCCATCTAGTCTGTCTGTCCGTGCCTGGTTTTGTGCAAGTGACCACCTCCTCCCCTCCCCCTGCAGAATGCGAGTGCGCTGTGAAGTCGGCCGACCTTTTGTTGGTTTTGACCCCCGCATCAACGTCTTTCTGTCCAGATGCAGTGTTCCTCTCCTTGTGATTTACTGTCGTCGTTGTGCTCTCTTCCTTCCCGGCTCTGTTCATTGTCCGCACACGCTTAAGTTTTCAAACTCATTATGGCGCTTCACATGATGTTTCCCCCACCATGATCTTTCCGCAAGTAACTGACGCCCCGCTCTTCAATCCAATTGACCAACGCCCTTGGTGTTTTCCCCACTGCTTTCTCATGAGCCGTGTACCGTACATGGTAAACGCGAGTCAGTCAGCCCCGTCTCTTTCTGCACTGTCTCTGGACTCGACTCCATACCTGGTCCAGTCGGATTTGGAAGTCGGTCAAACAACGCGTGGAACAAATCCCTTCCTCCTGACCATCCCCGGATCGTATTAGGAAGACATCGGAGGACAGACTCTGCCGTAGTCAGACGTCATCATAGTCGAGACTCTGGCCACCGAGAAAGCCTTCACCAATGGACAGGTTTGTCCTCCTGTTACTCATCAGAGTCACCACATACGGCAGGTATGCCATCCGGCCTTACGACGGGATGCCTTGTACCTCCTCTCTCTGCTGTACAGTACCGTAACTGACACGAGAGCGGATCTCCTACTTACTTACATTACGATTCTGGCTCCTTCCGAACAGCCGAGTCCAGCTTTGCTTCCACTCCCCGTCCTACCCCTCGATCACCTTTTGTGCACTCTTAGTGCCTTGTATTCATTCCCTCCCATTCTGGTTCCTTCTGACGTAGGGTAGGACTTCCCGTCCTACCCTACGTCGCGTCTCTTTAGTGCCTTTCATCTTCTTTTCCTTCGGGTTCTACTACTTGGCTCGGATTTCACCCTGCAACCCTACTTACAACTTACGCTGAGCATCTATTCAGGGCCCCATTCTGCGCCCCTCTCTAATCAATCACATGACAATAGTGCTTTCGAGTCCGAGATCTTTTGAGTAGCGTCCAAACAAGCGTGCCCTTCCCAGAAGAGCCCTCTAGGGCCAGATGCAACATCCTCATTTGCAGTTCCGAATCCCGTAGTGGTTACTAGTTGGATGCCAATTCAAAGGGCAGCGAGTTTAAGCGAGGGCCACACCCCATCCCATTGTTTACTCGCGCATCTTGTTGAGTGCAAACATTGACTAACACTTCTACTCTTCTACTCTCGTAACGCATTCAAAGAGCGATTAGTTCGAGATCACAGCTGACTGAAGGCAGCTGCCCTCCGTCATTACACCCACTATTGCTGCAGACTAAAGTTCTTTCATCAAGCGCCTTGTGAATACCAACCTTCCATGTCTACTATTTTCTTCCGTTTCCTGACTCTTCAACTTACAAATCTACGCTCATGCTGTGGATTTTCCAACTGCTACAAGAAACGGACGATTTTGTGCGTCTCCGAAAATCTGGACAAAGCTGATTTAGTACGAAATGAGAATCATATTGTACGAATAAGAATAATATACAACTGGCTGTTCTATAATAAGACATGAGATTCATCCAAAACTGGCGTGAGCAATATCATTCATGTCACGAAGTTTATACACTGTTCATCCGAGAGTAAGAGTCGATCATCAAACTTCACACATACAAAGGCGTTAAACTGCGGACACGTACTGGTCGTCCTAACAGAGCGCCTAATTGCTGCACTAACATGCAGCGCGGTGTCTCGCATGTGTACTAAAAACTAGTACATCAAGATTCAGGGTCTCTCGTCTACATCGGTGTATTCATCGTCGCCTCGTGTTTGTAAGACTCCGTTCGCAGGATCTCTTCTGGATGAACACCTAATCGTTACTTAAGAAAGGAAAACTCGCGTAGGATATCATATAGGATGGGAATTGTTATTCGAGACCTTTAGAAGAACAAACTGTCTAAAATCAATAGAAAAAGATGTGAGAAATGATCCTTCCTGTCGTGCACTTAATTCTATTGATCTAACAACCTGAAGCGTGGTAGATGGTGAGTGTGGTTATTTCAAATCACCAGCTACCCATACTTATGTTGGCAAAATCGGCCACCCTTACCTGCAGTAGATTTTGTGTTGTAGATGAGATATATGGAATGTTATTCAAACACTACCAACTGACACAGGGGCAATGCATGGGTGCTCGTTTAAAACACATGTTGTTTAATCTCGAGACGATACTTCACAATGACATGAACGGACTGCATTCATACACCACTTAGTCGGTTCTAAACGTGGTCAAGGTGGTTCAGGCTGAACCATCGACACCAATCGTTATGTTGGGGTTCCTTACGCGAACCGCAGCATAAGGATTCAGTTAGACACGTTGAAGGTGTCAACAACAACACACCTGTGAGCCAGATTGGAATAAGTAGAAGGAACCTTGAGACAGAATTCCGGGTCCAGATCTACTCCACTCAAAGCCATGTAGAAGAGAAGAGACCACGAAAATGTTCAGATAAGAAAGCAAGCAGAGCAAAAGGAGGAAGCTGGTGAACTGCATTTGCACTCGCTAGTTTAATATGTAGAGGGAAATAACATCTCGAACAAGGCTCTGCAACATCAGTCAGTCAGTCAATCGAGCAATCAATCAATCAATCAATCATACAGTCAAAAAGAATAACCTCATCCTTGACCGAAACTAGACGACAGTGCAGCATGATGAATAGGCAGGCAACGGTACTAAAATACCCCGAACTCACCAGTATCATGACGGGAGGGAATAAAGAGAAGAAGAGCATAAGGCGATTGATCTGAAAGTTTGGAGCCTTATTGGACTCATCATCAATACACCAGGAGATATGTCTTCTGCAAATTGATGACTTATTCTTTCCAACTTTTCGGCTGAACCTGAACCCACCGAGGAGAACCCAACACTCTGATTTCATCTGGGGCACTGCTCTCCTCGAAGAAATGTCCTCAACTCTTCAGCTCCCCACCACATGAGAAGCACTCTCCTACTCAATCATGCTACTACTGGTCGTTTTTCTTGTTGTACCCTTGCCAGAGCACTCAAAGTCATACTCCGCTGCTTCAGAGGATCTCTTAAGGATTACTCTCTATCGTGGCTTGCATTAATAACATCGAGGAGAGCTTTAGAATGGCATGTCGGTGATCGAAAACACTCACATATTATATCCTTTTCCAAGCTCAACCCACCGTTATGCCTTTGCTTTAGATTTGGTACTACGAAGGACACATTTCTACCCGAGATGCGTTTACTCATTTAGGATTCTAGTGACATGTTTCACGTCTTCTGCTCTAACAGGATGGTCTACAACTTTACTTCACATATCGAGCACGTCACTAGTATCTTCAGTAGAACCATTTGATTATAGTTATTATATGTTCTCTTACCGACAAAGTTATGCACAAGTTTTGATTAATACAACTCATTAGGTTAATACCCTTGGTGATAATGTCTCCCATGTTTGCCATAAGGCTTTCAAGGGTTATCTATATGTACTTTCCAAGATGTGTTGTATTCTTTAAGTACTTCCCTTGAATCCAAATAGTATTCTAGATGAGAACTCCAATCCTATAAATATAAATATAAATATGTTTCATTTATCATGTTCGTTTGGAACATCAATTACATTTTTTTAAAATATAACTGAGTTAAGTTAAATGTTTCTACCTAAAACCTGATTTATGGTACTCAGAGAGTACTGTGAAAATAAATTCTAAAGATTTTAATCGAATCTATTGCTGATAATTTATATTATAATTTGAACATTAGGGTATTGAAAACATTCAATTCTACACATAAAATCTATTTAAATTAATGGATTGATCTAGGTGCTCCATGTCGGTAAATCTCTATCTAAACTTGTAGTTTGCAAGCGTGATACCAAATCTATCTGTTCTGCAATATATGTATTATAAAATATTTTTAACTGATCTTGGGAAATGATTTTGGATACTAATCTACAAAAAAGATTACGGAATGAAATCTGTAAATCCTTTGAACATGGTTACCTTCGCTGCCATAACGATCATCTCAATTAGAATATTCACGAATGCAGAGAAAATTAAATAATTCACTTTACACATGACCTAGCAAGAGACCAGACTTAGCCGGCCTTCAGGGTTGAGATTGCATTCCACTTGTAATTAAAAAAATCAAAAAATTTCACTTGTAATTAAAAATTTACACTTTTCGACATCTCTGCATTGAAGTACATATTGCATGGTCTACTTCTTTGTCCGTTGACGAGTAACCCAATGAGAAAATAAGTTGAAAATCATTGTTATTATTTCACAAGTTAATTTATCATTCACTCACTTGAAAATTTTATCAAAAGATTTCCTTACAAAGTTATTATTATAATAGTAAAAATGTAAACATGTGAAATCTAATAGCTTTGCACGCACATATGATACTATACAAAAGATAAATATCTCCTATCAATCACCGAAAGTAAAAGTCAAGGGGGTGACATGGAATTAAGTCCAGTCCATATAGCAATGTAATTAAAAAGTCTATCTTATTGTATTTAAGAAACTAGAAATCAAAAAGAAAAAGAAGATGATATGTAAACAGCTTGAAACCTAAAAAGTAGAGATTATATCATTTAGTTTTCCTATTTTAGTTGAATTTAGTTTTAAACAATACATACTCATTGCTTTACTGAGGTAATAATCATAGGAAAATAGTCACACAAATTGATAGTTTTTTATAGTATTTTTAGGACTGACTTATACCATTCTGATAACAAGGAAGGCAACCACATAGAACACAAGAAGGATGGGAAGACCACATCAAGCCCTACAAGGGAGAGACAAAAGAGGTAGAATGGAATTAGGTCCCAATAGTATCTATATGAGAAATCTGCCGTACTGTACCTAAGATATCCACGCTATGCAAGTACTAAGGTCTACAAACTATTGGAGCATATGAAGAAGCAGCACCCAGAATGATTGCTTTCCTAAGGATTGCACCGGCCAATGCTCTTTGTAGAGCAGTGGACACACATTGTCTAAAATATGCTACATGATAAGCTATATGCTATGATAAAATATGCTATGATAAGCTCTCATGCACTCCTTGACAAATGCGTTGAATGTGTCAAGAATCAAATGAGAGTCACAACAACAAACACATATCAAGTATATCTCTTATGCATTCATACATTACATAGAAATATGTGGTTCACCTTTGTGTGAGGCTATGTCCACATGAAAGCTTTGGGGAAAACCTTTACTTTGTACAGTGCTCACTGCCATAACTCTCATTCAAGTCCAACTCTTGCACCTCCTCACAGTCCACTCTAATTGTAAATCTGCAAGTGAGCCAACCCAAATATAGGGTAACCCTAAGGCATAAGAGTAAAACCTAACAAACTCTCCCTTGACTCTTGTCTTGGGGCGGTTAGTAACCTTGCAACAATTTATTACTTAGTAGGAAGTTCTAGACAGACAACCAATCACTTGACCCATCCTTTAAACTAGGATAAACTAGAACTTATAACCGTAGCCCAAACAAAGATAGAGTAGCCAAAATAGCCAAGGTCACCTCCAATGCTAGGTTACTCTACTCATGCTCCACTTGCACAACATACAGGGTAGCACGATGCCTAGAGAAACTTTCTAAAGGTATGACTTTGGTAAAGGCATCAGCAGGGTTGAGCTTACCATCAATCTTGACTAGATCAAACATTTTTTCATAGCTTGCCTAAGAAAGCGGTATTTGATGTCTAAACACTTAACCCTACTGTCCATCACCTGATTTTTAGCTAGGTGTAAAGCACTTTGACTGTCACAATGAAGCATTACATTACCATGCATTAGCCCTATCTCAGCAACAAGTTTATCCGACCAACTTGCCTCCTTTGCTGCTTTTACTACTACCACATAATCTAGTTCTGTAGTAGACTGTACAACACACTTTTGTAAGGTTGATCTCCAACTAATGCACCCACCACCAAGTGTGAACACATACCCCATTGTTGACCTCCGCTTGTCCAGATCTTGTCCATATTCAACATCTACATAGCCATCTAGTGATACGGCATTCATTGATCTTCTATCAAATAAGAGCCCATAGTCTAGTGTACCTCTCAAATACTTGAGATTCCATTTAACTGCTTCCCAATGTGTCCTTCCTAGATTTGACATATACCTACACACCTTACCCATTGCTAGGGCAAGATTAGGTCTAGTGCAAGTCATCAAGTACATGAGACTCCCAACAGCCTTCTCATAAGAAATGTTAGCTATCAAACCCTTCTCCACAGCATTTGTAGGACAATATGCCATTGAAAGCTTGAAGTAAGAAGTTAGAGGAGTACTTACTGGTTTATAGTTCTCCATGTTGAACCTAGCAAGTACTTTCCTAGCATACTTATCCTGCATCAACTACAACTGACAAGTGATCAAGTTCCTCTTGATCTCCATGCCTAATATACTTGTGGCCAACCCTCGATCCTTCATCCTAAGCTCCAAATTCAAGAGCACCTTGAGCTTGTTCACCTCAGATCTATCCTTGGCAGCTATCAACATGTCATCCACATACAACACCAAATGTGCCAAACACGAATAATAAAACCAAAGGTCTTATTACTCACTGTGTACACACAAGGATCAAACAAACTCCTATTGAAACCGTGAGTGTGCATAAACACATCAAACCTCTTGTTCCATTGGCAAGGTGCTTCCTTCAATCCATACAAGGACTTCACCAATCTGCATACCTTGTCTTCTTGGCCTTTCTTCACAAACCCTATATGTTGTCTCATGAAGATCCTCTCATCCAATGTGCCATAGAGAAATGCCTTGACAACATCTATTTGATCTAAAGTAAGATCAAATAATGCAACAAGCGTCCATAATAGACGTATTTTGGAATACTTTGCAATAGGAGAAAATACCTCATTGTAATCCACTCCCTTATCGTGAGTGAACCCCTCTGCTATCAACCTAGCCTTGTAGATCTTTGATCCCTCCTTATGACCATCCTTCAACTTGTAGATCCACTTGCAATCTATCACTTGTTGATCCTCAAGTAACCTAACTAGCTCCCAAGTCTTGTTATCACTCAAGGATTCTATCCCCTCTCCATAAAACCAAACCACTCATCCTTCTCACTAGAAGAACATGCTTCCTTGTAAGATGAGGGTTCACCTTCTTCCAAGACCAAAGTATGAGCATCATTCCTTGAAGTCAAGTCATCATCCAACAACTTTGTTGAATCAGTCCACGTACCATATTTGTTTGGAGCTCGACTAGCACACCTTGATGACCTCCTATATGAACACTCTGCTTGATCTCCATGGTAGGTCCAATGTGAGGCTGACCTAACACATTTTGTTGCTCACCAGCAACTACTTGCTCCACTTGTTCTTGCTCATCAAGAACTTGCTCCATTGTAGGAGCATCTCCTTCCTCCTCATCACCTAAGTGATTAATCTCCACCTCAACTAGATCCAAGGTGGGAGACTTGTCTTTGTTAGTGTAGGGAGCCTAAGAATTCTCCTCCTCCTTGAATGATTTGGATTCATTAAAGGATACATCCCTACTGACCACAACCTTACACTCTACTAGATCCCATAACCTATAAGCTTTCACTCCACTTTCATAGCCAAGAAAAACACATTTCTTTGACTTAGCATCCAACTTGGACCTATTCTCCTTAGGTGTGAGTGAATATGCAGCACAACCAAATATCTTCAATCTTCCATAATCAGCTGGTCATTGATGCCTCAACTCATATGGCATTTTGAAGTTGATTGCATTGGATGGAGAAATATTTACCACATATGTTGCTCCATTGATAGCTTCTGCCCAAAACTCATGTGGCAAATTTGATTCACTCAACATACTCCACACATGCTCCAACAATGTCTGGTCAAGCCGCTCAACAACATCATTCTACTATGGAGTGTAAACTGTAGTAAGGTGGCAAGTTATCCCTTGTTTTGTGCAGTACGCTTGAAACTCTCCAGAGATATACTCCCCATCGTTATCTGATCTTAGACACCTCACCTTCTCTCCAATCTGAGTCTAGACTTGGATCTTACACTTCTTGAAAGTGGCAAAGACTTCAGACTTGTGTTGCATGAAATAAATCCACACAAACATTGAGTAATCATCAATAAATGTCACATAGTAAATTTTTCCAGAGTGTGAGGATGTAGGAGATGGTCCTCACACATCACTGTGTACATACTTGAGTAGACCCTTGGAACTATGGATCCCCCATCCAAAAACAGATCTGTTCTATTTTCCAAAGATGCAATGCTCACAAAAATCCAACTTCATAGTCTTAAAGCTGAATAGCAAGCCATTTCTTCTTAAGACAAGCAAACCATTCTCACTCAAATGACCTACCCAAGAATGCCACATAGTCATCATCCCATCATGAGACCCTGTTACATTGGCTTCTCCACACAATGTAGTGCCTTCCAATACAAATAGATTCTTTCAAAAGTTACCTTGCAAGATAACCTTTCCACCGGAAGTGACTCAAAGTACCCCATCGCCAACACTCCATTGATGACCTTTGGCATGCAATACTCCAATGGAAATCAAGTTCTTGTTCATGTAAGGTATGAATTAAACATCATTTAACTTCCGCATAGCTCCATCAAACATTCAAATCCTTATGGATCCAATACTCTCAATCCAACAAGGTTGATCATTCCACATCAGAACTGAACCATTTGATGTTGAAAGTGAATAGAAGGACTCCTTGATATAGCATATATGGTAGGAGCAAGTACAATCTAGAATCTACTCATCACCCATACTAGGAGATGAGGCACAATGGGCATACCCACAACGTCACAAATCATACTAATCATCCAACAAATCAATATCCTCCTCAACATAAACTATGTTTATTGAAGAGCCTTCATCTACTTTTCCTTTGCCCTTAGCTTTACAATCCTTCACATAGCCTACTTTGCCACATCCCCAACAAGTCACTTGTTTCCTCTCCTTGGACTTGCCTCTAGACTTAGACCTAGACCTAGCCTTGCTTTTCTCCTTATCACCATAATTAGTCCACTAAGGTCTCCCACGTTGGATAACCAAAGCATTGCCTTGAGTAGAAGATGAAATTGAGGTTGCACCAAGTTTTTGTTGCAATTCATCTATAAGTAGAGCTACTGTCACCTCTTAAAAGGTAATAGTTGTTTCTTTTGAAAATTCATGAAAGTGACTGATAGGACGTCGGCAAGGAGCCCAAAAAGTGCAGTGCCTTTTGCTCCTCATTCAAGTCCTCTCCCAATTTTGTCAAGTCTACTAATAGGTCACAAAATGCATCCACATTGTCTCTTATGTTGGTCCTTGGTCCTTGGTTTCATCTTGAACGTGATTAGTTTGAGATTGGTGTACAATCTATTTGACAATTCATTCTAATAATACTTGCTCTAAAGTGCATCAAACAAGGAAGAACAATCAGAATGCTCTCCCACTTGCTTGATCAAATGGGCTGAAGGTGAAGCAAGTATTCATGGCTTGCTCTTGAGTATCCCAATCACTTTGTCTCACATCCTCAGGTTTCTTCCTCAAGAGCTTGCACTCAATACTCTTTCACTTGCCGTTCCCACAACAAGTAATCCATACGGCCATCAAACTTTCCACATAAAAATTTGGTCCACCAAGCTTCAAAGTACCTATCTTGACTTTCCTCTGCTCCAAAAGTACTCTAAGGCTATTGCTGCACTTAGATACTCCTCTTGAGTCCCTGAACCTTCCACCTTAAAACTCCAATACTCAGGAGAGTGGATCATAAGACAAAAATTCTTTTACAACAGCTTCTTCAAGTACTCAAGTCAACATCTAGTTCCATCAACTTGTAGCCTTGAAGATAAGCTTTCCAATGCACTAAACAGATCATTCATTCGAGTCCATAGTCAAAAGTTATGAATTGAATTCAAGGGTTAAAACCTTGGAATCACACCAAACTCTCTTGTTTCTAACCCCTTTGAAGAATCTCCAAGACTAGGAGGGATAAGTGCATGGTCACCTTTTATTGTTTTTTTGGTAGCAATATCTGACACACACAGCTAAAACAAGACCTACATTTGTCTCTGTCAATCTATTCAAGTCTTTCAGTGGTCTACATTCCATCTACCTCTTGGATGCTTAGCCTCCGAGCATTGGAAGCTTAAAACACTCTCATCTTCAACGACTAACAGATCACCAACAAATAAAGAGATCTCCTCTTGGCCTTTGCACTTCCAATTGGCTTGTGGTGTATTTCTATTCCACATATGATGGTGAATCCACCTGAACAAATCACCTTTGGATTTGCAAGCAATTACAATAGAAGACGTGCACTTCTTCTTTTTCTTTTGCTACATTGTAGATACTTTTTCAACAAAATTACTCAAAATTTTCTGAATATAATTCAATACTTGAAAGAAAAATTTTCTTGGCTTCCAAGCAGATCAAGAAGAGGTGATTTATACCACCCACCCAGCTCCCCTGATCTACCTGCATCTTATTGTCCAAACCTTGATTTTGCAACGTCCTCAAGCTCCTAACCAATGGCAAGGGATACAACCAAGGAATTAATTATTCCACTCCAAACCACTCCTTTATTGATACCTAGACATCAAAGCCAAGAAATCTAGATCTAGGTAACAAGAAGTCTATTGCAACTCTTCTCATTTCTCCCCTAGTCCTGCTCTACAACAATAGAGCTCGAGAGCCTTTTGGGATCTTACAGACAAACAAACCCATGCTATCTCTCCCAACCTAGAAGATGCAAAATCTTCTTCCCTCCTCTACCACAATTTAGAGCGTAGAGCTTGCTTACATCCACTCCCCTGCCTACTACAATGAGAGGAGAGCAGTTTCTCACCAGGCAAGAGCCTCTTCCTAGACCCAAAATGAGCTCTTTATCTCCAACAGTCTTTAACTACAACTACATCTGTGAAAGGATTTGCATATCAAGCAGAAAAAGAGAGAGTCAAAACAGAGACAAAAGAAGAGAGCACATGCACTAGTACCAAAACTTTGATGATCTCTCCACATGATATCAAGTCGGGGAATTGTAGCTTGTACGATGTCTCTTCCTCCTCTCAAGTCTAAATCTGTTATAGAGAATTGAGCAACAACTGTCTGCCCTATTCCTACCACAACAACAACTACTGCTACAGTTGCTTTACATGGAAAGAAACAAAGGAGAAGACTTGCAAAACTTATTTTGGATTACAAAGAATTGTAAAAATATTTTATTTTATTTTTGCGCAGTTGGAAATAAGAGGGTCTGGTTCTTGTGAGCTGCATTTTTGATTCTCTAGAGAGTGACTTCGTGCAAGCCACAACCAGCAAGTGGGTTCAGAGTTCATGACCAGTGACTGGGGTTACATTGTACTTACAACAATATTGCCAAGGCTGGTGGATTCCCTGAACCTGATCTCATCCACTACAAGCCCAAGGATTTTGACTTTGGCAAGAAGAGGGCTTTTCTCCCCCGTGATCAGCAATTCTTTGGTTTCCTCTAGTAGATCATCCTTGAAGGCATTTTGCTGAAGCTCAAGATTCTTCCCGATCTTGATGTACCAGCACCTGAGGAGGTTGCCAATTACACCATGCAAAATATGTTGCATTCAATCCCCATTGCTATTCCTAACATTCATCTCCTTTCCTATGGCTCTCTTGACACCAGGTGCTGCTCTTTACTTTCTTCAATTACTCTCTGATATCACCTTAATAGAAAAATACTCTCCTCTCTCATTACTCACTCTAATACGAATTGTTGAGAATCAGACGAGAGTCACAACAACACTCACACATCAAGCATATCTCTTGTGCATTCATACATTACGTAAATAAATAAATACGTGGTTCACCTCTGTGTGAGGCTACATCCATGGAAAAGCTTCGGGAAAAACCCTTTATTTTGTACAAGCTCACGGCCATAACTCTCATTCAAGTCCAACTCTTGCACCTCCTCACAATCCACTCTAACTGTAAACCTACGAGTGAGCCATCCCAAATACAAGGTAACCATAAGGCATAAGAGTAAAACCTAACAGATCGCCATGTCCATCACTCCATATAACTCCAAGGCTAGAGGAACAAGGAGGTGACCTCGTTGCATACCCTTATACTTGGAGACCTTTAGTGCTACTGCTCAGCTTGCCACCCATCTAGGAGGATGAGAAATCACTCCCTCCAAAATTGCATCACGCATCATCTTTACTTCAATAACACCTGGAGGAAAAAGGATCCCTCTTCTAGCTTGGTCACATAAGTTTCCAATACTGGCCTATCAGTAATAACAAAACCACGGAATGACAGGAAAGTAGTAGTGTTGAGAGAGCACAACTATACAAAAATGCTATAGGTGCCATCTACTTATCTATGCCTACCCCTCCACACATTAAGATGTCTGTCTACGTGCCAATCTCCCATCACACGCTTGAATATCTATGGTTTGAAGATATCACCAAAGACTCTTATATTTTTCGCGTCAATATCTCTAAGTTGAGATAGAAAAATCAAGGGAAGAGAACCATCTAGAGAAGTAGGTTAATCGATGCAAAATAGTAAAAAAGAGTATACCAAATGCCGCCTATGAATCTCCTACTTAACTCTTATAACTAAGTTAAATAAAACATATTATTCAATGTGATGCTTAAGAAAATCAAAAACTGAATTTGCCTCTTTAGGGGTTTAGCCTAGTTGTAATGTCTTTTGTGTACTCTTTGTGGAGTTTATTTAGTTATTTACTCTTTGGTAGAGCTTGATGTCTGAAAGGCGACCGCGTAGGAAAAACAAAGGATGGGAAGACACCATCAATCTGTACAAGGGAGAAACAAAAAAAGTAACATGGGGCTAAGCCTCAATAGAGTCACCTAAGAAATCTGCCCTACCGCACCTAAGAAATCTGCCCTACCGCACCTAAGATATCCGAGCTATGCAAGTCATACGGTCTACACACAACTGGAGCATCTGAAGAAACATCACCTAATGTGATTGCTCTCCTATGGATTGCACCAGCCATTGATGTGACAACTCGGCAAATATCACTTTTGCGATAATCGGGTAAGTAAAGTTTGTTCCCGCAAAGATACGAGTCAGAAATTTCCAAACACAAAGCAAAGTAACAATTTCAGTTCTTCTTGGTTGCATCTTTAATCTCTCAGGTAGAAACCACACCCAAAAGAGAGTAACAAGCATTGATTCGCAGTCTTGTCACAAATTCACACTCCTTAATCACAACTCCATAAAATCTTTCCAAACAATCTTGATTGTGATGATTCAGGCTCTCCCAAAAACGGCACTTCATTGCAAAACGACTTTGCCTCAGAATTGTGTTCCACCCCTCCATTGAAGGCACAACTTCCTTGATCAAAATTGCTTCACATCAACCTCGCACTGCACTCACAAATGCAAAATACTACCAACACTACAATTCCTCTCAGATCTGTCAAGGCATTGCTTCGATTGCACTTCACTCAGGATCAAACACATAGAATGAAGATCAAGGCTGCGGAATCCAACATCCAACAAACACACTGACTTGCACTTCGAATTTCTTCACACACTCACAAACACAAAGTTGATACTTGGAATCAAGCTCAAGCGACGAGCACTACTTCACAACACTTTGCTTTATCTATTCTCAGAAATTATGAGCACTGAACAACATTTCTTTGTGAATGCCACTCTTAAATAGTGAAGAAATCGACCATTCTAACAACTATACCGTTCTACAACAACTCTTCTAACCTACAGATACAAAATGACAATGCACATCTTCATATCTGCCTCTTCAAATCTCAAAATTGTTACTAGTCCGATCCGATGTCTACTTCTTCCTCGGCTTTCAAACCTGAACCCAAAGTAATTTTACTTCCTAATATTTTTTCCTCGAGTCTTGTATTTTCTTTTTCTTCTACCAGATCCAAAAATTCTCTTTCCTAATCTGAAATTCCACTAGTGGGTAATCTATCTAAATCTTTATCTCTCGACCCACTCTTCTCTAATGTCTCCATCGGTAACTTTGAAGACATTTGTACTCCTATGTTATCTACTTTGGGTTTTGCTCTAACATCTTTCCGAAGCTTTTCTATCTCTATTTTCACTAAGTCTAATCTAATCAAAATTTTATCCTCTACCTCTAAAATCTTTCTGTCTACACAAGTTCTGAGACTAATTAACAACGCGTTCAAATCTGTATCTTTTGCCTGTCTTTGCCTCGTCTCCTACACCAACAACTTTAACTCGTGCAGCCTCGTCTCTTCAATCCAATTGCTGGCCTCTGTACTTAACATTGCATTCATTCAAAGGACTATCTCCTTCAATGGCTCCAATCTTGTCTTCCTCTCACGTTCTCGATCTGCAAGCCAATCCTCTCGGTACATCACCAACTCCACCTCAAACTCGGCTTTCACCGACTCCTTCTCCTTCTCCTTCTCCTTTTGGACAACCTTCTCCTCCTGATTACGAAGTAATTCTCGTAATCGGTCTTCTTCTCTATATCGTGCCGCCAACTCTTGTTGCCAGAGTTGCTTCTTCTCCTCGATACTCTCCATCCCCTTATCGAGCTCCTGATCCTTTGCAGCTACTCTAGCCATAGCATGGATTACCTCTACTCTTGAATCAACAAACTGCTGCTGCAAGATCTCATACTCAGCTACTTGTCTCTCCCTTGCTATGTCACTCTTCTTCACAAGATCCTCTTGATAATTCACTTCTCTCTTCAGGTCTTCAATTACCTGACTTCTCACCATTGCCTCCGCTTGTAGTACTTCTCTCTCTTCCTCACCTCGGGTTATACTCTTCTTCAACTCCGAGTTCTCTTCTTCTAATCTGGACAACACCTGCAATACAGTCTTTACCTCCAGACATGTCGACTACATCTCCTTCTTCTTGTACTCCAGCTTTACCAATAGAGGACATACCACATCCCACAGGTACTCGACTCCATCACTCGGGGTTACTTCTTCTTGCATGGCCACTTCTCTTTGTACTTTGTGTTCATCCAATACTCGCCTTCTTCTTTGCAATCTTTGTATCAAAATTGACGCCTCACTTCCTGAGCTTTCACTCACATCTTTTGTTGCTTTACTTGGCCCCGCTTCACCTTTTTCCTTACATCTTGAGCAAACTCCTCTCTACACTACGATCTTCTTCTCTTTGGGCAAAGTTACTTTGTCTTCCAATTGTGTATTATCTTTGGCTTCAATTTCTGCCTGCACTTCTTCTTCTTCATCTTCTTCAGCCGCCAGCGCCGATGTCATTTCTCCCCCTTCATTGCTATCACTACTCGTATCTCTACTCTGCAGCGTTAGCTCAGGCTCCTCCTCGTGTTCCATGTCTTCAGTCTTGAGCTTGGCATCACCTTCCGAGTCTTCATCCTCCGACTTGATCACCACCATACCTCGCCCTAGGTTGCCTTTCCATGTCTTCCAAGGTTTCTTTGTGTCTTTGGCTTTGCCTTGCTGACTTCTCTTCTTTGTATTCGGGGTACTCACTGCGACCTCCACATTCTTCCCTGTCTTCATGTAGTAGTCGTCGGTGCTCTTGATTTGCAATATGTATTGCTGCTCCTCGACATCTACTTCCTTTCGCAAGTCAAGATGGAAGTGCAACACCATCCGAGTTCAGCAAATTTAGCTTGAGGTAGAAATGCGTTGCAAACGGCATGATGTAGTGTGGAGGCAACTTATCCCACAAATTCCACACCATCTGCCTCGTTCTCCTGTGGAAACACCTCGCCCAATTGATCGGTTCTCCTGCAAATAGCTTGTGAAAGAACACCACTTGGTGTTTCATCACATAAGTGGTTCTCTCCGGCTTCAGGATGGCCATTAGTGCACTCACGATTCCTCTCTTCACAGGGTCTTTGTAGCTCTCAACCTTGTACCCATTCTTTGTCCGCTTTGACGAGAAGGCATCTCTCACCTCTTGGGTTTCTTGAGCTATCTCTCCCTTTCCCAAGAACGTGGCCCCCTGCTCCGAGCCTGCTTCCTTCCTGAGTACAAGTCTCAAATCCGACTCTGTCCAACGAGCCAAATTTCCTCTCTTCTTTTCTTCCTCGGGTCCATTGAGACACTTGCTCTTGATGATTTCTGTCATGAAACCTAGAAAGCTCACATTCCAGTTCCATGCCAAAAACATGATCAAAAGTCGGCTCAAGACTTCGATCCTAGCTATTACATCTAACCTCCAAATCGCATGATTTCTCACTGCGAATTCAGAGTTCTTCTTTCCTCCTCTCATCTCTTATGCCTTCTCACTATCTCTTGATTTCACTCTTGCGACTTCTCTCTTACGCACTAACGCGATTCCAACTCTATTTCCCTTCCCATGATCACTTGTAAGACGACTTCTCAATGGCAAAGGAAAATTACTTGACATTTCGTTGTTGCGAGTTCAATTTTTATAGAGTTGCGCTTCTTCGTCTTTCTTCACTTTGAGTTTCTACCAAGAAATCACACCTCTTGCATGCACCTGTCACTGTCAATCAACCTTTGCGCGTATGAGCCGCCGGTTTTTGAATGGTCCCTTCTTGAATTTCTCGCTCCGACAAAAGGTTGTTAGACTGTCTTTGCCTCATGTTGAGCTCCCCCCGATACGAAGACAATTTACTTTGGGTTGTATGCTGACAGGGCATTTCTGAGTACTTTGCCTTATGACCTGAAGTCACTTTACTTCGGGCTTCATCCCGAAGACTCTTTTCTTCACCTTCTTTGGCCATACAGGCGCAATCCGACTTCTCTATACACTTCTTCTTCTTTATTTTGAAAAAAAAATGTGGGCACCACAACTGCCCTTTGTAGAGCAATGGACACATGCTGTCTAAAATATGCTACAAAGTATGAGAGTGAGAGTGATACCCCCTGACGTCTAACATGATAAGCTCTCGTGCACTCCCTGAAAAATGTGTCAAATGTCATGTCCATCGCTCCATATAACTCCAAGGCTAGAGGAACAAAGAGGTGACCTCACTGCATACCCCTATACTTGAAGACCTTGCGACCTGCTGCTGCACTCGCCGCCCATCTAGGAAGATGGGTAATCACTCCCTCCAAAATTGTATCCCGTGTGGGGTTCGTAACCACGACATCCGCTACTGTCACCTGATCATTTCGGACCAAGTATAAGTCTGCACTGACACGTATTGTTTGCAAAGCATACAAACGCTCCTTCCAAGCCAAGTATCCACTCTCTCATGCCATAGCAAACACTATGTCTCTAATGATATCATGGGTAGCTATCCTCTGTCCTCCAAAAGGACACCGTGTCATGTGGACTGCTGCTGCATCTAGTGTAGAACTACACTCACAAGTGAGTAATGAAGATGTAGATGGGTGGACCAAACCTAGGCAAAACCTCATTGTTGTAGAGAAAGTAGCTGGTTCGAGTCGGAAAGCCCTAATGCACGGTTGAGCTTGGATCCAAGAGCATGCAACTTTGCCGGAGCAAGAGCAAAGACATGCTCTAGTAGCCTAAGGAATGGACGAGTCGACTAAGAGAGAATGTAGCGTATGCTCACAGTGTCACTCCATCAAGGAAGACTGTAAACCTCTAGTCCAATCTAATGATAGTGAAGCAAAAGGTGGAAAATCCTTTCATGCTCATGGGGATAGACTATCTCTTGTCTACCACAATAACATCGGGAGAGAAAAGGATCCTCCCTCCACCTCTGTCACATAAGTCTCCAAAACCGGCCTATCAACAACCACAAAACGAGAGGAAAGTAGGGGTGCCAAGAGAGCCTAACTACCCAAAAAACGCTATAAGTGCCGTCTCCTCCATAGAAAGCAAGCCAACCCCACCATATGAGATCAGTAGAGCCGTCTGTCTACGTGCTAAATCCCATGTCACACACTCAAAAGTCCTTGGTCCAATAATATCACCAAAGACTCGCATAATCCTCCTATCAAATGCTCTCAGATGTGATAGGAAGGACGATGAGGAGGAAACTATACGGATGAGGTAGGATGGTCAACGAGCAATACTGGAAGAGAATATACCTAATTCCACCCACGGATCTTTTAGTAATAGAAGGTCATCCACATGGAGAACATCCTCTGTAGTGTCTAAGAAGCGTGTGATAAAATCCTCCGATCCTATTGGCTCCCTCATGTGAACCACCATGTTGGTAGTAAAGGAAAGCCGGAGAGCCATAAAAAGACCACACAAAAGGAATGAGACTCACCAAGATCCACCAGCCTCCCTAAGCTCTCTAAAGATGGATGCACATGAGACGCTATTAAAAGCGTTCTCAACATCCACCTATAGGACAACCCACTCCGGATGGATATCTAGGAGTGCTCTAATGCCTAGGGATGAAGCCTCACATCCTCCAAGTGTAGCTACTCCAAACTGATGTGGACTAAGGTGCTACCAAAAGTGAGAACGATGTTGAAGGACAATGGTACGACTGACCAAACACAAAAAGATCTCTCCAATAGCAATTGGTCTAATGCCTCCCGTGTCCTTCTCCATCGTGAGAAGTCGACTAGCACTTAATACCCGACTAACAGACATGGGAATGTCTCCTCTCACTACTACTGTAGCCACCTGAAACAACTCGGTAAAACCACTAGAAGGATCATCTATCTGGAAGCAATCTCTAAGGTGCTCATAAACTATCCCTGACAAGCCTCTTGAGGAAAGGCGAGGGGCAATACACAATGCTTGTGCAAATAGCGACCTATCAAAACATAAAGGCTGCTCAGAGTGATAATCTAAGACCTCTAGTGGTAGTCCCTCTACTGCTATAGGATGTAGTGAGCATAGGGAAGAGATGGTCTCATCAATAGGACCAACTATAGACAAAGGGTGTAGCACTCGTGCTACTCTACTAAACTCTCCCGCTTGACCCAATGTTCTACATCGTCGTAATCGAGTGGAATCTGTGGTATCCTACGGCGATGCCTGTCTCCTAAATCATGTAGCCCTAACAGACTCCTCTTGAAGGGCTGCCCAATCCCCCGTCCGGAATCAATGAAATCTAGCAGCCACCTCTCTATGCCCCGCACGTCCCCCTCTAGCATTACGAAGACACCATCGAGGGAGTAAGAAGAATAGAAACCATGCTAACTCGTCCAAGGGCTCACGTGCCAAACGGTCTAGTGGTAGACGAAAAACCTATCTAGCCTAATCATGGAGTGTGCGGGGTAACCTATGGAATAAACGTGAACATGGCAAACTAATTTCAAATAACCCCAAAATGCAACCCGCTTGAGAAGCTAACCACTCCCGCAACTCAATGGGTATCCTTGGAACGATCAATGAAAGTATAGAAGAAACGTGCGTAATCCCAAGTTTCAATATTGCCGATGTGATCGCTCATCTCAAGTGGATTTTCCAAGTGGTCCAATCATAATCCTTGTGCATACTTCTCATATAGTTTTTTATCCCTCGCAAGGTAAAATATCAATGACACACCAGACATGGTGTATCCCTATTCGCTCTAGACTACCATACACAAAGAAAATATAACCATGGTTAACACAAGAAAAATAATAATAACACATGCTACTTCTCTACCTATCTCCCCATCTAGATATTGTCTCAACGTCTCCCCGTCTCCACCCTCTCCCGCATCTCCCCGCAACAACCCGTTCAGTAACCCGTTCAGTTTCAGAGCTTGATGGGGGTTTCCTTTACTCTTTGCCGTCCTATGCGCCTGGTTTATGCAAATTCAGACGCGTTCTAGGCTGGTTGACATGACACTGTAACGCGTCGTAAATCTTTAAAGATGACACATGATTCCTTGAGATTGAGATGCAGGAATTACTCCGTGTCAAATCCATCAATTACTACTTGGACACGTGGTGTGTGGGTGGTCGCATCGATCCAACTGGTCGCGCCGCATTGGTCATCAGCTATCGAGTATCATTTCTTAGAATCTATGTGTTTATCACACGTAGACGTGTCATGAATAATTTGTAATCCGCCGGACGGTAGGCCCTGGGTTCTGTGACCGTGCCCACACTTCTTTCCGCCAAATTTTCTTTCATTCAACGAAATGTGATGCCAGCATTCTGTGTGTACGAGCAAATGGATATCTCATGATTTTGACATGTAATTTCTCCTGTATCGTTAAACTGCATTTTGTGACACGGACAGAGAGAAGAGATGTGTGTTTCTTGCGTTTGTGGAACAGGGTGTTTCGTCCCACATCCTTCTGCTGCAATCGTCTCCTCGTCCTACGCAACTGTCTAATTTCAAGTGTTTTGCACTTTCCGTTCGTGCAATACCTTCGAAGAAGACATCCACCATTTTGTTGAGGTGGAATACGCATTTGCAGATAAATGCGTTGAGTCGCCGGGAATTGGAAATTCTCAAGACTCCAGTCGCAGGTTGCAAACTGAGAATCCATTCGTAAGTTCGCGGAGGCTCTATGAAAGGTTTAGGTGAACTAGTTTCCAAGGACATCACTTGTAACTTTCGAACAGGGAAATGCATTCGCAAGCTGTGTGAGGAAGTAACCAGGCACGAGTTTCACAGCCAGTGGGACTTTCCCATTGGTGGTATGTTCGATTTATCTTCTGGTTCAATTTTGTAAGAATTCAACTCGCTGGAAGGACTCAAGGAGAGAAACTTAATACCGTCGTAGAGCTTTATCCTGAGGAATGGCCGGGAGAATCGTCCAGAACCTCACGGTAACTTTCCCACGACTGCAATTTTAATGACGCACACGCATTGAACAGCTGCAAAGGCTGATATTGAAACCCAGTAGAGAAGAAATGGCCATCGAGGCAATCAGCACTGGAATCCCTTCCTGTCTACGAACTGGATACAATTGCTGTTCATTATGTTACTGTGTACTAAGAATTTCCCATCCAATTCTCAAAGTCGTCAGCAGCAATAATTTTGCACGCGATTTTCTCTACTTGAATTCAGAATTCCGATTGCTAAAATGTGATTCGATATCTTCCCGTTTGTAACTAGAAGTCGCCCCCAGAGTGAACTTCCATGACGGAATCATCACTAAGAACGCTAGTGTTACAGAACTTACCAACACTTGAGCTCGTTTCCGTTTGTAGTTTGCACCGGACTACGAAATTTTCATCGGAAATCTTACGATTTATACGAAGAGTGAGCATGAACATGGTTTCCACGTACGCCTTAGAACCCTTGTTCACGAAGCGCGATAGCGACTAAATAGCGATAGAGTCGAAAGTGAAGGAGATGCGATACGGATAGTGTTATTAAATATCATGATTTCAGGCGACATCATGAACATGTTACACATTCTTATCGCTGTTCCGTCCATTCCCAGGCCGAACAGTGATCATTCTGCGCTCTTCGCAGGCAAGGGATGATGTGATTGATTGAATTCCATCGATTATCCTCGTCAATCTGATTACTACTAGTGCTGCTCTCTGCGCTCTGAAGATGCATGGGTAACTGAGAGCGATTCTAAAAACTACCAGCTAGAATTCCAGAGTCAACCGTCATCAAAATTCTATTTCGTGATTGGTGTCCATGTGATTTGGTATATTGTTCACAAAATGAAGTTCCTGAGATGAAAAGCCGGTCTTCCCACTCTTCTCTCATTCGCTCGTTATATGCGGGAAGAAGATCACCATCTGATTGTAGAACATCGAGCATTGCCTTGCAATTGAAGGAACCTAAATCGGGCCTCTCCCTTCGTAGCTTTAACTGCCAACATTGGCATTTACTAGTTGATCCATCTATTTCTGGGTAGGTAACCTGCACTGTCGTGGTTTTCCGCCGCAGCTCATCATTCTGGAATGCCATGTTATTGTTGTTGGGTTCCAAAGACTCTAAAGCTCAGATTGGACAAGAGTGCAAAGACCTTTAGTTTCGGGATCAGAAAAGGCGAATGTCCACGCGTAACAAGGAGCGGCGGACATCTCTCACGCAAAGGCGAGTTACTGCCAATCATCACGGTAGAAAACCAGAAGGATCTGAGCGATTTGATACTCAGAAACTTACTTGTAGGATGAAGAAACATAATCCTAATGTTAGTGCTATGGGTTTTTAGGGTCAGATGGACTGTGGCTTCTAATCTTTGCATGATCTAATATGAATGGACATTTACTTCAGTTCGCGTCAGGATGTTCGCTAAATTTTCCAGTCGGGGCGTCTCAGATTCCTGATCTATCATCACTGCTCATTAGCTGTTGCTTTCGCAGTCCAGCCTCTGCTTCTCGTTCTCGGGTGATGGAAGCTTTTGTTTTAAGCAATCACATACATTCCAACAAATGTAAAGGGAACAATCAAATGGCGAGCTCCATTACCAGATTTACTCCACATTGGTGTACGATACCACCGCAAACGACGGATGGAACATGAGGAATAACACGAGCTCCCGTTCATACTTTCAAACTAAGATACGGTTTTGTCGGTTAATGTTTAAGAACATTACTTGGAAAAACTTGCCGCATCCGACTGGAGAACACATCCAAAACACGCATGTAATCTGAACTAATGCATGATAGTAGAAGATTCTAGTACCATGTTTACCATTAAGCCTTGGTTAAAATAATTGTGTGGAGCGAATTGCAAGTCCTTATGAGGTATGAATCTTCGAGTAGAGCAGAACTTGAATTGCAGTGCCAGAACTAAACCAAAAGTAACATCTGCGTTGATGACAGTGTAGCCGACGCATGTAAAAGGACTAATGTGCTTGACCTTCCTCAACGATACAATTCGGGAATGTGCTTCTAACAGTACAGTTAGAATTCATAGATTAGCATCCGAGATTGAACGTCTGAAGTGTACAGATCGCTTGTTAGAACTTTCATCTCGAATTTGGACTTTGAGGTGAAGGGGAATTTCATTTATATTCTGTGTTTCAAGATAGTTCGGTAGATATCACCTTCCTGTTATCTGAGTGGAAGTCTACTTAATCAGTGCTGGGAAGTAGAGGTTTCCCCGAGAGTACCTCGAAATTCCCATACCAATACCATAAAATATTCAAGCTTGTCATTTCCGGCCACAGTTGGATAGCTCTAGGACGCAAATCATGGTCGTATTTCTTCTAGTAATAGGTTCCTGTTAAACTTGAAAGTGTTTTCTTTCATGTGGTGTTTGGACATTTCTTTCTTCTGGTTGACTCAAGATCACGATCACTGATACAGTCAAGAAATTGTTCATTGTCACACTGCTTAAAAGATGTGCACAACTTCTCTCAACAGGACATGACTAGATTCAGACAAGTTCCCCAAGCCATCATCAAACCACACCTGGAAATCCACGATCTGTTTCCGATTGTCCTTGGACAAGATTAGCCTTCACAAACCTCTCACCAATCTCGTCACTTCACCATCGTCCATGACACTCTGAAAACTTCAATACTACTCTAAATAGACGCTCCTGCTTCCTCCCACCTTCGATGGCAACTCCATGATCATTCGCTATGATTTCCTAGTTTACACTTGGCCGGACCTCATTTTTCTTCAAATTTCACTACCATGTCACCACTCCTCCCAAGTGTTTAGTGGTAAGGGGAATTTCAGTACTTCAATCGATCTTGTCGATATTAAATACTTCCATCATCCACGATAAAGTTAGTGAACCCGTTTTCCAAAGCATACAAACTAGTTCTTCATGGTGTTAGATTGAGCAGAACTTTCAAAGACAATGGCACGAGTGAAGTCGATTGTGCACAACAACATACCTCTACAACTGTCAAACATTCAGAATGGTCGAATGACTGCGCTGGAATACCTAAAGCCTAGACATGCCCTTGTACAACCCTTTTAACATAGAAAGGATTCAGCGCTGCTCGTAGGTAGTGATAACACAAGAAGAAAGTCTTTTTATATTGAGAAGATTTGCAAGTGACATCTTACCGCACCACCTGGACAAACCCCTTCCGACTCTGTTTTCACAACAAAGCTCTCCGAAGGAATTGATAACGTCCTACTTACTAGCTCTGGCGTAACTTCCTGAGTATTTTCTTTCAGCATTTTTAGTACTCCTCCAGGCATCGTCTGGTTCACGCCCCTCTTCGTGGAACAATTCCTTTGGCAGGTCAAGGAAGCTTGATATTCTTGTCTGCCTAAACCCGATGTCTGGTACAAGAGCCTGTCTTCTGTATGTGATAAAACTGCAACAAAGTGGCCAAAAAGCAAGGGATATTCGTAAGTAGATGAGCAAGCATGGAGTCCGATGACAAGAGACTCAGAAACGGAAAGATTAGATGTCCTTCTTATGAAGTGGAAGCATGTAAACGACTTGCTTTCGGATGATAGTGCTTACAGCTGGTTTTTAGCTCGAGTAACACCAACATAAAACAATCTTCGTTCTTCATCTACTTCTCCTCTAACGTGAGGTAAGATCCCTTCCTCTAGCCCTGAGATAAAAACATTGTCGAACTCCAGCCCTTTTGCCGCATGAAGAGTCGAGAGCTTGACAGTGTCTAGTTTCTTCTCATCCTGCACAGTTTGACGCCAGTCCAAATACGGACAAACATCAACAGCAGGTCACAAGATGCTTAAGCAGGTCCATTGCAGACTTGAAATAATGCAGGGACTAGGAGCACTGAGAGATTACACACAGACCTCTGTCACTTCATCTGACTCTGAATTGAGGGCAATCGATTCAAGGAACATAGAGAGTGCAGGCCTTCCGCACCCATGCTTATCTGCCAAGGCCTACAATCAAGAGCCACATGTTAATTTCTGTAGGTTTCAACTCTTTCAAAATGAGCCAGTCCTGCCCAAGCCAAGAAATTTCCTTCAGTATCTAAAACCTAACCCACCTGAAACTCTTCGATGTGTCCCGTACGTTTCTCAACGTTCTCATCCGAACCCTCAAGATGTTCCAGGAATTTTGTCCTGTCCAGTATTGCAAACATCAAATAAGATATAGGTATATGAGAGCAGAAGCCGTTCTGGGAACGGGTGATCCAGAACTCATGAAATGCAAATGATCCGTAACCAAGATGTACTTTATGCACAATGCTAGAATAAAAATCCATAAAGTAGAATGCATCGAATGTAACCAGAAGCAAAGGCATAATTGCAACAATTTGAGAATAACATATATCTAAAGGACTAGTAAACACCTTGAAATCGATAACAGTTATGCAAACGAATGCGAGAAATATAAAACGTTATGTAATAGACCACCAGTAAGCAGTGCGTGAAAGATGAAAATTAAAACGTAGGCCGGAGTCGGGTAGGAATGCTGTAGACGCGGGCAATCATGAATCAGGCAAAGAGCGAATAATAGGGAGGGAATTAGCTGGGGAATGGAGGAGTGGAACAATGCGAGAGCTTATGGATGGTGTTGTTGCAGAGACACATCGAAGTGTAACAGGGTAACGAGAGCGAAGCGAAAGAGGACAGGATATAAAGTACATCGCAACAAGCGCTATGGACACTTGAGTCCTGAGACACTAAACAGCAACGGGAAGCAGAAGGCGGCCATAGTAAACCTCCACGAAAACACATGTGACTTCATCAGTGCCTCACGCAGTGCCGAAGAATCTGAGCAAGTGTCAGTACCCCTCGTACCGAGTTCCTGCTCGAAAACTCATGAGTGCCAAGGCAAGCTCGGTTACTCCCCCAAAGTGCCGCTCATAAGTAGTGGGAATGTTGGAAAACTGAAGAACAGAAGTGGAAGTGTGGAAAGAAAGAGCAAGCAGAAGTGCAGGCAAATGAGTAATCGCAGGAGTCTCAGCCTCATAATGAGAACCAGGCAAGAAAGACATGAATCAGCATGAGTAAGGGGAGGGAAGGAATCAAGACATACCCGATGGATCCCTGAAATCACAAACATCCATTAGTAGAGAGAAAATCCAGGACACAGCAATGAGAAATTGTCAAGCAAAGGTTCATTAGTAATACGAGAGGGGAGCAAGAAACATCAGCGCTGCACAGGAAGGGGTGAGCCTACTCAAACAGGAAAAGCAAAGGCGAAGTGTAAGAAGGAAAGAACAGAGAAGCAAGGAAAAGCATGAAAGGAAGGAAAAGCCAGAAAGGACATAGAGCACCACAGGAAAGAGCAAAGAAAAGAGGCAATATCTGCTTCGGATGAAATTAGTTTGAAACACCAAGCGTAAGGCATGTTAGTGTCCGCAGATATGTTAGCAAACAACGAACTCGTTCAAAACTATATTATGCATATCGACTGGAAGTTTCAGATTTTCTGGCTTCAGCAGACGTTACTGCAGCTTGCCATGGAGCTTATCAGTTTCGTTTGTAGCCACAACTAGAGCAATTATGAGCGTACCATGTTTACCTGCTTATAATCTCTTCAACAAGCATTCCAACAGTAGTGTCGTTGCTAGCGATGAGAACCACGAACTCCTTAATGAGCTTTAAAAACTCCATGATGGATTTTCTGCAACGAATCAAATGAAGAAATTGATTTAGGCTGCATAGAGATCCATGGAATTTGTTACATCTGAAATGTGAAGAAGAAGAGCACCTGAGCAATAGAACATGGAAACACTGAAATCTCCCAAAACTGGAGATCAAATACAACGATCGCTAATTCTGTAACTGAAAAACAAAACCACCAAAATACACTTACCTGGCTTTTGCCGTGATTCCCAAGTCCTTGTGAGAGGGTTGGTCGTTCAAAATTTTCTGCACTAGGAAGAAAATATATGTCAAAGAGAAGTTCCATCACTTGAAAGCGGGAGTACAAACCCTCATGCAAGAGACACATGCAGTTATAGATACTAAAACTTGTAACCATACCTATAATTAGTACTAAATCTTCATTCGAAAGCTTCTGCTACTTGCAACAATTTACAGTAGATTCCAGTCGCCACTTCAAACGGTCATAATAGGTAGATACAAGAAAGTTCTTATCCTAGAAACTAGTACACGTTCTGTCTGACAAGGAATGACGTAAGACTTGCAAACTTCATAAGCTCCTCCTACCATGAACTTAATCCTAATTTGGGAAAAGCACAGCAGGCAGCCATTTGCATAACGAATGACTGGCTGACAGTTGGGAGATCTCCGCATTTGCTAGGAACTCATGCCTGTAATGCCTGAGGAAATGATAGACTCTTGGCAGAAGCCCACTGTCGAACATTTTTGAGTGTGACTGGCCCAAGTCCTGTGAAGAGGTTTACAAGACCAGGTTTAGCAGAGCAACTTACGATATTCTTGTGAGGTTCTTATATTACCACCTTTCTCTGAGGACATCACGAGAGTTTGAAAATGTTGTAGATTTGATCTGTTTGAACAGCAATCAAAAGTGAACAAGAAATCAATAGAGTTTGTATTTCACCTCGAGGAGGATAATTAATTACCCGATCCAACGCAACTCCATCATCTAAATTCCAGACTAACTGCAAATACGCTCGCAGATCCTTGACTTCCTGCACAGAAAGTAAGGATGCAAGACAAAAGTATATAAAAAACATCTCTCTGCACTCATGATAGCATGGTTAGGATAGGACGCGTCCAATATAACTAGCCTAACTTGTTTCTTTAAAGATATTGATCCTTATTTTTTCTTCTGGAAATCAGAAGTATTTTTATTTACTCTGGTAATCCCAAATTCCATCAGGTATCATCACTGATATGTTGTCTACCTACCAACACGTAACTTCTGTAGCAAAGTAATAATCTTCCATAAATTGAATACACTCCAATGCACAAAGTTCCAACAATCCGCCCAACTGGTCTAGCTACAAGGGCTTCTAAAGGCACTATTACCTTAAAAGACAATAACGATGTCGCTCCGCTTATGGAATAAGGAATTCCATTCGCAATGAACATCCTCTCAAACGCGTGTCCCTGTCCAAGAGAATCCCCTTTATAAATTTACAACAAGTAGACGACCAATAACAACTAGTCCAACCCATCCCGTTCACCGACAGCCGTTACACATGTCAGCATTAATCACTTCAGATATCTCCAGTTGTTGTGTTGCCGGTGAAGTTGCTGTACAAGTCGGTAGAAGAGCATGAGCAGCGCAGCTTATGCTCTTCTTTTTCAGCGACTAAAGAGATTCCACCGCCATAAAACGGAGAGCGATTCTCCTTCTTCTCCCTCCGACCAGCCCCCACCCCTAGCCTTTTCCGTCCACCAGCGTGCGGATTACGGTCGAGGAGCAGCAACACAACAGATTTTACCCTGGTGTCAGCGATGTCGCAATGAACACTCTCAGGAGTATAGAAGAGGATAAAAAATGTTTACCTGATGTCGCGTACGATACAAAATACCAAAACTTTTATAAGAGGCCCGCTTATTCAAAATCAGGGTCCTAATTTTTCTGTAGACATAATTGGCCTCGTCTTCAGCATTATCAAAGTGAGCAATGGTTACGGGTGGACCACCAGTCTGCGCAGCATTCCACATAGATGAGTAACTTACAGTAAATTGAGCAGCTTTGACAATTAAAAAGCTAGTCCCACTAAAGGAAGCAGTGTATGGACGAAGCATGAGAGATGCCATCATCACTGTTCCAACTTTCAACCTTACGATATGGACACTTGCTGCTTAGGAGGTCTCCATCAGTCCAACTAGCAAAAGATCAACAAAAACTGGCGTTTCCCATTTCGCTTCATAGAACAAACTGATGCGAGAAGAGTTCTTGGAGTCAGAGTCACGATCAACGGAAGAATGTGGAGTGACTTTAAACCCTCCGAAACCCACCTACGGTCGATAGGTAGCTCCTTAAAAGTCACAAAGTAGACCACACAGCCGAGTTGGATAAGTGTATCTAAGGCTGAAAACTGCGCAGCTCATTGTTTTTCCCGTCTTTCACATACCTTCATTGGTTGCAATTTCAAAGGCCTTAAGGAAGTATTGGTCCGAGAAGAATTGTTGATGATCTCTGAAGCCAATGTAAGGATGCTCTTGGACGAACGATAATTCCTCCTTAGCTGCAATACAACCAGATTTTGGAGCCCAAAAGACAATTTACTGCATTGATCAGCAAATTATAAGATAACTCAGCATTTCATCTATTGATGAACTTCGACTTCGAGGACTTATTATTCTTTGGTTCTTCTTAAGTGACTCTTGGCTACCATATTTGCATAATCGTGAGTTGTTTCATTGTCACTTATAAAGACTTCATTATTAAAATCAGTAAGTTTTGGCAAAATTTGTGCTTTATTGAACTTCAGGTTATTTTTTATGGTTTTGGTATGTTGTTTGTTGTTTGGCTATTAAGCTCGGCTAGGATAGAAAACTTTCTTTATACCCTTGTGGGAAAGGATTTTGCAAGGGAACTTTTGTGGGTCAAAAGGTTCTTTTGTGCTTGTCACATAGAAGCTGTTATTGAAAGGATCGCCTGTATACGTTCACTTTACAAATGGAGTACATTAGATGAGCATCAAACATCATGCATACAAGATCAACAGGCTCTCACAGCTCCAACCGTGAGACCTCCATATGGTAAGGTGTACCTCGAGGGTGGTGAGCTCTGGGAAATGTCGCTCTAGATCCTGCATGTTCTTGTAATCTGCACCCCTCCATCCATAAATTGCCTACAATGCAATCACTCAGATATAAGGCATGCATTCACCGTTGCCAAAGTGCGCCAATGAAATCGACAACCTTTCTGTTCCATCATACACCCACGGTGTTTGCCTGGATATGTCCACAAGAAAGGTACTAAGCAAGCGGAGACCTAAAATGTAGCATATCGGTTACAAACCTTCAGAAGACAACCTAGTCTGCATAATTGTTCGACTTTGAAGTAAAAGAAATTAAAGTGAAGTGTTCCCCAGAGTACACTATAGATATATCAGCAATTGTATGCAGAAAATCGTTCGAAGAAATGGAGGATACACACCCACGGATGAGTGCCAGCCTCCGAGGCGGGTGAGTGAATATACAACGTAATTTGGTTGGCAAATACGAAAGTGCATCTCATAAGTGCGCCAAAGTACCAACGACAAATCTCACACGACCTCGAACCCCTCACTACTTAGCTAAGACTTACAGGTATTGGTTAAACGACTTGGAGGTAACCCTAAAACCACGTGGACCCATTCTGCCAGTCACCCACCCCTCACAGCACCCGAGGCTCTCCTCTCGAACCCCCCCTCTCCCTCCCCCTCTTGGGATTTGGAAGCTGCAGGACTGCCACAGTCAGTCTGCACGATAGAATGAACGAAATCATCAGCACCCACCCCACGCCCAGATACTTGGAAGCAATCGCCAGTATCCCCTCGTACCGAGTTTCTATATTGCTCATGAATTGCCAGAGCAGACTCGGAGTGTAAGCCAACTGAGTATACATATCATCGATAAGCAAAGTATGAAACATTTGAGATTAGTCTTGCTTTTTGCCATACACAGAAGAACGCACCTGATCCACGTCTCCTACAACAAACAGATTTTTGTTCTTCATGCACAATTTACGCACTAGTATATACTGAGCCTGCAAATCAATGTACAAGCAACACAGTTTGGTACATTGGCGCAAACGTTTGTCCTTCTTGACAATCCAAAATGCACTTGATGTCATAAAGTTGCCGATAGCTATGAATCAGATCTGTACGAGTTGCTAAAGGAAAATCATGCACTTCACTTTTGCATTTTATAGCTGTCAGAGCCTGGATTTCCAGTTTCTGTAGTACTCTTACCACATCAGTATCTTGAAATTCGTCTGCAAGAACATAACTCCAACGATTTTGGTACCTCTGGACTTCTCATGCAGCGACAGATAATGGTTTAAACTTGTCAGAAAAGGTTAGATTTCAGCTATATGCGTCTCCATCCTTCTAATCGACTCTCGTGATTGCTTCACTGTTTCACCGTCGATATATACAAATCTTGCACCCCAATATTGACGACATGCATTCATTCGCATGAATCAACAGCTATACGCCTTATAGTTCTCAAAATGACTGTCTCTGATCGATGTGAAAAACATCAGCAGGTTGAAGGTCCCTCTGTACCTCCCAAACAATGTTGCTTTGAAACAAGAGACGGACAGTGAGGAAGATAAGGTCATCAAAATCAACAGCATTGAAACTCCTCAACGCTTTCTGCACGATTCCCACGGGATGATCAAAACATGTTCAATTTTGATGCATCAGAAGTACAAACCGACTGGTGCAATACAAGGTCTTGCGTACAATCTTCAAGCTAAGACTTGCAGCCCTAGAAGACTATGACAGTAGATGTGTATTGACATCTGCATTGATGCCTTTTGGTTTGGACTTAGAGGCCTTCCAGCTCATATGCTTTAAGAGATCTCTTAGATGGTCCACTTACCTCATAGCGTTTAGCCACTTGTTGCACTTTTGCGTACTTGATAGGCATTTTGAGGACCTTATCTGATCGGCTTTGTTTGAGAACAAACTTTTTCAACTCAAACTGTTTTAGCCCAGCAATTAGTTCAAGGGTCTCGTGTATATCTTTGGACTCAACAGTCAGAAGCTTTTTCTTCCTTTTGCTTCCCGATTCCTCAAGGGACAACACGGACATATCTTGCTCCACATTTTTGTTACTTTCAGCACCATTGAGTATCTGAAAATACATCAGGCCAAGTTTAGGTTAAGCAGAATATAACTCAATCGCTCGAACGCTCAATCTGAAGGAAATTGTCTGTTCTGCCGCCTCTTTTATGATAGCTTGTCGAGATCTTGCCACAAGAAGTAGACCACAGGCACAAAATAAGCCTGAAACAATTTAGGAGGTATGTTGGAGTGAATACCCCTTCCAGAATTCCTTTCACCACTCTCCCTGCATCTTGCTCATCGTAAATGACAAAATCTTGGTCAATTCCAACTGTTTCTTCGGTCGCGATCTCCCTCAAAATCCGTGCACAGACACTGTGAAAAGTTCCTATCTGGAAGACGATCAAAGCGAAGTATGTCACGAAACATGCAACAAAGCTGAGAGCTACAACTTGAAGATCACTACGCTCAGGTGAACGATGGTATCTCTTCAAGGTGCTGAAATCTCTTCCGATAGATGGCGCAGGTGTAGTAGTCTTCAGGTCTTCACTAACTTCACCTTGCGGCCGAACAACGTGAATTTAGTCCCGTACCAGCTGTTACTAGCTTCAACTGTACTGGTAGACAGCTACACGGGAACATAGGCTACAAAACGGAAATGCTTTACATTTTGGCGACGCCGATATCACGTTATCAGCAGCTTTGCTTAGTCCAGGGTATATGTCGTTGCCTCTGGCCAGTATCATCTTCAACAGTAAAGAGCAATTCATAACAATTACAAGGCTGCTGAGTCTTACTTAAATAAAAGGCAAACTCAATTGAAAGAGAAGAGAACATCTCAAGTAGGCGCGACACGAGGTCTGCAAGGCTCTGGAAATTTTCGTCTCGTGGTCCGTCTAGGCAGTCTGGAAACAGAGTGCTTACAGAAAGTTTAGCAGTTATTTCCTCGCCAAGCAGCTTCTTGAGTCTTTGGTTGAGTTCATTTGCTGCCTTGTTGGTGAACGTTATGCACTGTCCACAGTAAAGTCAAACATGAGATAAGTTTCTATTCTTCTAAAGCAACGGGATGGCTTCACGGTGGGAAATTTTGACTTACCAGCATATTCAGAGGGTTTACTCCACGCCTTTTAATGAGGTGAGCAATGCGGCAAGTAAGTACAAGAGTTTTTCCAGAACCAGGGCCTGCTAACACCCTTACACAATTTGCATCTGTTTTAACAGCGGCTGCTTGTTCCTCGTTCAATCCAAGAGCCGAAAATATTTCCCTGCTGTATGTATGGGATGCTCGGAGTACTCGGGTAGTAAGCCTACCAGGGAGGAGCGTCCGAGGAACAAATCGAAAATTCACCAGCGACGAATGGCTAGAAATTGCAATCCCCCTGAATTGCACGGTCATTAAAGCTGAAGTTGTTATAGGCAAGAAACCATTCCTAGGCGTCCAGCCGACACGACGCAGAACAGGGTGAATCATCTTGGTACATCCACAGCTTCCCATTCTTCACTAATTTTTCCCTCCACCGAATTGAGAATGCAGCTTACTTCGAGCTGCTCGAACAATCAGGAACGAGTCCTTGTACGAGCGTTTGCTTTCATTTCACGGCTTTCGTACAGAAAGACCAAGATAGCACTTGAAAACTCCACTTATGGTTGGACCCTCAGTACCGAACTCCATCCCTCACACCAAACAGTCCTCAAAGTAATTTGGAGAGTCCAAAGCCTTACAACTTGTCTCATGCCCTGCAACTTTACAGTTAAATTGTGAGCTCTCCTCTTCTTTCGCATTAGAATTCCCTACCCATGTAATCAAGCTGATTTATGACCTTGCAAGGTCCTGGTCCATCTCCGTCGAGGCCCTGATTTCGAAGTTATTGCAGGATTCAACTTCGTTTCCCGATCTTTACAAGAGTACACTAATTCGGGCTTCACAGGAAGTTTCGATGTCCATAATTTCTGCAACTCTGTCTAAAATTCAAGAATTCTCCGAGTTACAGTCTGCTTCCGTCTAATCGCTAAATTCTGTACGCACAGTGCTTTGAAGTTAAGGGTGGAAGCATCTGAATCCCCCACCAAAAGTGGAAGCTCACTCGATGTACAGTCGTTTGGAACGACTATGGTACCATAGTGCGGGCACACTTGACTGTGGTAGTATAGTTTTGATGGTGTAGGCGTTTTTTCTGCTACTACGTAACGGTGGGAAAGCGTTGGAAGATGCAAGGTGGCATCGACTAAACTCTGGTGATTGAGTATATATGCAGGTTTTCTTCTGAAGCATATTTTGTGTTGAATTGCAGAATTATGAAAATAGAATTGTAGGAAATGACACATGCTAAAATACCAATGGAATATTTAGCTTTATTTTACCATATATTATTACATCTCTTGAAAATTCGTCTATTGAAAGGACGAGAACGAATAGTGAACTAACCTAGTAGATTAGTCTATGATTATGATATTCAAGTTAAACCTATATATCTCCGAGTCTAGAATACAAAAGTAAATTTATATAAATACTTATTGACAAAATATCATTTTTAGATGGAATTGTTAAGCTGAAGTTAAGATAAGTTAACTTAATACAATGATTTATTATTTATGAAGTAACTCATTAATGGATGAAATTAGCATTCATCAATTTCATTTCCTCTAGGCAACATGGTTGAGTATGGATTGTGGCATGTATTGTAGCAAATTCCACATCTTTTAATTTGCTTGTACTTTTTTGCATCTTGCTCAAAGGCGGACCACTCATGATGTGCAGAGTTATCAATGTGTGCAAACAAGGGGAATTTTGAATCTGGGCCAGATTTGAGAGTGATTAACACACTCCTTGCAAAAAAACAATTGTTGGTGTGGTTTCAACCAATGAAAGTTCTACAAACAATCACAAAAGCTTATCATGCATTGGAGTTGAGGAAAGCATCTCTGCTAATTCAACCACTCTAGTCTCCCACAAGTGCCTATATTAATCAAAATCCATCATCCGGAGAGTTCTTGATTTTGCAAGTTGTGTACAAATCAGATTGCTGCATGGCATTCCCATCACATGCGCAAAGTGATTCTTGCATGGTGCAAAATGCTCGTGCATTGTTGTGATAGCAAATGCATATTATTTCTTTACACGATGAGAGCAAAATGCAATATCTTTCCATGCACATTTTTGAACAATGGTTGGTCAAAGTTCAATGAAGTCTTAACTATTTCAACCTTGAGAGCATGATTGACTTCTTGCACTTGATTGACCTAAGCTAGTACAAATTTAGAGAATACGGCAAACAAGTCTCCATTTAAGATGGAAAATTATGATTTTATTGCGACATGACATCCCTCAACTCATCAAGTGGTTGCATTTCAATAATGTGGACATATTGCGGTCCATGTTATTACACAAATTTCTTTGAAGGCTGCCCAAGTAGTACTAAGGTAGTTGTATAGATTCATCTTGTCCACCAAAATTGCTTGAGATTCAACATCCAATTGGCCATAGTCATCTTCGTTACTTGCCTTGTACAATTTGGACCACTTGCCAAGGAATATCTCCCAATCATCAAAATTGTCAAAATGACACTTATAGTTTGCACACATAATTTTATCAATGTGCTAGATGTAGAGAATGTTCTTTGTTTGAGGCATAATGTCTACAATGACATTCATCAATGCACGATCCTTGTTGGTAGTAATAACCTTGGGGAGGTTGCATCCCTCACACAAGTAACAAAATGCATCCAATGCAAGTATGCATTGGATGCATCTTCCCAAACAACAAAGGAAAGTAAAACTCTTGCCAATGGCTCTCATGCCCACAATATGAAGGAACGCCATCTGTAAATGTTTGTCTTGTACGTACATTTTTGCAACAAAGGTAGTCAAAAATCAAGGGCTCAATCTTATCTTGTCTTGTTGTGCAAAGAAAATGTTAGTAACTTGTGTCTCCTCGTCCAAGATGACCATGTAATCATATTTTCCCTATTGCATTTTTGTCAATTAGTGCTTCAATAAGTGCCCGACCATCCAAAGCTTCATGGTAAATTTTGAATTTGGCATTGTATATGTCACAATAGATTAGAACCACACTTGAATCCACTTGTTGTAGTGATGTTGCAATTTGCCTTGGGGTGATACCAATTACAAAGTGTCATTTCACTTCATAATACTACAAGGTTGTCAATCGACTGTGCTTAGGATGAACAGACGATGTCACCACGGGTTGGCTCATGGTTATAGGTAGCATCTGTGATTACGATATGTCATTGCCCTTGCACACTCTTGGTTCTACAATACCATTAGTTAGATGTATTATCTAGAGATGGAAACTTGCTTGGTAATATATGGAAAGATGTTATATATGATGGTCTAAATAGATCAGATAGAGGTGTCACCAAAGTACTTCCACCAATAAGGTAGAAGCCAAAAATATCTTGAAAACTTTAGAGCCAATTTTAAAGGCCTAGACAAATGAATTAGGCCTCAAAAAATGGAAGATTTTCATCCTTCTATGGGGGAAGGCATTGCCTTCTCCTCCTATTGGTCTTATCGAGAGCTTTCCAATGGTATCTCACCCATGATATTTTGAACTTTATGTAAGAAGATTCCCCAAATATTCACTTTGGTTAAACTTGTTTGACCAACCAAAGAGTGCAAGGATCAACATGTCACCAATCCATACAACTAATATAAGGATTGAGCTCATTGACATGTCATCAATCCATGTATATGATCCAAAGGTGGAGCTCCTTTTGAGTGGATCATCTTTGCTACATAAGAATACAAGGTGCTCTTTTGGTACATTGGAGTATTGAGAGATGAAGCCTTGTGTTTTTTCTCTTGTGTTTCTTTTGGGGGTTTTCATGTACTCAAAACATTATAGTTTTATAGAGTAAAAAGGTGCATCCAATGCAGCTTGAAGATGTTTTGTGCAGCATATGTGTCATTTGAAAAGGTTTTGTTCCTCCTCCGGTTCACATTGAAGCCAAACTTGCTTGTCCTTGATTGAGAGTTTAATTAAGATTGTGTAGCCTTGACTGCTTGTATGTTTCTGAGCATGCTCAATAAGCTCTTCTCTTGAACTGAAAGTGCTAGTTGGAGGATGATTTAGCATTATGAACTATTGAAACAAGGGGAATTTATAAGATTGCATAGCCTTGATTGCTTGCATGTTTATGAGCATGCTCAATAAGCTCTTCTCTTGAATTGAAAGCGCCAATTGGAAGAAGATTTAGCATTATGAACTATTGAAACAAGCAGAATTTATTGAATAGAGTATGTGGTTTTATCAATTTTGGTATGTGTTTTTATTAGTACCCTTATTTTAACAATATCTTTTTAGCCTGCATATTCCTCTAGATCATTTTCAAATATAAAGAGAATTCATATGTGATATCTACTTTGTACATTGTATCTATAATTAGATAAGAAGATATAAATGAAATAAAAATTGGTCTACTTTGAATATTCCTTTAGTTCAAATTGGAGTAGTTCAAAAATCAAAGCTATATTTTCCTTAGTATGACATACATATAATCAAATAGACTGTAGGTAGATCACGTGTTTAGTAGGATTAGTAAGCATTTGAAATAAGAGAATTAATTTATGTTGGTTTATAACCTAAACTCAAAAATCCAACAATGGTAAACTAAACTTCAGGTTTATAGTCAATGCATTGCAATTATTCTTGTTTTGAGCATGGTTCAAATATTTTGATGTCAATCTAATAACATTAGCAAAATCTTGCTTTTCTTTACAAAGAGCTTTAGGGGAATATATATATATATATATATATATATATATATATATATATATATATAAGGAATAGATTTAATTATGCAATTTATTCATCCTCAATAAGGTAAATTGGTTGCCATTATTGATATAAAAACTATAGATTTTGTTTATGAAATTATTTTTATTTTTTGAGAAGAAAAAAACTCTATCTTTGTATGCTTAAGGTTCACCTTGAAATGAGTACATAATAATCAAGATCTAGCCATTGTCTTCATGGATTTTGTACATGATAAAGTATATGTATATTTTTATGGTTATGTAGAATGATCTATGTGACTGCAAAGAGGTATGCAATCACCTAAAATGAAAGATATTTGAGCAAAAATATATTTTTGAAGCTCTTTTTTTAAGTAAAAAGGGAGTGATATATGTAACATAGATAGATCTAACTCATGGCATTGGCTTAAACATCATCCTCCTACATGAAAACTTAGAGATCTTATTTGTCACTCATCAAGGCTAATTTATTTCACATATGATAAGGAAGTTACCAACTTAGCACTATTAACAACCAATTCCATCCAAGGAGGATGGTTCTTTAGATGATAGTTTTGAACCTATCTAACATTGTAGTAGTAGATAGTGAGCTAATGATAACTTTAACCTTCATATCAATAAAACCATAACATGGAGAATTTTGTTGATTGAATTAGTAGTTTTTTAGGTTTTAATTACCAAATTTATGGACTTTTCACTAAATCATTAGCTAAAATTTTGCATGTTTTATAATTATTTTCTCGCAAAGAAATTTTAAGTAGAAATCACTCCGTCTAAAGTACATTAACTCTTTAGAAAATCTATGATTTTTTTCTTATAGCACCATGTTTTTATTTTGGAGTACTTTTCCGAAATCAATACAACATAGAAGATTCACATGTGAAATTTTGAACCAATTACAAAGGGGCAAGATTTCACGTTAGATCTAACGTTGAGAAAATAGTGGTAAAAGTACTAAATTAAGAATATATGCGAAGTTCACTTTCATCAAGAGAGACAATTTTTGTTTGTTGTAATTCTAACGTAATGCATTGAGACCTACCTTAGAATACTATGGATAGTAGATAATCTCATAAGTGACACTGATTTTAATGCCCTAGTATAATATTATAATTGATATGCTTATAGGGTAGTCGTTTATGCTTGTAAGAAAACCAAAATACTTGGCTGTACTTGGTTATGA
This sequence comes from Lunularia cruciata, assembly GCA_948567375.1. Lineage (NCBI taxonomy): Eukaryota > Viridiplantae > Streptophyta > Marchantiopsida > Lunulariales > Lunulariaceae > Lunularia > Lunularia cruciata. The sequence continues at coordinate 56,710,155 of OX419760.1, forward strand.
GCTTTATACAAGCCACCGAAGAAAAATAATTCAAATCCCAAGGTCAAAAATTGCATCCCAATGTCTTTAAAGATATTGTACTGTGCATCTAGACACCATTTTGAGCCACTTGGATCTCAAAATTTACATTCAAAAACAAAACAAAAAATATTGAACTTCAGATAGACAAAAATAGTCCTCTTTTAAGCCGTACACAACCTAAAAAGTTGACAATTTGTACTGAAACATGGAAATTTGTGGTTACATCTCACAGTGTAAAAACATAATCAAATACAAGGGTTATGTATATATACGGTGTATGTATCGTAAAGAGGTTTCCTCAAAGCTTGTTGAATTCATAAGATACTCCTGTCAAGTTTGTTTGAAAAATCAGAATCTACAGTTATGGAAAATGACTTATCCCATCAACCCTCACATCATAGCAACAATATTTGGCTGAAAAGTCTGTGTCCCTTGACAAACCAAAGGGAGATTGCAAGTGAAAAACTAAGATTACATTCTCCATGTTAAAAAATGTGTGTTTAAACAATTTTATGGTGCATGCATGCCACCGATCTTAGGACATCACGAAAGCCCTTTAGGAGTGTATGAAACCCTTTCTATAAAAAGGAACAACCGAAATGCAAATTTACATGTCTATATTGTTATCATGATACTGTTTTATTCCGGACGTCCTTAGTGCAAAGAAAAAGCAATTTTCGCTTCGTTTGCGTAGATCCCCTTGAAGTGTCAGTCGACTAAAATGCAGCTGGTTGTTAGTAGCTTGGTTCAGTCACCCGTTCCCATTACTGTAATCATCGGCACAGTAATGGACTTGACAAGAGAAGTAGAACGAGGACCACATAAACAAAGACAAAATTGCAGTCACCGAGTACTATTTCTCTCTCCTCTCCTGCCCAGCGTACTGTAGCGATGAAAATGTAGAAAGCAGTTGAGGCCCCAAAATGGCACGGCGCATATGAAATGTAGTACAATATTCACTGGAACATGGGGAGAGAACGTCCGTCAACGCTTGTGAAGACCTTAAGGAGGGACTTCCCTTCTTAAACTGTTCATCCTCCTATGCGTGTCGCTTCCACTTAAAATTTTCACAATCAAGTTATATTCTTTTTTTTGTTATGTATACTATGCGTGTTGTTTCTTCTTGAACTTTTCACAAACATAAGAATGGAAGCAGGGTGCGCATACAACATATAAGGGGAAGATCCAAAATTATGGTCGCTGAGTGGGTGGTTTGCACTTAGATGCACACGGCACATTTGATTCTGATTCGATTAGTGGTGATCTGGGGTACAACCTCCTGCGATTAAATAGGAGCTTTTGTGATTAATCAGACCACTGAGACATTGCAGCAAAAGAAGAGGAGCTCTTGTGGCTTCCCAGCAATCAGCAAGTCTCACACTCGATTGAGACATCGCAGCTATAAAGGAGAAGCTCCTGTGACTCAACGAGCAGGAAGTCTCAGACTCCACTGAGATCTTGCAGCAAAAGGAGACGTCCTGGATTCGTGTGAGCTGGGGACTCACACGAAAGCAGCTAGTCTCAAATTGCACTCAGACATTTTGGAGCAAACGAAGCGCTTTGAAGCCTAATTCTTGAGCAAAATGAAGTCCATACTTTTTACGTCCGTGTTTATTGGTCTGGTTTTGGTAGCGCATGCAGCCTTTGAAGATGATTCTCTCTCAGGTTCAGCGAGCGGTAGAGTGTGTGGGAAGAGTCCTCTACGCGAAGCAGATGGAACTCAACAACCGGACGAAGGGACATGTAGTAGAACTCAGCTCGGGGAGATTCCTTCAAAGGATCAGATGACATCCACAATTATTCTAAAACCAGAGGATGGTTCGGAGATCGATGCCGGGGAGTCATTTGAAGTGATCATCAAAATAGACAATCTGGAAACTGGATTTTTCAGTGACCCGGACAACGAGTATTACCTTTTCTCCCAGCAGCTGAACAACGAGGGCGTAATCAAAGGCCACGCCCATATTGTCATCCAAAAGCTTACTAGTAAGTCATCACCTCCTAATGCGAAGAAGTTCGAGTTCTTCAAGGGACTCAATCAACCAGATGAAGGAGATGGCAAGCTGTTCCAGACCGTGGATGGATTACCGAAAGGGAACTATAGGCTCTGCACCCTGGTATCTTCTTTCTCTCACACTGGGTTGATCATGCCAATCGCACAGCGGGGTGCTCAAGATGACTGCATCCGGTTCAAAGTGAGATAATTGGATCGAACGTTTATGTAGTCACGCACCGATTACGTAAAGATATTGTGTCTCCATGTGGACGAGATTGATCTCCTGTGGGGTGACATCAACAATAGTTTGGCCTGGATGGTTTCAACTAGATAACCATACGCAATAGTTTCATACAACTAGGACATAGATATCTTTTAATTTTGATAGCAGTTACTGAATCAGATCTGTCTACAGTATCTGATTTCACTGAGTTATTCTTGTGAACGTGTTTCTGTCTAAGTACAGTGGACATAATGTGAATCCTTGTTCCCACTGCATACCAAAAATTTGAACAGCAATATATGATGCTTTGGCACCACATGATCTCAGCTATTGCGCGTGTCGTTTTGTTACGATTTTTGAAGGACATCGAGCCAATGTGGGGCTGGAGGATGCCGCAATCTCTTACCACAGGAAATAAAAGAGTGATCATCACAGTAGATTCATTAATCTATTCTTTGCAGAGCTGTTTCCTGAAAAACCTTAACAACTGTGCAATGCATGTGGTTTGAACTCGGCATATGTTAAGCATCAGAATGCTGATTGATTTTCTCAATTAGACTCCATACAGTATTCTAAGAATCTTACGCGAATCAAACCCTTTGAACGAACATCCTTCCCCCACTCTCGCCTGTGTACCCAGGATATACCGTCTCTCTCTCTCTCACACTCACTCAGAGCCCTTGACATGATATAGACCCTTTTATTTGATCGACTAGAGAACATTGTCAACACTCTAATACCATGATGAACAATACGCTTGTTATGACGAAACTGCGTGTCTGTGACTCTCAACACAAATATGCATATCAACTGCAGGAGATTAAACCTCCTGTTTGGGCATCCTCAGGTAAAGATCATCTGGCTCATCAGGTCCGCATTCAATCATCCATAAGGTTCATTGTTTGCGGGTCATTGCTAATAAAAAGCTCGTCCTAAGTAGAGAACTAGCATTTTAGTTTCATCAATCTGGTTGAGCCGAGCACTGTTTGAATCATCTCAGTGAAGACAAATTCTCTTTAGCCGTCAAAAGCCCCTTTTGTGAGCATTGTCCAAAATCTCGTGGATCAAAGCAGTAAAAGGATCTTGGTATGTAGACGCAGGTCCGAATGCTTTTGCCATGATCATCTTGCCACCAAATGCAAGTCAACTTGGACTTGATCCTTCACGGATTCGTTACCTATTTCTCCTCATTTCTTTGTATCTATCTGATTCTAAAGCACGGCACGGACACGGACACGGAAATCAGAGCCTGGACCGACCGAGACATATGAGTTCCAACAACAACAGGAGGACAAGGCAAACACATGGAGATCTCCGTTTCCCTCTTCAACTCAGTCTAATATCTACTGTAGTCACAAAACTGTGAACTTTTAGTTCTATTTCAGCTATAAAGTGGTGAGCTATTTACCCCGACGAAGTTCATCAGTAGTGGCCTCAAGAGACTCTCTATTAATGGTTTAGAACTTGAAGTTGATAATTTGATGCAGCTCTAGAAGTTTGGGAAATTAGCAAGTTTCACTCATATATCAATTGTGTACCGGATCTAGAGAAAGTAAAGACGCTAAACATCAATTAATTAGTCTTTGAGTGTGTTTTGCACACATGCTTTATGCAAACATAGAAGAGAGTGTCATAACTCAGCGTTGGCTTGATTATGAACGATTTATCTGCTAGAGTTGGAACTAACTAATAAAGCTCGGTTTAGATTTCGATTTCTCCCAAAATTCAGGTTCGCATTCGATCAAGAGCCCTGTGATGACAGAAATGAAGGTGATAATTCAATATTTCACAAGTTCATACGCCAAGGCGGACGTTATTAAACAACAATAAGTATATCATTGACGAAATTAAAAATTGTTCAACGAGTGGATTATAATTCGAGGTTTTAGCTCGATTGTTCAATAAAGGGATTGTGAAGTCGGTTGTTATCAAGATCATAGACTAAACTTTCGCTTGTTTATGGGTGTAGTGTGCTATGCCTTATCAAAAAATTTGAAGTTGAAATTATGTTCGTAAACTTATTCCGAGAAGTACTTAATTTAAAGAGTCTCATAAATTAGTCTATGAATTCATTCAATTTAGTATCAAAGTGTCTTATCAAATAGATCATTCCCATAACGGTATCGTAAAATTTCAAATTAAAACCTTTATACTGTTTACCCATTTAATTTACTTAAGTCTCCCATTTGACTTTTAATTAGCTTTACGGAAATCTCTATTAAGCATTTTTTTTCCCATACATAGCTAAAGATATTTTCATTTGGACTTTTCAAGTTAGATTTTTAAAAACTTAGAAACTTTCAAGTTAAGCTTTCAAAAATAGAAATCTTATCACCAATAAATTTGGCATCCATCTTTCAAAATAAACAAAATATATTTCCTACCGCAATAAAACATGTGGTTCTCTCTAATAGAAATACGAGTAACAACATGAAATTTGAGGTTTCTTTATAAATTAGGCTAGTACAAGACATAAATCTCTCTTAAAATATTTTAAATAATGGAATTTTAATTAGTAAATTTATATTTTAAAATTATATTTTTACGGTTTTATACACATTTTAATTTGGGTTGAGTTTAGACTCAATGCTGTAAAATTTTCTCAATTTAGAGAAATTAAATTTTCCTTAAGAAATTAGAGATGTAAATATGCACAAGAATACGAGATTAATTTATAAATTATGTTGGTATACGATAGAACCTTTAATTATAAAGGAGGTTTGGATAATAATTTTTCAAATAAATATAAGAAAGTTATATTTGCATCCCATTTTGGATCGTTGCACACCGTTCTACATTTCGAGCACCGCTGAGTGTTTGTAGAAAGGGGTGCAAATATTTAAAAGGTGTCTAAATATAAATTCTCTAAATTTATAATCAACTTAAATCTTTCAAATTCCAAGATATTTATTTAGATATATTACCAAGATTCATAAGAAACACCAACCAACGCATCAACATCAACATCAATCAATCAATATCAAGGGGAATCATATTTTATCTAAACGGTTAAACTGATTTTTTCTTCCCATCCTTCGTGTTTTCTAAGCGGTCGCCCTTTTCTCTGTTTAGAAGATATTGTACGTTTTTAATATGTGAATAAATTGAAAATCTCTTTCACAATACTTATATTCCAAATTTAAATAGAATTATATTAAAAGTTTTATAATTCATGTTGGTTTTGATTTTAAAGTTAAAGTTTTAAATATACAGAGCAATTTCAGGTTTTCCTTAAAATATTTATACTGGTCAGTAAGTCTGTAATTTAATAAAATTATATTCAATAATTATATTCCAAAATTAAATAAAATTATATTGAAATTTTTATAATTCATGTTGGTTTTGATTTTATAGTTAAAGTTTTTAAATACACCGAGCAAATTCAGGTTTTCCTTAACATATTTATACTGGTCACTAAGTCTGTAATTTAATTTATAAAAATGTCTCAAGATTGACTAATTCCAAAAAATAAAATATATTATGTGAATTTAATAATTTTTACTTGTAAATAAGAGTAACAATAAAATAATTTTGTGTAAATTTTATTTCTGTAATATTACTCTGATATATTTAAAATATGAATTTATATTATTAATACTTTAGAACAACATTACTGAACAAGGAAGATAAAAAAATTTAATAATAATTTTGTGTATATTTTATGTCTGTAATATTACTCTGATATATTTAAAATATGAAATTATATTATTAATACTTTAGAATAACAAACCTGAACAAGGAAGATAAAAAAAATTAATAATAATTTTGTGTATAGTTTATGTCTGTAATATTCCTCTGATATATTTAAAATATGAAATTGTGTTATTAATACTTTAGAATAACAAAACTGAACAAGGAAGATAAAAAAAATATTTTCGAGAAAGACGACCACGTAGAACACATGAAGGATGAGAAGGACGAGAAAAATTAAAATTGTCTTTTGCATGTAATAATATATGTCATACAAACATATTTTAATCAAATGAAGTAAGTCCACTCCAGGCGACCACAGCTAACCTCCTCCACCCAGGGCACCGCTACCCCGTCTCACCGTAGAGATTCATATCACAGTGAAACTCGGTATCAATCTCCACGATTGATACCGAATTTTCATTAGACCACGAAATTAGCATCCAACAAGTCATTATAAAAATGCAATAATGAAATGAAATACTGAAATAAAAGTTCAAGTTTTTCTATTTTATTTAATAGGGATATCATGCTAATGGGAATTGATTTCCAAAATCCATGCTACACTATTCTATTCAATTTATAGTTGTTAAATGTGATTGATGTTTATCTATTGTCCACTCTACTCCATTAGCTCTGTCGAAGACTTGATCTTCCCTTAATCTTCCCTTAATTATATAGCTCGACACACTACTAAGCCCATGAGGGCTTTCAGCACTGTGTTGAGTACGAAAGCACTAGAGAGAAGGGACCGTTGGCAATTTTGAACTTGAACTTTTTGGCGCGACGTCTTGCGCAGCGCAGTTGCGAAAGGTGCGGAAGCTATGGAGCGAGCTGCAAGAGCAGCGCACCCGTGCGAATGGATGGAGTAGGGTGCGGAAGCTATGGAGAACTGATTAGAAAGGGCTGCGCTTTGAGTTATGGCGATGGCGGGATCGCTGAACTTTTCTGTGCCCGCATTGTTGGAATCGGACGACGACGACGCAGACAAGGATTTGTTTCTCGATTGGCGAGGGGCGCGGTCCAGGTCCGGGAGGCTGGTGCAGGAGACGCTGGGGTTTAAGCAGGTGAAGCTCAGGTCGAAGAATGTCGATTGCGGTGCGAAGCCGATGTTGTCGAAGCAGCAGCTGAGGGATCGGGACGGGAGGAGAGAGATTGAGGTGAACGGAGGTTTGAACAATGTGATCGTTGTTTCTTTGTCGGACGATGAGTATGATGCTCGCCCGAGTCTAGGGAGGAAAAGATTTCCGACGGTGCCTTCTTCTTCCTCGGTGAAGCATGCGGGTCCGGTGCGCTATATGCTTTCTCGTTTCAATTTCTATTTTTCGGGACTTCTATCAGTTAGTGTGCCCCCAAGAGGACAATTTTAGGTGTGAATTTTGGGAATTGAGTGACATAAGCGTTAATTTGGAAACTTCATAAAGATCAGCCGATTCAGTCACTGGGATGTTCGAGAAAAAACGGTCGGGTATCACCCTTACGTTGGTCAAATCCTGGTTTGCAGAACACTAAACTTTCAAAACTTCTGTGCCCGGTTACATCACAAATTTGTCAGCAGCCATTCTCTGATGTCAAGGGTAGTTGCTCAATTCCTATCATACGGACGACCTTTCTCTTGTATTCTTTCCTGGTGTCAATTGACTCAAAGCAACTATATCGACAGGCCTGTTTCTTCAAATTCGGTTGAAAATCTGGAAATCTTGCATTTAAGTGTCGTCGTGTTGAACAATAGAACTTCATATCCAAGATATTGCTCTGATTTGCTCTTCTTTTGGTTTTGTACAGATGTTGTGTGTTTGGATTCTGATTCCGAATCAGAACTATGGCCTTCAGTAGACCTCAAGGCAAAGGCTGTTACGGAAGGAGAACCAACGCGGGCCAGTAGAAGCTGTGAGTTAATTCCTCCGATCGATGTGAGGAGTGTTGGTGCAGTTTCTAACAAGCAGCACAATATTCGCCGTCCAAGTACGTGTGCTCTCGCTCCCTCAAGGCAGGATGGGATTGCCGAGAAAATTTATTTATCCGATGATTTGCATGGCAGTAAAGATGGATGTACATTGTCTGGAGAGCTCGACAATTCTTCAGTCCCCAGAACATTGTCCGATAAAAGTGCTCCTGTTGATGTGAACGTCTGCTCAACAGCCAGCCAGCTGGGCCATCCACCAAGTAGTATTGATGGCTCTACCATTCGGGAGGACAGACGTAAATTGGCTTATGAAGTCTACGAATTCCCGTCCAGTCAGGACAGGGTTCTTAATTTCAAAAAGGTTTTGGAGGGTTCTTCTCCTGATGCGGGTCGGAATGCAAACATTATACAGGGGGTATTTAGTGTCTCTCAGAACTCGTCTGTTCAGGTCAGCGAAGAGAATGTGCTTGAACGCAATGAGCTGTCGGGATGCTCTGCTGCTCCTATTTATGTTTCTGGTAATCCCTCCGCGAACTTCCTCGATCCCGTTTCAGTTGCATTCAAAAAGTGCTCCACCTCAACCGTGAGGGAAAGCAAGGAAAATTTTAACCTACCAACTGACATCGTCTTCGAGGATCTAACGAGTTCTCAAGATGGCGGACAGGCCGCGCAGTTGCATAGCAATCCTGTACACGATGGAAGCGACGATAGAATCTACGAGAGAATGACAACCTACTTCGAAAATTCGGAATGCAGTCCTACTCGCACGAAATCTTTTATTCGGCCACAGGACCAGCCCAGACCACAGAAGTCGATTAGGATAGCAGAGATTCCTGTTGTGGAATTATCGGCTGATGAGAGTCAGGAGTGTGACCGGAGGTACGATGGGGATGATACAGGTGAAACCAACAGGAATGAACCTTTCGACAGAATGAAGGTTCCCATTCCCTCAACCTTCACGGAAGGCGCGGAAAAACTCGGCCTACCATCTGATATGATCTTTGAGAACTTGACGAGTTCTCAAGATTTCGAGCAGGCCGCGGATTTGCATCGCACTACAGCATGCCTTGAAAACGACGACGATAGAATCCACGAGAGAATCCCAACCTGCTTCGAGGCTCGCGAATTCCGTCCTACTCGCTCGAAATCTTGTCTTCGGCCGCAGGAAAAGCCCAGATCAGGGAAATCGAATGGTGTAACAGAGATTCCTGTAGTGGAATTATCGGGGGATGAGAGTCAGGACTTTGACAGGAGGCAAAATGGGGGTGCTCCAGGTCCAAGCAACAGGGACGAACCTTTAGACAGCCTAAAGATTTCTGCACGTCATTTGAATGGAGTTGTTGCGGCGGAACTCAGTGGTGGCAATGATCCCGCGTATCATATTGACGATAGTGACAATGAGGACTTTCTGTTCCAGCTTCCGTCGAAGAGAAAGCCTTCAAGATGGCCGGGATGTCCAATCTTAGAGGAACGGTCGACAAATATCGGGGCTTGTGAAGCGCTCTCACAGACTATCACTGCTGTAAAGAAGGTGGGCAGAGGAAGGCGACGTCTTAGCACCGACGAGGATCCATCAGCATTTGAAGCTACAAAGAAATCCAGAGAGCTCGAGAAGTTGGAAAAGGAAAGAAGCAAAGAACTTTTGAATCTTTCGAAAGAGGAAGAGAAGAAGCGTCGGCAAGAGGAGAGGAAACACGAAGCTCTGAAGAACAGAGAGGTAACAAGTTGCATTTCATGTATAGCCAAGTCCAGAACGTGCAGACGTCATCCCGATGTTGCAAGTGAAAGGATGTCAGGTTTCATATACAATTCCTCTACGTTGAACCCCGCGTCTTGCTCGGATGGTTACAGGAGAAAAGATTGAAGAAAGAAGCAGAGAAAGCAGAAGCAGCAGAAAGAAGACGGATCGAGCAGGAGGCTGTTAAATGGCGAAAGGGGAAGTTCGCTCTGGAGAGTACTACTGTGCTCATAGACAAGACAATCATCGAGTCCAAGAGTTTAGGCCGTAAGTGTTCAAGCATAGTTTCCTCGAAATGGCTTCACAAATTTCTTATTAACTCTCTAGGAGGAAGTGTTTTTCTTATGATAGTGTGTTTCGATTCTAACCGTGTATCACCTGGTATTTACTGGTCCCCTTGCCTTAGCACAATCTGACCGAAAGTACTGGCCAAGTATTAAGCCTCCCCCTTTTCTATCACTTCTACTACTCATAGTTTGTTTCATGGATCAGTAGAGTGCTTTTCTGGCTAGCGCCTGTTTATCTGCTGTGGATGTCGATACTACCAAAGTAGGCTACTGTTTATGTATCAATGTCTCCAAATGAAGTAACCCGATTGTATCTTACTTCTATCCAGCTCCTCTCCTTCAGCAACTTGCCAGCAAAGAATATTCATACCAGGTGGTTAGTAACCGGATAGAGAAAACAATAGTCTGGAAGATGAAGAAGCCATTGGAAGATTCCCAGGCTACGATTGACGCTCTAGGTAGCCAGGATGATTCCCTATCAAATTCACAGGTAATGCTCACCCTATTTACGCTATATTCTTTTGTTAGGACTTCTTACTGCAAGGCTGTTCCTTGTATATCAGACGAATCCTTTAATATAAGAACTCCTCAAGAGAGGCATCATTTGAAACACGTAGATGATAAGTGACGATACCCAGCACATGTTGCATTTACACTTACGACCAGGAGTTGTATCCACACGCCATGGATTCTACAATGCTTGATGGCTGAAGACTTCAAGTCAGATCCTTCACGATCTTAGGAAGCACAATAAGATACAAGCGAACAACAGACCAGATTAGATTATGTGATGCATTATTTTTCAGATGAAGAGCTAATGACTGGACTGCGGTGCTTATTCTCCTTTCAGATGGCACTGGAGGAATTCGACATAAAATATGTGGTAGTTTTCCTGGACGCAGCGGAGTTCACGGACATGGTCGCCCAGGAAACAATGGATGCTCACATAGCCAGAGTCAAGAAAGAGCACCCTGGATACTTTATCTGCTATCTCGTTAATAACTTGACTCGCTATATATATAAGAAGTAAGTTCCCTGAGAAGTATTGTGAATGGCACACAATCGATCTCTTTTACTTCCTAGTGCAGCCTCTAATAGTCAGATTTTGAGGATTGGATTCTAGGGTTCAGTTTTTGGTGTTCATTAAAATTCTACATAACACTTTATTTGCAGAGGGTACATCCCCCATTCACATGGAAGGACAAGAGAGGGAGGTACCAGAGACGTGAAGTATTCTGGTCATTTGCCCCCATGGATGTCATGATGGAGGAGACTCACTTTTCTTTTCCCTCCTGTGCAGGGAGCAGGCCCAGTATCGAACAGGTGACCAAAGCTGGAGGCGTCCGAACGTTGAGCAGGTAAGTCAATCAAGTTGCACAGATTGTATCTAGTTCTGCGTCGCTTTACTTCCTATTCTCACTTCCCAAGCTACTTCTATCTCGAGTCCATATGTAATGTCATCAGAGGCCCTAGATGGTTGTACAACCACCAGGAGTATGTGCACCTTTTTGCCGAAATTCATATGACTAGGACCAAGTGTTTCTGTAAAGTAAATTTGACATAATCCTGATATATTGCAACTGGGTTTCTCTTTCCAATATCAAGCTGCACTCTAGTCTGAGCTTTTTATGGGAAGGAAAGTCTTATTCACAAAACAAATGCGAGAATGACTTAATCAAGGATGTTTATCCATCAACTCTGTATGCTGTTTTAAACGGTTCAGCCTGTCTGGTTGCATATGAATTACTAATCTGAGGCAATCTCTCTTTAGGTGCTAGCAGAGTTTATAACCCATCACACTGGCGTACGATCGCGCTTATGTATTGACGAAAATGAGATGGCCGATCATATTGTTGGATTAACGCGAGGTCTGGCTGAATGCCCATTCAAGTAAGTCCCACGTACTTCTTTATCCCTTCCGTTCTGTATCTTGATATTCACTCTATTGCACCGTAGAGAATGCTTAAGGTGGACACTTCATCACAGATCGGAAGCGCTGCAGTGACGACGGAACTAGCTTGATCTTGCGTGCTTTATGTGTGTAGACTTATCCGATCTGGATCTTCTTTCTGCCATTCCCCCTGCAGGCCCAAATTAACAACTCTAACCATCAATGCTAATGGAGAGCATCTTGCGAAGAACGATCGTCACAGGGATGTCATCAAGAGGGATCCTTGGTAAGTATGGTGTTCGAGGTTTTAGGAAACAATGGGTCGCATAGCGTACAAGATAGAGCGTTTCAGTCATGGTGCGTATCAGCTCTATACTGACAATATGTTTCATCTAATACCTGCTTTCAACCTGATTCTGGTCCTGTGCTCGTAGGAAGAAAGCATTAGCAGCGATTCCAAACATGACGGGAGCTGCCGTGGTTGCTATCACCAAAGTATATCCTACCATGCGGACACTGCTGAACGCCTATCTCGATCCATCCAAAACAGTGAGTAATATAGCAATGCGTGCGGAGTGATATAGATTCAAATGGTGTCAAACGTGTCGCTGGTATATCGTACTTATTTATTTTGTGTACTACTAAGTTCAAGAATCGTGCTGGGAATTGTGTCATCTTCTACTTTATTCAGGTCCTCGAAAAGGAATTTCTGCTACAAGATATCGTGAAGGATACCGCTCTTGGATCTGCCAGGGCTGAAGGTAGACGAGTTGGACCGGTGTGCTCCAAACGGATATACAGAATATTGATGGCGCAAAACGGTAACCTCAGAACGGAAGCTGTTGAGGAAGGGGAGGATTATTTTAGGGAATCACAATGATGGTCCGTGGCAGCTAGTAGTGACATAGTAGACTTCCTTTGCCCTGGCGTAAAGGAAGTTGCTCCTGGACTTTTGTATAGTAACTCTGGAACTTAGATCACTGGGTAGTGCCCCCTACAGCTTAACCTGGCGTTCTTCTGGGGACTCGAGTCAATGGATTAATTCAGACCTTAATCAGCCATACGCTTACTTGTAGTTGTATTATTAAATATTTCACGCTGCGGGATACTCAAAGAATCCCCCTTGCCACTTGCGGTGCTTTTCGCCAATCCATCATGATCTCTAGCTTTGAATCTCATGCGTTCCGTGAGTTTTGAATGTGTTTCCAGTGTATATTCCCACAAGTACTCGGCCTACGAATTATGAAATCACAATCGACGCTGTACTTCCTGTAAATGCCCACCGAAGCAGGACAAAAGAAGGTGATACATCCACATCTGGCCTATGAGTCTTCACCGGCGAGGAGGAAACTTTAGTCTTTTCAGTTAAAACGATCCACAGCGAAACCATTTATACACATGTACCAACCTCGCAATACAAAACTCCGTTCTGCTTTTGTTTCATGTTTAGGAAACTGTTGGTGAGATCTTCCTACGAGATTCGTTTCCGATAGGCGATACTGTGATTAGAGATGTGTCTTTACCAGAGATGGAAAGGTTTTACTAGGGTGGAATTTGGCAGTCATACGTGGGTGTGAATCCCCTGTTCTTTGCACGGTTTCTGCACACCTTTTCAGAAAAGTGTGCAGAAACTGCACCTTTGCATATCAGGTTCGTATACATATCCATCAACTGAGCTTCTTGATCAGAAGAGATTATGGACGGGCCTTACTCTCGTTAGTTTGTGGCACTAAGTCGCGGCGAAGAGCGAGAGACAAGTGAATTGCAGGACCTGAGTCGCTTGATCCAAAATGTCGGGCAGCATGTGATGATTCAGGTGTGCACTCCCTTGATATGTTCAACTCCTTTCCTTACGAGTCAAAGGGAATCTCTGTTCAGATTCGAAGGAGGCCGCTAGTATTGCAGTAATATAGATGTATGTTCTGTTTAATCTGATAAAGCATGGCGTTATGTTTGAAGTTCCATTGTCAAAAACCCAAGTGGTTTGAAACACAAACTGCAAAATGGGAAGAACTTTTCTTCTGTTTGAAATCTTGTCTCTAGATATGCGCATATTTATATCACTAGATTTGCATGTCTTTGAAGCATCATAATTCAATGGTGTTTCAGCTTTAAGGTTTCTCTCACTAACTACAGTAACTAACTACTTCCTTTCAAGTAGCCGGTGCGTGCCACGTACCAACTTCTATGTCCTCGTAATCTCACAACTACTCACAAACTCGACCTCAAACGGGGGCCATGTGTAAATCACCGTACGATAGACCATTTCTCTTCTCCACTTTCAATGGAAAGGTCAATTTGAATCATCAAAATAAGGCAAGTAAAATGATTCTCATGGAAACTGAAATCCAATTTGAAATCCGAATTACAAAACGCGATGAGAAAGGGAATTCTAAAATCATGGTACGTGTAAAATAGGAATATATCCAAATGGTTAAATTTAAATGGCCAAGACTTTACACCAGCTCGTCAATGGTTCTCCATTACAGGCCAAGATTCAATCTGAGAATTATCTTCGAAACTTTCTATCATTACTTCTTCAGAAAAATCCTCGCCTATCAGAACTTTGAGAACATATAGTCGTTTGGAAGAGCGCTGTCAGCTTACTTCCAATTCACTCTGTAGTTTACAACACTTTCTTCACATCGAGAAAGCCGGGTATAGCCTGGTTAGCTGCAGCGATGTCATCCGCTGACGCCACTGCAACTACGATTCCACTGTCCCTGACATACTCCAGACTGGTTGCAAAATTTCTAAAATCCTCCACGCTACAGACAAGAAGAGAAAGAGTTGTTAAATATCTCATCACAACCTAGTTCAGGAGATGTCCTACACCGAGTTTCAATCTTCGAACGTAACGTGCGTACACCAACCCAAGAGACAATATTTTACTATCAAACAATTACTAGACTTTGTGCAGAGCCAAAGTGCAATCTCAAGACAGATGAGGCCAGTTGAAACAACAGACTAACAGAGGTCCAATGCCACATATATGAGTAATAGGAGCAGAGGCCCTTCACCAAACGGGGGATCCAGAACCCACTTAAGACTAAACCGATGCGAACAAAAGAGATACAGATGGATGCAGTGAAATGCAGGCAGGATACAAACTGAAGTCAAGCTAAACAAAAGCAAAGTAAATGCAAGCGGGAAGGGGGACATGAGCGAGATCTATAGAAAGCAGAAGCGAAAGTTCTCCAACGCTACATAAATAGGAAATTCCCAAAGCGCGTATCTCCTGTCAGTAGTACCTTGTAGAGAGGATCTCTTCTCGTCTCTGTTGTCTTTCTTCTTCGGTAATACCCATAAGATACCGTACCATACTGCAAACCGTATGAAAGTTCTTAGACAACTTCTAAAATTAATGAGCTTCTTTCATGCAAAACCAATCATCGGTGACAGACTCGAACTTGAGAACCTGAGAACGTATGAACTACTCATCACTTCAACAAACCAACGAATCACAGATTAATAAAAGAAGAACAAACCATCAAAAAAAGACAGGCCTCCGTAAGACACTCTCAGTATTCGAATCACAAAATTGAAATTCTGTTTTAAAGAGGCATTCGAACCTGGAATAACCCTTAGCGTCGGGTAGCTGATAGGAGTCTACATCTCCAATAGTTCCAATAATAGATTTGGTCAAAGCATCTTCATCCAACTCCAGATTCTTCAAAAAATCTACTGTGCCGTCATAGTTGTCTAAAGTTTTGATAAGATTTGGATCTCGGTAGGACAAGTATGAGAACACTCCTGCAATCAGAGGAGGAAAAGCAGTAGCCAATTCCATTAGCAGTATTAAATAAGCTGTCTTTTCTCACCACTCAGGCATCAACATAAACTCCGGGCAAAGTCCGCTGAGAACCAACCTGAATGTGTGTCGAAATCACAGAAACCTCCATAAGCACCACCACTCACTCGCACGCGATCCCAAAGCCATGTATTACCAATGTACTTGTTAATCACATATGCACTACCATCAAGCTTGTAACCGGTCTCGTAAAGATTTGCAGCTTTACCCACGTAATTAACCTGTGAGGCACAGGTCGGTACTTGGTAAGTTTGTACTGTTCTTGCAATACCAAGTACATGGAACGCTGAAAAATAAGACATGTAACCTATAGTCATGTCATAAACCGCGTGTGTTGTACATACACAACTAACAAACGAAAGGTAAGAATCACACATACTTCTCATTAGACGCTTCCTAACAAATCCAAAATCAGTGAGAGGACAAGAGGTACACTGACAAGGAAATACTTCTTATGACAAAAGACAAGTTGTGTTCAATACTGATACCTGAGTGGGAATTACAAGTCCTTCGTTTACGGCAGGAAGACGAGAATTCCAACTGCATTCACTGTTGCCACTTGTTTCTGGAAATGTATCAAGAAATGTGCACACGTGTGACTCGGCGTTCGTGAGGAGCGTCTCGTCAGCCGTCAGATTAACGATTACTCCCTTCCGCCCGAGCACTGCGGCTCTGATCTCTTCTAGAGACTGCGCCACAGAAGGCCAATCTTCGTTGACGCGTTTCTCCAAAGATCGGAGGTACTCAAGGAAGCTACAGCAGCAAAAGAGAACGGTAAGGAACAGTTCTGACTAAACCCATTATCTCCCCCCTGGGGATGCACAGAGAAGAAAGTATTGCAATAAGAAAATTGACCGTTGCAAACAGAATTGAAACCAGCTGGAAAGAAAGTACTTGAATCTATTCAGTGTAACGGCGTTCCATGCTGAATATGTGACGTGTATGAAATAAGAAATCTGAGTGTGGTACAGATATGAAATCCAATGGGACAAAGCAATTTCGATTTTGACCGTAGGCCATTCCACTACACAAGAGTAAGAATTTATCTTGATTAAATTCGATGGAAAGATATGTACATGAAAACTGAACTCAACGAAAAACCTTGTCATTGTTACCTACCTGTAACCTCCCATTTGTTCGTTGACCCACCCTGCTACATTCAACATCCCGTCCATCCTCGTAGCAGCAACAGCATGGCCTCCTCCCACAACCCGACTCTGGCCCATAGTGAAACGTAGGTTGCGTTAGTAAGATAAAGAATTTTTAAGTGGATCCCGGTGGAGCGACGGCAATATATCATATAATACGTTTAGATACCAATTGTGTTTCAGCCAATTAGTCTCAAAGAGAAGGATTCGCAAGTCAACCTCCATGCCAGACTTGCGTTGTGAGACAAACTGCTTAAATCGCTGCTGGTCATTGAATTGAACATCATTCAGAATTGTCTTCATCTGCACGACAAGGCAGCATCGTCCGAAGGTTAGAATATTGACCAAATCATTTCTACAGTAGGTACACACAATGACAACGACATCAGAAACCAAGCAAACACACTATTTCGCTGGCAAAGAGAGTTAATTATGACACATTCGCCTATGCAATCCATGCAGTTCCATTTCAAACTGTCCTTCCTTTCTAATCAAAGTTGGCCGGAACCGAGAAGAAACTAGGTAGTAGCAGGCAAAGTTCACGTCATCTACATGCTAAGAGGTGAATTTCGCACCAAGTTAAAGAGGTCGGACGTTTGGCTGCCCATAGCCTTGCCCCTAATCATGAAATAGCTCATCGGTTTATCTCTACCGCGCACTGATGAGACGGAGGGGAACACAGATATTCCTCCTGTCTTCCGCCCGATCAGCTGCCTTAGTTCCACAAAATCCATGTCTTTTGTGCCCATCTCTTGTAATGATTGGCTGCATACATCAGAACAGAAGTTCAAAACACGTTAACACTCGTGTTAACATCGACAAGTAACTTCACCGGATCAACGAGAACAAGATAAGCCCAGTCATGACTCCCGACATCTAACCCTATTACAATACAAGGCCGGCAGATATGAACTACAAGATCATCCTCATCAAGATCAATATGCAAATGAAAACAGCACAATCGACGAGCATTCTTCTGCGGGATTTTGGACTAAGACTCCCAGAGCAATACAGTCGATAAGAACTCAAACTTATCTCGGAGTGTCTGCAGCTAATAATCATAAGTCCATCAGATCTTAGAACTATCTGCTCAAGTATGTTCCCCGAAAACCAAGAATCCTAAAACCCCAAAATGATAACAAAATTGCGTACCAAAACAAGGGAACAAGAGGCAGGAGATCTGCTCTCACTGTGGACATGTCGAAAGCCACATCAACATAGAGCACGTCATTCGTGAAGATGTCATGCCGAAGTACTGTCGCCCCATTCAGTTCTCCCACCTGATCAGAAAAATATTAAACTCTAACGAACGGAAGCACTGAAAAATTCAACAGTTCGAATACAATTACTTCTAAAACTTCCTATAAGTTGCGTGTAAAAATTTGTGAAGACGTAAACGTTCAGCTGAGACATGTAACTAGAAGTCAAGAGAAAAATAGGTAAAAAACAGACGGAGATCAACAATCTTGTTCTGCTAGCATCCCTCTAACAAAATATCAATAAAAGCACGAGATATTATGTACCAAACTTAGAGATGGACAGGAACACATACAGCGATTGGCACATAAATAGGCTCCTTGGGAATATCCTTCAGTGCTAAAGATGGGACAACTCTCAGCGCCTCAGGGGGATCTGGTGTCTCCTGCCTCACGCGAAGCTCTTCGGTGGCACGTGTCAATTCGGCAAGATCTTCTTGTGTCATGCTTGCTTTCACTTTAGCTAGTCTTTCGGCCTCCGCAGCTTCATCCTTTGCTCCCTTTTCTGGGTCCGGCTAAATCGTGCACACTTTATTTCAGGATGCGATATATCGTCGTCGTGAAGTGCTCGCGAAAAACAAAAGTTTTCAGAAGCAAAAACATTCATTGAAAGTTCCAACCCCCCACAAATATGCGGAAACACATGGAAAGACGCAGATTACCTGAAGCTCGACAGTTACGCGATGAGGATTGTCAATGATGAATTTCTGAATAAGGGGAGTAATCACGTTTTTCACACCCTCTTTAGCAATTCGCTCCTTGAAAGCGTCTAGGGGCTTGGCAAATCTGAGAGGCTCAAATGGATCTCCACCGTACAGCCACTTACCCTACAGAAATTAAAGAAAACATTTCAGGCTAACAAATGTAAAAGCTTTCCAACACATAGATGAGTAAAGAACACTACATGCAATTGAGGCTGCATCCTACATGTTTCAAGGATTAATCGTGAAAGGCAACGTTGGAGGCAAAACCAAGTGAATGTGCCTACCATTGAACGTAACATGAGTGAAAGTCCTCTGGGAAATGAGCCAGTATTGTTTTCACGAAGAGCAAATTCATTGGAGTTGATAGAGGCCTCAACAGCCTCTGGAGTAAATCCTTCATCTACCAGTCTTTTGAGCGTACTGAACACAAGTTCTTCTACTTCCGCAGTCTTGTCTGCGGCGACTCCCTTTAGCCCAATGCTAAACTGAGGCTGACGGAGTTCATCCTCTATTCCACCACCAACAATCGATTCCCCCAGTCCACTCTCCATCAATGCTTTTCTCAAAGGAGCAGCTGGTGTACCTAGCATTAAATCGTCCATGAATCGAAGTGCTAGTTCTGTCTCTGGATCCAGAGGTTCGTCTGCAAGAACCCAATTGATAGCCACCATATGCTTCTTCCCGGTATCAGCTCCCTCTCCTGCAGCATATTTCTCTACTACTCTCTTTGGTTCCGTGAACAGCTTTTGTACTCCAACTTCTGATTCCTTAGCAGAAGAGCACATTTCAAAGCTATCCAGGTAGGCTGCAACAAGAACACCAAGAACAGACTGAGGTCATCGTGCAAACTCAAAATGGAACGTAGTCCTAAATCCTATCCTCGCTATTACCAGACAAAGAAGCTAAAGAACTCGTTTTCTAACGTTTGGGCGAACCAGAAGATGATCTTATAAACGGTTCCTCACCACTCAGCAATCGCAGACGCTCATTCGGATCGTCGTCACCATAGAACCAGAGTCTGGCGTTACTGGGATGGTAAAATTTACGATGAAATTCCTGGCACAACAAGAAACTTGATCAGGTTCGTTTGATCCCCTACATCCTAGGATGCTTCAGTTAGCAAGAAATGGCAATAACAATCGTGGTGAAATGAAGTTCGGTCTGATCTCACAGTGATATGAGCTGAAACCTGACCGGGGGTCAAATGAACACCTACTAGAAGATGATAACACTGGCTGGATAACTCTTACGCAAGAATGCAGAAATAATTTTGTCTTAACCATGCATAGTCAAAGAGTCTGTCCTGGTCGCAGTTCAGTTAAATAAGGATCCAGAAACTATGGCGCCGAGTACAAGCCAATTGCAGATAATCGGCTAACGTAGTGCACAATACCAAACAAAACGAGGTTACCGCACACCCTCTACATACCTGAAATTGTTCAAAAGTTAAATCCGGAATCACTGTGGGGTCACCACCACTGTCCACTCCGTACGTGATATCAGGAAACAAGGCCTGAAAAATTGCCAGAGACGGTTAGTCGACGATACTGCTAGGGACATAGTTGTGCATTTGAAAATTTCAACACCGCTGCACATGACACGTTTTGAACTATTGCATACCTGCTGGGATAGGCGGCCCATAACATTATCTGGCTGTGAATATACACCCTTCATTTCGTTGAAAACAACACCTACAACATCACCAAATCCGTCAATTGGGATAATCTCATAATTTGTCACCTACTACAAATGCAAGAGCCACATTCATGGGAGATTTCACAAGAGATGGACAGGATAAGATGTATTTGACGTCAGGTATGAATAGTTGACAAGATGTATTGACGAGGACAGAGGGTCGTTAGCTAGCCGGTAGCAAACTCTGAGGGCACCACCGCGACAGAAGAGAAGGTTTCTACTGCCAGGACGTGCGATCCACCAGGACTAAAATGAGAGAACCAATCACGTAGCAAGTGCGAGCTCGCTTTCCAATTTCTTTCAAATATATGGCACAAAGATAAATAAATGGAACAAATATCATAATAGTGCCTATGATTCTTTCTTTGAAGGTAGGCCGTTGGTGCACCACCCGAAAAATAGAAAATAGAAAATATACGAGACCCAATTTCAAATTCCGGCCAATCGCCATACCTTTGAATGTAATGTCCTCTGAAGGCTCGTTTAGTTCGTAATGCCACCCCTCTTGTTGAAATGTTTTAACATCATTCACACAGTTTGGGAAGAAAACAGCATCAAGATACACATCCACCAGATTATAAAAGTCCTGTCCAAACACGGCAATAGATCGCATTTAGTTTAGAATCCCATTAAAAGTGACAGGAATTAGCGTATTCACTTCAACTTGTGACCCCAAGCCTTCACACACGCGAAAAGGTAATCTGTCCTCCCTGCGATTATTAGATGAGATATTCTAGTACAGCTCTCCTTGTGAGCATAGACATTTTGCATGTCGAAATCATTAATCCAAACCAAGGCAAAGAGGAGCCTCATTCCCAAAATAGGGCACCGTACCTTTAGATTAGTCGAAGCTACAGGATAGCAAGTCCGATCTGGGTACGTGAACGCATTTAGAAACGTGTGCAAGCTACCCTTGAGAAGTTCTACAAAGGGTTCCTTCAAAGGATATTTCCTAGATCCACATAATACACTATGCTCCAATATGTGCGGGATTCCAGTCGAGTCTTGTCTGCATTACAGACGAAGCAGCGAAAGGTTACACAGGCCCCAAAGTAAGCAAATCTCAACAAACAAGTCATCGAAATAGAATTCAAACCGAAACTTGGTCCCTTCTCCAGAAATAGCAACAATTCACCAGTCAGCCGTACTTACGGTGGAGTTCTGAATACTATCCCAAAAACTTTGTTCTCATCACTGTTTGAAACTGACATAATTTCGGCTCCAGTTTTTTTATGGCGGTAAAGGATGGCCGTCGAGTTGTACTCATCTATGAACTGCTTGCCGACTTCTTCGAACCCTAGGTTCTTTACAAGTTCTGGGTCGGCTCCTGCAGAACAAGCCAAGACATCTATCAGATTCTGCAACTTAAAGCTTAAACCCACACGTAGGGTTTAGACATCAACGTAACCAAAACCGGCGAGCATGAGAAAAGCCAGATCTCCTTCCATGTATTCTATGAAACTGCTGCGTGAATCCGCTGTAATCAAAGCCTCTTGAAGAATTTCGTGAAAGAACATCAATCCGAACACCTCCAGCATGCGCGATTGAGACTCTATTCAAATCTCGACGATTATTCGAGTATAGCTCTACAAATAATTTCGACAGGTTCCCAAAAAAAGATGAATTCGAAGATAACATGAAGTGGCGTGAAACATCAAGGATTAGGATGACACAGAAAGTAAAATCCCATGTTAATAAAATTCGCATGACTAGACGATAAGATCGATTAAAATTGAACAAACTCACCAACTACTGGAGCGGGAGTCGCGAGTGCAGCCTGGGGGGAGGCCGAGAAGCCTCTGTTCAACACCGGAAAGTCCGAACGCAGAGCTCCGACGGACGGTCTGATTGACGATGAGATAAGCCTCAAACCCTGCCATCCCGAATTCCTGGGACTCCTCTCAACTTTCTCAATTGCATACCTACTTTCGATCTTCCGGCAACCACCGCGACTCAACAGTCTGAGAGTTCGCGGAACCGCAGCGGAACCACCTAAGAGACTCATGTGCACAGCAGCACGAGGCACTGATTGTGCTACCAACATTCCTTGAGCGCGCATCGCCGCGCTCGCCCCTTGCAAGAATAACACAGCCAGGTTTATCGATCAAATTACTGGAGGCTCCTTCTGAGGTGCAGTCCGTTTGTTTCAGTCGCATGATGCACGAGTAGATTCGTCCAAAAAAGTGTTTATTGTCAAGACGACTGTCTCGTGTTGTTTGTGGCTAAGGCGTGAATCAGACGCCCACGCATTGTCCTCAGACATGGACCACGCTTCACCACTCATGTCCGCTTTCTTCCCATCGGCTGCTCGCCGGGCCAGACGTTCCTTCCTTCCTTCCTTCCTTCCACTACACTCTTATACCACGTCCGTTATCCACTCACCATCCATGCAAAAACTACTAACAGTGTAGTTTTAACCTCCAGTTCCCAAAGTCTCCTTCCTTCCACTACAGTCTTAACTTTATCCGCTTACCATCCATGCAAGAACTACTAACGTCGTACTTTTAAACTCCAGTTCTTAAGTGTCGTTTAATAAGTACATTTTCTTACGTACTTGGAGAAATGTACACCTCCGCTCGTGTGTTCTCGTCTGCCTCATTCTCACTTTGATTGATTTCAAGAACATGTCAAAGGTTTCCTGGTCTACCATAGACCTAAATTGTGATGGAGACAGATATTTTCAATGAAAATAACAAGTCCAACATGAAGTTCATGAAGTTATCATGAAGGCCATCAACCTGGATTCCAACGTAGATCTTGTATAAGAAGGTTGCTATGGAGATGAGACCGGATACCAACCCAAATTTTAATGGAGACTGATATTATTTAATTAGCTTAGTGCATATATATATATATATATATATATATATATAATTTCACATAAAGGGTAACATAAAAAAACACAATATTTTAAAAATACTGAAATATGTTGAGTATATTATAGAATAAAAAAAATAGTTATAATAATATATAACCATTTCAAGTTGAGTCAAAATTCTGTCATACACATCTTCACAAAATGTTGAGGCAGTGACCTACTCGTTAGAGTAAAAACTAATGATCTATCAAGGAAATTCATATTTAAATTATAGTTCCATATATGTATAACGTTCAATTGAATTACAACTATTATATAGATATCTTTTATGATTATATGATATTCTATCTTGAATTTTATTTTATTAATTACATTAAAATATTAAAATATTTATTAAAATTCTTTTAAGAAGTAAAAATTTCAATAATGTGTTTCTCAAGTCAAACTTAATGTATTGGACTGTTTTCAAGTAAATTTCATCAATATAATAGCTTTATTAGAATGCATTTATTTTAAAGAAGGATGGAAGATAATACATAGAATAGCAAGATACACAGAATTTAATTAATATTTTGATCTTTTAATTAATCAACATGCATTCATGAGATTAGTGAGAATATACTTTTATTGATTATTTAAGAATCAGACTGAAAATTATATAGTTGCATTCTTAATTCCTGTTGTTATTAGCATTACCCACGACTCCTTTTTTACTATAATGAGTAGTTTAAGTTCATATTGGAATGAGTTGGAAGTTGAATGAGTAGTTTCAGTATATATGTATACTCTTAAACTACCATTTTCTCCTTAGAGTCTGATTGGCATATTAGAAAAAAATATGCTGATTGGCATATTAAAATCTTACTATAAAATTTGTGTATAGGTGGTCTTTAAAAAGTTTGCAAGGAATCTTGGAAGGTAATTCATGAGAATTGACAGATTTTTGTCTAATTCCACCTAAGATAATTTTTATGGACAAACCTTTAAATCAAAATGTATGAAAGGTCATGCTTTTTCAAAGTATACTCATGTTTTCCAAATATTTATAAAACAATTATAACCTTAATTTTCATTCAATAATATCCAATATTGAGGAAATTGAAAAATTAATGCTCTTCAGTTTAATTTTAGACTCTCATAATACACTTCAATTTACCTTTTCTCTAGGAAATCCTTTGAGAATCATTTACATGAATAATATTTGAAAATATTTTTCATATATTAAGGACTTATTATAAATATTATATAATAAATATCTAATATTTATAATAAATATCTAATATTTATAATAAATCATTATTATTAAAAACCATTATCAAGTTATATTATTATTCATAACAACCAATATAAAGCTAGATTGTTGATCAGAAATAATAAATCTATTTTTGAAGAATATTATCGCAGTTTGAACAAAATTATACAACACTACTAAGTTTGATCAGAAGGATATGTTGTGTGAAGTATAATACTACAATGAGGTTGTAATGACACACCTTAACTCCACTTAAGCCAAAATTAAATATATTTTTTTTGTTTATTTTAGGAATCTTAGGATGTAGCATGACAAAATATAGTAATATACAAACAAATGTCACTAGTCGTCAAGCAAACACGTCACAAGTGAACCATTCCCTCATATGATGACTATGACCTAGTTTTAAAGGAAGGTTGCCTTGTGTTTGTATCGTTACATTGTTGTGTTGACAATATATTGTTCTTACTACGAGTCTATTAAGATTCTAAGTTGATTAAAAAGCTACTCTGTTGCAACCTATAACTCTTCGATGATGATATGGTAACAGGAGGCCATGTCATTACAAAGTTCAATGGAAACAAAGCACTCTCAATGTGAACCTCCACCATAGTTTGAAGTGCCACCAAACTCCATGCAAATAGCAAATTCAAACTTTTTGTATGAACGCATCTAATGTTCTGAAGACAAAAGAAACCTTAAGAGAAACATAAGGTTTCATTCCTCAATACTTTGATGCTCCAAAGGAGCACCTTGTCTTTATTATACAACAAGGAATCTTTAGAGCATCATTTCTTTATTGTACAACAAGGAGGATCCACTCAAAGGCAGCACACACTTGGATCAAATATATAGATTGGCAACATGTTAATGAGCTCAACTGTAAAAACCCTAAAAGAAGATTCTTCAAAGATTCTTCCAAGATCAGATAGAGGTGAGATCTCCATTTGGTCTACTCAGACCATCATATATATAACACTCCTAAAGATATTACCAAGCCAATTTCCACCTCTAGATAATTTGTCTAACTAATGGTATTACAATGCGCTACTAAAGGAAGTACTCATGATCAGTCAATACCAAGCAGCATGCGTTTAGGTATGACCATGACCGCTCATCAAGAGCCATGATGGATGAAGGATGCACTGGTTTCTACATGACCATAATAAGGTTCTTGCATCCCAAGGATAAATTTTTACTTTTCACTTCCTTTCTTTGCAATCAAGGTTTTTGTCAAGCTATAGGAAAACATTACCACTATTGACAAGACTTGCCTTTTTGCTCGCAAAGTGTAGAATGAGTTTGAGAGACAACATAAGAGGATGTGGGTGATAAAGTAGATTGCAAATCTGAATATTTTAGTGATGGTGCAGTAGATTGCTAAGGATAGAAAATAGAAGCCATCAGCAAAGATAGAGAGCAAACCTTTGAAAATTTTGAAATAGGGTTTGTACTATAGGTCGGATTACCTCAAGAGTCAAAAGTTGGAGTTCTTGCTGTGGGATTGAGGTCTTTTGGATGTCTCCATGCTAGAGAAATTTTTTTAATGATTCAAACATGAGTAGTAGGAATATGATGACATGTTTGACCAAGTGGATGGAAGATCATTAGCAATAGATACTAGGAGAAGACTACTCAATGTTTGGGCATATCCATATAGAAACACCCCATGGTCATCCACGCAAAGACTTGAAAGCTAGGAGTCACAACTCATTTGTAGGAAGAATGTTGAAAATATGTATAAAATAAAGGATTTTAAAGATACAATTTGACAAGTCACCATAAAGACCATCATGAAGTTGTATAGATCAAAGAGAATAACCCATATAAACCTCAACCAAGCAATCTTCTTTCAACTCTTGCATGAATAACAATTTGTGAGCTTGTGATGATGTTTAAAGAGTGTGTCAACAAGCTATTAGATGACATGGCTAACAGTTCCCTCACAATTTTAACCTCCTTTTTTTCACTTCTACATAAGGATGATTTGTGCCATAAATAAGTAGTGTAAAAGACAAAGGAGAATGGAAAGTGAAGATCATATTGGACTCTTGCATCACGGAAACTCCAAATGCCTAGCATGAGCTTGGGCTTTGGGCTTTGGGCTTTGGTATTTATATGGAGTATACAAGGCTCTTGGGAAGCTTCTCAAGAAGTTTCCTTAAGCCACTTTCTTGGAGTGCAAGCCAAGTTAACCTAGAAGTTTCTCAAGAAGCTTTCTTTTAAAAGCTGCTTACTTGGGGTGCAAGTTAAGCTAGCCAAGAAGCTTCCCAAGAAGTGGTGACTTCTTCCTAGAAGTCACCACTTGGCATGCATGTTACCCAATATTTGGAAGGTACCAAGTAGCTTCTTAGATACTTCTAGAATATTCTAGGCTAATTTGGCCCATTTGCTATTTCATTAGCCTTGACTAACTTGTTGGTAAACTCCATATTGTTACATATTCCTCCATTGCTAGTTGGTGATGTTCTCATCACCATTCAAGCTTCAAATGCTTGGATGGTTGTTTGAGCATTTTGGAGATGAGAAAGAGGTTCCCAAGTGGCATCATGAAGAGGATACCCTTTCTAGAGGACTTTGTACTCTATTTGTTGTTGGCAACCTTGTTGCATATGATGATGCGCAAGGATATGATCAACTTCATACTCCTCATGATCATTGATAGGGTTGGGAGGAGGAGGAGGTTGGATACAAGAGGAACAAGAAGATGGATTAGGAACAAAGGGTTTCAACTAGGAAACATGAAAGACATGGTGGAGGCGCATGTGACAAGGCAAGGCAAGTTGATAAGCAACAAGAGAAATGATGTGGGTGATATCAAAGGGTCCTATCCAATTAGGAGCAAGTTTACAGACTTGGGTATCAAGTGAGAGGGGTAGGTTACTAAAGGAGAGCATGACCTTATCACCAAGTTGAAAGGTAAGCTCAGGACAATGATCGTCCGCTCATTGTTTTTGAACATTTTGAGCAACAAGGAGATCAGATTTGGCTTATTGGAGGGATTGGGATATAATGGTCAAGAAGGTAGAAGTACAAAGGACATGAGATGGAGGAGGAGCAAGAAGGGAATCTAGAACAAGTAGATATTGGCCAAAATAAAGGAAGAAAGGAGAGAATCCTATGCTTGCCTATTTGGAATTATTGTATGCAAAGTTTGCAATCGCTAGACATTCATCCCAATTGGTATGATGAATGTTGACAAAGGTACAAAGTATATCTTCCAAGGTGCAATTTGCATGTTTAGTTTTTCCATCAGTTTGAGGATGATAGGCCAAGCAAGCTTGGTTCCAAGTATGGGGAAGAGTGCTCGTCAAAATTTTCCAATGAATTGAGGATCATGGTCAGAGATGAGTACATGAGGCATCCCATGATGCTTAGAGATATTTTTTAAGTAGATCTATGCCAATGTTGGAGCATCCAAGATATCAAAGGTTGGTGCCAAATAGATTTGTTTACTAAGCTTATCCATAAACACCACCATTGTCTACTTGGCTTGCAAGCTAAGCTAGTTGGAAGCTTCTAGAAGCTACTTACTTGGGTGCAAGCTAAGCTAGTTGGGAAACTTCCCAAGAAGCTTGCTAGATACTTGGGATATTCTAGGCTAATTTGTCCTATTTTCTACTTCATTAGCCGTAACTAACTTCATTGGTAAAATCCATATTGTTACATATTAGATCAACCATTGCTCAATAGGGCTCTTGACTCTCCTCAGATTCTACTTGTGCAATTGGCTTGATCCACATTGCAAAAACAGACTTATCTTCTTCCAAAGCTTGCTCTATAGTTGCTTCACTGACAAACTTCTCATCTTGGGACTTCTCTTCTTTCAAAGCTTCTATGGTTGCTTTCTTTACCAACTTCCTATCTTGGGACTAGTTATTCTTAGGTGTCTTACTCAAAGGTGCCAGACAACCTAATCGGAAATTCATACCTTTGTATTGTATTTGAATTTGTTGTTGAGTCCAATCAAATTGAACCTTATGACGTTCAAGCCAAGGTACTCCTAGAATGAAATCATAGTATAGAGGTGCCACTACAAACCTTATACACTCTAAATACTCCTTCCCAATCTTAAAGGTAATAGGATATAAGGTATAGGATGCAAAACCCTTTTTACCATTTGCCATCATCAATCTACTTCCAATTATTGGCTTGATAGAAATACTCAATTCATGTGCTAATTGCATAAATATGCAATTCTTTGAACTTCCAGAATCAACCAAAATCCTACAACCATGATCATGTATTGTACCTTGCAAGTGAAGCAAACTTCCATAGGTCAAGCCTTCAATCCCATTGGAACTAATCAAGTTCCTAGTATGCAACTCAAAATCTCTTATTGGGATTTTCCATTTCCTTAATCAATGTGCTCTATAGTCTCCATATGGGCAATTTTTCAAGGTTGCCCATTCCTAAGTAGCCATTAAGCAATGCAATGTCCAACTTGGCGACAAAAAAAACAACCACCATTTTGTCACAATCTTTCTCTATTTGTTGTCACATCAATCTCCATTGGTGCAAGTTCTTCCACTTGTGTGTAGTGTATTGGTAAGTTTTGTGTAGGTCAAGGTCAAGACCATGTTATCGCAACCAAGGAATCAAAGCGCTCAACCAATTGCATGGCTTCTTCTACATTTTGTGGCTCCCGCATGGTCACCTCCAATTTGGTTTGTGATTTCATGCCCCTCACAAATCAATCCAGAACTTCACCTTCTTGTATACATTGATTTTGCATGATGATGTTTTGAAACTGCATGATGTAGCTCCTTATAGAGCCAATTTGCTTCAACTCCACCAATTTATCTCTTGTGGCTTGTGTGACATTTATATCTTGAAATTGATCAAGTATTGCATTCTTGAATTCTGCCCATGTCAAGATTGGTGCAACAATTTGTTGTTCAACTTGCTCCACTCAGAATCACCACTAAAGGTTTGCCACACCATCCAATTGGCTAGAAGCCAAAAAAATCTGTTTCTATTCATCTTGAAGATTGGTAGCTTCAAAGTAACATTTGCAATCAAACACAAAATTCTCCATTATGCTTGGGAGATTCTTGCCTTCAAACACCTTGGGTTTTGGAAATTAGATTTGATCTTCTCCATCTTGATTGGTGCTCTCTCTACATGTTCTTGTTGCTGATGATCTCATCCATCTAACAATCGAGTAAAATTCTTGAATTGTTGCTTCATAGCAATAATAAGGTTAGGTATTTCCGCCTTAGCTACTACTCTATCCCACCATTCTCAATTTATCTAATTTATTAACTTATAGATGCAACACATCCACCTTTCTCCATAAGTTACAACTGGAAGTATCAAGGGTTCCTCAAACAAGATGATCGTATGTAGAAAATTGTGCCCAAAGCGTGAGGTGATGAATTGTGTGAAATGATGCTTGGGTAGTACTTGGACACAAAAATTCCAATATTTTGGTGGAAGTGGATTTGGTGGTCCATAAATTCCATTTATCCCATTCTTTCTCTAACACCAATGTAAAAGACCAAGATCAAGGAGAGAAATAAGAGAATAGAAGATCAAATTGAGACACTTGAATGTGGGTAAACTCCAAATGGCTAG
The DNA here is from genome assembly GCA_948567375.1 of Lunularia cruciata. Taxonomy (NCBI): domain Eukaryota; kingdom Viridiplantae; phylum Streptophyta; class Marchantiopsida; order Lunulariales; family Lunulariaceae; genus Lunularia; species Lunularia cruciata. The sequence continues at coordinate 56,740,168 of OX419760.1, forward strand.
CATGAGCTTTGGTTTTGGTATTTATAAGGAGCATACAAGGCTCCTAAGAAACTTCTCAAAAGCTTCCTTGAACCACTTTCTTGGAGTGCAAGCCAAATTAACCGTGAAGCTTCTCAAGAAGCTTCCTTCTAGAAGTTGTTTACTTGGCTTGCAACCTAAGCTAGTTGGAAGCTTCTAGAAGCTACTTACTTGGAGTGCAAGCTAGGCTAGCCAAAAGCTTTCCAAGAAGCCTACTAGATACTTTTGGAATATTCTAGATTAATTTGGCCTATTCACTACTTTGTTAGCCCTAACTAACTTTGTTGCTAAATTCCATATTGTTACATGCAAGTTATGATATCTTATTATAGTTGTATAATTTTGGTTGATTTTGGAAATTCAAAGAATTACATATCCATGCAATTAGCAAAGTAATTAAGTATTTGTTTTAAGCAAGTAGTTAGAAATAGATTGATGAAAGCGGATGGTAGAAAGATTCTTCATTTTTGTACCTCACATCTTGTTACATTAGGATTGGGAAGGAGTATGTGGAGTGTATGAAGTTTGTAGAGGCACTTCTACACTATGATGCCATTTTAGTTCTACCTTGGCTTGAATATCATAAGGTTCACTTTAATTGGAACCAATGACAAATTCAAGTACAACACCAAGGTAGGAAATTCCAATTAGGTTGTTTGGCACCTTTGAATAAGACACCTAAGAATATTCAATCTCAAGATGAGAAATTTGTTGGGAAAGCAACCATAGAGCAACTTTGAAGGAAGATAAGTCCCAAGATGGGAAGTTTATCAATGAAGCAAACATAAAGCAAACTTTGGAAGAAGATAAGTCTATTTTTGTAGTGTGGATCAAGCCAATAGTGCATGGAGGATCTAAAGAGGATCAAAAGCCTCATCAAGCAATGGTTGATCAAATAGTCTAAGAGTTTTAAGATATGTTTAAAAATGATTTACTAAAGGGATTACCTTTCAATTGTGATATACATTTCAAGATTGAGTTATTGCCAAGAAGTACTCCAATGAGTAGACCAATCTATTGACTCTCAACAAAGGAGTTGGATAAGCTCCAAATAACATTAACATAGTTGTTGTAGAAGGATTTCATATGACATAGTACATCTCCTTGGGGAGCACTGGTACTATTTGCTCCAAAGAAGGATAGATGACCACTTTTGTATTGATTATCGTAGCTTCAATAAACAAATAGTGAAGAATGCATATCTCTTGCCTCAAATCGATGGCTTGCTTGATCAATTGAGTGGTGCACAATACTTCTCCAACTTGGATCTTTGAAGTGGTTATTGGTAGATTCACATTGATAGAGAAGATGTACACAAGATTACCTTTTTCACAAGGTATGGGCACTTTGAGTGGAGAGTTGTACGTTTTGGGCTAACTAATGCTCAAGTAGTCTTCATAGATCAGATGCATTGGGTGTTGGATGGGCTATTGGATCAGTTTGTGGTGGTATTCTTAGATGATATTTTAATCTATAGTAAGATAGAGGTAAAATATGCAAATCATGTATGAGAAGTCCTAAGATAACTCCATTGATGGAAATTTTATTGCAATAAGTCAAAGCATACCTTTTGGCACAAGGAAGTTACCTTATTGGTCACAAGATCTCATCAAAGGGGATCAAGATAGAAGAGTAGAAAATCAAAGCCATTCTTGAGTGACCTATTCTAAAGGATGCTATAAAATTAATGCATTTAATGGATTAGCAAGTTTTTATTGACGGTTTATCCACTACTATGCTCATGTGATCGCACTATTGATTGACCTCTTGGAGAAGAACTTGAGCTTTCAATGGACAACCAAGCACAAATAAGCATTCTAAAAGCTGAAAAATATGGTGTCTTCAAGACCCATTCTTCAACCATATGACACTCAACTATCTTGTGTGGTTAATTTTGATGCTTCTAACTTTATGATTGGAGCCGTGTTGCAACATGAATTCCCAAATGGGTTACATTCCATTGCCATTGTGTCTCAAAAACTAAATACCACAAAAAGGAATTACTTTGCTTGAGATCTGGAACAACTAGCAATGGTATATGCCACCAAGGCATGGAGACATGATCTCTTAGAGAAGCAAGTGATCATGCAAACCAATCACAAGCCCTTGTTGAAAACATAACATGTGGATCACATGAAGAGTTGATATCATTGATGGGAGGAACAACTACAATTTTTTGACATCAAACTTGAGTACAAACTTACTTAGTTTGATGTCATCTCCAATGCTCTATCACAACAACCTGATTTGAAGTCTCTTCCTCTCATCACAAAGGCAATTACAACAATATCAGTCAACTCCAAAGCCCAAATCAAGTTTAAGACACCTTTACAATAAGATCATTTCTTTCAAATGGTACAAGATTATCTTACAACATGCAAAAAGGAGTACAAAACCTTCTCCTTCAAGCAAGGTCTTAAATTCTATGAGAATCTGATCTATGTTCCAGCCAAGGGTGATCTCTAACTTGTGCATCTTCAAGAAGCCCATGACTTACCAATTATTGGTTACATGGGTGTAGACAAGACCTTGGGTACCCTTCAACACCAATAGTGGTGGTCCAACATTTGGGCAATTGGTTGAGGTTATCTATTCCTAGTTGGATATTTTGCAATACCATGTCTAATTTGGAAATAATGGAAAAAATTACCATTTTGTCATACTCTTTCTCTATCTGTAGAGCTAAGTGGTCTCCATTGGACGATATCAATCTCCATTAGTGCTTGTTCATCTACCCATGTTTATTTTGTTTGTAGGTTTGTGGAAGTCTAAGTTGAGACTAAGTTGTGGCAACCAAGGAATCAAAGTGCTTAGCTAATTTGTGGCTTCTTCCAAGTGTTTGGGCTCCCACATGGTCACTTCTAATTTGGTACATGACTCCAAACCGTTCACAAATTGATCAAGTGGTTCACTTTCAAGTATCTTTGGAATTTACATTATGGTGTTTGGAATTGAATGGTGTAGCTCTTCATAGAACCAATATGCTTCAATTTTGCCAATCTATCTTGTCCAACTTGTGTAGCATTCACCACTTGGAATCTCTTCATTATTGCTCGCTTGAATTCTTCCTATGTTCAGATTGGATCAATAAATTTCCATTGAGCTCTCCAATGAAAAACATCACCATAGTTTTGCTATTCCATCTAATTATCTTGAAGCCAAGAGAATCTATTTATGTTTATTTTGAAGATTTGTAGCTTCAAAATAGCATTCAAAATCAAACACAAAATCTCCACTACACTTGTTAGATTTTTTCCTTTGAATACCTTGGGCTTTGGAAATCAAATCCACTCTTCTCCTTCTTTAAATGCTACTCTCTTGATGTAATAGAACAAGGAGAGAAATAGGAGAATGGAAGATAGGAAGTCACATTAGAAACACTCAAGTGATTGAAATTCTTAATCCATAGCTTGAGCTTGCTTGGATTTTTGTAAGTAACACAAGTACAAGATTTCCAAGGAGCTTCCAAGGAAAGTTCCTACTTGGAGTTGTCTTACTTAGAGTACAAGCTAAGCTAATCCTTCACTTGGTATATAAACTAACCTATTCATTTGCTTGGTGTTGTAATACTCTGAGAACAAGAGAAGAGAGAGAGAAAGAAACACCAATTACACACTCAACATTCGGTGCCCCAAAGGAGCACCTTCTCTTTATTATATAGACAAAGAGGATCTCCTGTGAGGAAGCTCCACCATAGGATTAGGCACATAGATAGGTGACATGTTAGCAAGCTCCGCCCTTGGATTACTTACTTGGATGTGTGACATGTTGGTCTAGGTCCTATCTGGTTGGTCAAACAAGCTTTGACCGGAGGGAATCTTTTAGGGAATCTTCTTGTAGGAGTCCCAAAATCATGTAAGGTACCATTGGAAAGCTCTCGACAAGACAAACCAGGGGGGAGGGAAGTCCAACCTTTCCCCCATTGAAGTGGGGGGAGAAATTTGCATATTTTTAGGCCTAATTCATCCGTTTAGGCCTCCAAAATTGCCTTCAAAGATTTCAGGTATATTTTGGTTCTTACTCTATTAGTAGAAGTCCCCTTTTGGTGATACCTCTTTCTGATCTGTTTAGTCCATCATGTGTAACATCCTTCCATATATTACCAAACCAATTATCACCTTTAAATCATATGTTAGCTATTGGTTCTAAGGTTCTCAAGTCTATTTTGGTTTCTACTCTATTAGTAGAAGTACTCTTTTGGTGATACTTCTATCTGATCTATTTTGATTATCATGTAGAACATCATTCTAGATGTAACCAAACCAAATTTTACATCTAGATCATATGACTAGCTCTTGGTATTATAGGTGTAGAAGTTACTCTATCCTTGGAAGCCTCCTAAAAGCTTCTCACCAAGAAGCTTCATAGATGCTTCTAGAATATTATTAGGCTCATTTACCCCTTTAAGCTATATTTAGTTTAGGCTACTAACTCATTAGCTTCTACTAACTTGTTTGTTAGCTTCATATTATAACATATTCCTCCACCACTAGTTGGTAATGACTTCATTGCCAATGAGTCTTCAAAGTTGTGTATGGCCATTTGAGCATTTTGGAGATGGGAAAGAAGTTCTAGTGTAGCATCATGAATGAGATATCTTTTCCAAAAAGACCTTGTACTCAATTTGTCATCAGCGGTCATGTTGGGTGTTTCTTTGGGCAAGAATATAATAGACTTCATATTCTTCATGATCATAAATAGGGAATTGAGGAGTAGATGGTTGGATGCAAGTAGGAAAGAAAGAGGGGTTAGAAATAAAGGTTTTTAACTTGGAAATATGGAAGACCAAATGGATTTGCATGTGACTAGGAAGTGCAAGTTTGTAGGCAATATGAGTAATGATTTGAGTAATATCAAAGAGACCTATCCAAGTGGGAGCAAGTATACAAGCCTAGGCATAAAGTGGGAGAGGAAGGTTACTAGAAGAAAGCATGACCTTATCATCCATTTAAAGGTGAAATCATGATGATATTAATTGGCATATTGCTTTTTCCAATTTTGAGTAACAATAAGATGAGACTTGGCTTGGTGTAAGGACATAGACAACTTGGATAAAAGGTGGAATTATGAGGGACTTGAGATTGTAGGATAGCAAGAAGAGAATCAAGAACAAGTGGATCTTGCTCGTAACTAAGGAAGAAGAGAGAAAAGTTGGTACTTGTATGCTTGGAATTATTGTAGGAAAAATTGGCAAAGGTTAGTACTACAAGGTACATATACCAATCAATGTGTTGAACATTGAAAAAGGCATGTAGCATATCCTCCAAAATATGATTTTCTTGTTCTACTTGTCCATCAATTTGAGAATGATATTTGTAACAATTGCAAGCTTAGTGCCAAGGAGTTTGAAAAGTGTTTGCCAAAATTTACCAATAAAGTAAGGATCAAGATCAAAGATAAGAACCCGTGGCATCTCATGGCACTTGAAGATGATGTTGAAGTAGATCTTGGAAAATGTTGGAGCATTGATTGTGTCCATGGTAGGTGCCAAATGGATCTACTTGTTGAGCTTATCAACAATACTACAATGGTGGTATGGCCTTGGTCAATCTTTGGCAAGGATATGACGAGGTCTAAGCTCACATGATCCTAATAGGTAGATGGAATTGGTAGTGGTTGAAGGAGTCTACTCAGCTTCTAGTTATTAGTTTTTGTTGCATTGGTAGCTCTCACAAGATAGAACAAACTCTCAAACTTCTCATGCCATGTTGGACCAACACCATTGATGTTGTAGGGTATTCAAGGTCTTGTACATCCCATGTGACCAACAATTGGTAGGTCATGGGCCCTTTGAAGCCTCACAAGCTGTAGATCACCTCTTGTTGGAATATAGATCCAGTTCTCATAGAATAAAAGGCCCTCATTGAAGGAGAAAGTATTGTAATCATTGTTGTGTGCTACACGACAACTTTGTACTAATTTAAAGAAGAGTTTTTGCTGTAAAATAGTTTTTGCTGTTAGTGGATGTGCTCTTTTAGTAAAACCTTTATCTAATCTACTTAGACCATCATATATAACATCTCTAAAGATATCACCAAGCCACTTACCACCTCTAGATACTCTATCTAGCTAATGGTATTGCAAACCTCTCCCATTTAAGATGCAATGTACTCATTGCAAAGCTGTTGCTCAAAAGATTGCACTAACATTGGGGCATTGGTCAAGCTAGTTGCAAGCTCCCATGTTTCCTCACACAATGGGTACCTTTCTTGTGTATGAGATATTCTACATACGGATGGCAGGTACCACAAATGTGTTTTTGAAGAATGTGTTTGATGTATTCCTCTATGCCATCAATGAGTGTTGGATAAGGTCAAGCTTCTTGTATGGAAGGAAAGTGAGGTGGTTAGAGTTTATATCTATGTAATAAGGAAACACTAAACACTAGATAGATCTTCCTTTGTGGTTGTAGCTCAAGGTGATAAGCCACTATGCCTATTTGATGAATGATGGGAAAAGGGCAAATAAAACAAGGCTTGAGCTTACAAGGGCCATTTAATGTGAGGCTGGTTGTGGACAACCATAATTGATCTCCAATGCTAAACTCCATGTACTTGCAAAAAGCATTTGCATATTATTTTTGTCAATTGTAGCTATTTGTAGCTTTTGCGTGACGTTCTCCACACCTTGTTGAATTTTAAAAACAAAAGTGTTTACAACATCAAATTTTGTAACCACTAGGTGGATCTTTACTAAGCTCAAAGGTGTGAAAGGGTGTTCTCCATACATGAGGAAGAATGGTATGACTTATGTAGATGCATTCACTGAATTGTTGTATGCAAATTCCACTAGTGGAAGTAAGGTGTCCTACCTTTCTTGCTCCTCTAAGGTGAAGTTCTAGAGCATGTACTCAATAGTGCAATTGTCCTACTCTATTTGTCCATTTTTTTGTGGATAGTATGCCATGGACATAGCAAGTTTGGTTTTGAAGATGCCAAAGAGGGTTCTTCAAAACAAACTAGTGAATTGAGTACCCCAATCAATCATGAGCACTTGAGATAGGCCATGGAGAAAAAAGACCACAACTAAGTACAATTGAACTAATTGGTCATAGGACACACATGAATTGTTTTGCTGAGTTGGTTTAAAAATTCTCTGATGAAGTCATAACTTAAGGTGGTTTTGGGCAATTCACAAACTGATCAATGTTGACCTACTACCAACATTGTGTAGGAGTAAGGAAGGGTTGAAGGAGTCTTACGAGAGCTTGATTAGAGGTTCTAGTTTTTGATAGAGTAGGCAACTTCAAACATACTGCATCACATTGTTGCTCATCTTGGGCCAATAGTAATAGAATTTAATTGCATCTAAGATCTTGTCTACTCCAATGTGATCTACAATGGTAAAATCATGATATTTTGCTAGGAGTAGTAGTTCTTAGGTTTCAAGCATCTGAGATCCATAACTTGCCATCATGAAAGGTGAGTCCTTGGGTACTTGTTATGCCTTTGGATGATTGAGCTCTTATAATCTATGGGTCAATCTTTGTAGCGATAAGAATACTTGGACAAATTTTTTTTGAAATAAAATATCTTGACCTCTACAACCAAATTGTTCACCATATGCATTTAGATGAATGCATCTACAAGTTGCTTCTTGCCTTCTAGACATATGATTGTCATATTGTTGTCTCTACTTTGCTTAACAAATCTATCACTGTGATGGATCTTTTTGTATCTTGACTTAGACTAGTGCTTTGTGGTCTATCTTCATTACAAATGCCAAGATAGTGGTTTCAATGCTTGGTTGCAAGGATAATAGCCAACTCTTCTCAATTGGTGGTGTGATAGTTGCACTCTACCAATAACAAATTTTGAGAGAAATATGCAACTAGGTGTCATCCATCACTCCATTCTTGTTGTATGACTACTCCTTTTACAACACTTGATGCATCTATAGCCAACTTGATTGGACAAGTTTGGTCATACCTTTTCAAGATTAGTGCATGTAGTAATGCATCTTTCAATTCTTGAAAGTCCAATTCTTATGTGGTTCTCCACATCCACTTCTTTCCTTTGCCAAGTAGTGTCCTTGGAGGTTGTGCAACTTTGGAGAAGTCCTTGATAAATTGATGATAAAATTCAATCAATCTTAAGAAAATCTTGAGTTGAGTGTGATCTTCTAGAGCACTCTATTTTTGAATGACATCTATTTTATGTATTAAAACTTGGATATCTTTTGTACTTACTCTATGTTCCAAGTAATCTACTTTAGACTTGGAAAAATCACACTTTGAGACTTTGGCATACAATTGGTTTTGTTGTAGAATTTGGAAGACTTCTTGTAGATGGTACTTGTGCTCCTTCGTCTTCCTATTGTAAACTAAGATGTCATCAAGGTAAATAATAAAAGACTTATCAAGTATGGACAAAATATTTCATTCATCATACTCATGAAAGTTGTTGGTATGTTGGTGAGGCCAAACTACATCATTAGGTCCTCAAAGTGACCATGCCTTGTTTGAAATGCAATTTTGTGTAGTTTTCCTCCACAATCTTGATTTGGTATAATTGTTTTGCAAATCAAGTTGGGTGAAGTGTTTTACCTCATTGAGTTTATCAAACAAGTCATTCATGAGGAGTAATGTATATTTGTTCTTCATCATTTGTTGGTTTAGGCCCCTATAGTCAATGCATATTTACATTATGTTATCCTTCATCTTCACAAACAAGACAAGAGCCCATATGGTGATACATTGGGTTAGATAAAGCTTTTATGCATCATATCCTTAATTTGAGCCTTTCATTCTTCCAACTCATGAGGTGATAGTCAATATGGGGCCTTACAAGGAGGTGGCTTCCCAAGAAGTATCTCAATTTTAGGATCCGCTTTATTTTTGGTGGTAATCATAAGAGAAATCATTAAGAAATATATTTTGACAGTCATTGATTACATCTTTCAAGTTCTCAAGAATTTGCCCATCAAGTTATAAACTTTGGACTTCTCTTACTAGATCTATGAATCATATTACTATCTTATTGATATTGGTTGTCCCTATGATATAGAAAGGAAATTTGTGCCTTTGTGAATTCCTTATCTCTAGTTATCTTCCAATGACTAGTTCTCTTTCTCTAATCTATCATGGGATTATAGTGTTCTATCCATGACATGCTTAAGATCATATTGTAATGAGCTAAATATTTTACTTGCAACTTAATTTCTTTCTAATACTCTCCTACCAAGAGTGTTATCCTTTTAAGTAATGACTCAATCCTCTCTATCTGACCATTTGGTAACTTTACTTCATTCTCATACTTCTCTAGTTCCTTCTCCAACCTTATTGCAACCAAGTGAGACAAGAAATTTTCTATTGCTCCAAGGTCTATCAATACTCTCACATTATTGCATGTTAGGATTCCATTTCCAACAATCAATTGTGTGTTTGTCTCCTCAACCTTTGGGTACTTTTCTCCTTCCTCTCCCACTTTCACTCCTCTCCATTGAGAAAATAACCCCACAAGGTATATTTATTGGTCATCTTTGTTTTTTGATGTGATTTCAACATCCTCCTCTTTAATTCATCTCTCCAAGTTGTTCAAAGGTTGTTTGTATGGAGGCCAAACACCTCTAGGAAAGTAGACACAAAAATTGATGGCTATGTGCCCAAATTGGCTGTAATTGTAACAATATCATTGTTTTTCTCAAGTCTCCTCCTCATGATACACCATTACCTCTTAATAAATTCACACTTCAACCCTTGTTTGAAATTGTCAAGAGATTCTATTGGGCTCATATTGGTTATTGCAAATTGAAGATCAAGAAATGCCTCCATGTATTCTTGTATGTTGTTCTTTTGCTTCAACCCTTATAGTGTGGTTTGAACCATTTGCATAGAATCCATGGATTAGAAATTCTTTAGTAGTCTTTCTTGCATTGTTGTCCAAGTGATTTTTCTTCCTTCTGCTAACATTGATATTTCCCAAGCATTATACCATATGAGGGATTCATCAATCAAGTTCACACACATAAATATGCTTGTAGAATGATCATTGATCTTAGTTGTGAATGATTGAAAATATGGATTCATTCTTGAGATCCAATTTTCCACTATTCCCATGAAACATTATCCCTTATAAGGCTTGATGTTGCAAGTCTTCTTTGTCCATAGTAAAAATGTGACTTCATTGTTGATTGGGGTTGGTGTCATCGGCATGAGTGCCTTTCTAGGTACTTTGGCCATTGTTATTGGGTTTAAGGATTGTTCTCCTTCTTGTATTACATGATCATTCTTGAAAATATATACTTGACTTTTTAATGCTTCCATTATCATCTTGATCTCCCAAAACTCATTCAATATCCCTTGCATTATTTGCATCAGATCCTACAACTACGGTTCTATGATTTGTATACACAACAAATAGAAGGTTAAACCCTAAACCCCTACTCAAGAAGGGGTACAGATAATTGAGACTACTATGGGGACCTTAGAAGTTATCACTCATTGAAAATATTCCTTGCCAAAATTGTGGACTACAAAATCCCTAAACATCACTTCTGGCCTAATTGCATGATGAATTCCTACTTGGGTGTTGAAAGGAAAGGATTTGGTATATTCAGATCCATTGCATCATAACAAAATATATATTGTCAAATTCTACTCTCTATTGTATATCACCATAGGTAGAATCACAAGGTTTGGCAAATTCATTATAACATCCATGAACTCCGTTCCAACATGATAAATGAGATATATTCTCACTAGCTCATATTGTATATAACCTTGATCTAGAATAAATTCAAGAATAAAAATAAATTTGGTAGGAAATTGTCCTCCAAGAGCATCCACAATCTTCTCTCTAAAATACCCCCAATCTATAGATTGCACTTCTTTTTCTCTCCTTGAAATTACTCAATCTCAATAACTTGTGTTCTTCCAAGGGGGCAATCTACACTTGGATTAAAACACATGCTTTGGTATCATTGTAATGTTTCAAGGACAAGAGAAATCCCAAGAGAAACATAAGGTTTCATTCCTCAATACTCCGATGCCTCAAAGGAACACCTTGTCTCTATCATATACCAAAGAAAATCCATTCAAATGGAGCTACACACTTGGATCAAAATATATGGATTGGTAACATATCAGCAAGCTCCAACCTTAGATTAACTATATGTACTGGTAACATGTCAATCCTTGTCCTTCTTGGTTGGTCAAACAAGTTTGACCAACCAATTTTGGAGAAGTGAAATTTGGAGAATCTTCTTGTAAGAAGCTCAAAACAACATTGGTGAGATATCATTTGAAAACTCTCATTGATATATACAAGGAATGGAGAACATAACAACTTTTCTCTTGGAAGAGGAATCTTTCATTTTTTGAGGCCTAACTCATCTGTTTATACCTCCAAAATTGACTCTAAAGTTTTTAGGAAGTTTTTGGCCTTTGCCCTATTAGTAGAAGTGACCTTGATGACACCTCTATCTAATCTATTTAGACCATCATATACAACATCATTAAAGATATTACCAAGCCAATTTTCACCTCTAGATAATCTATGTAGTTAATGGTATTATATAACGTTGCCACACTCTTGATAAAAGACAAAGATCAAGGAGAGAAATAGGAGAATAGAAGCCCACATTGGGACACTTGATTGAGGGAAAACTCCAAATACCTTGCATGAGCTTTGGCTTTGGTATTTATAGGTAGCATACAAGGCCCTTGAGAAGCTTCTCAAGAAGGTTTCTTGACTAGTTTTCTAAGAGTGCAAACCAAGTTAACCAGAAAGCTTCTCAAGAAGCTTCCTTCTAGAGGCCACCTACTTGGCATGCAAGCTAAGCTAGTTAGAAGCTTCTAGAAGCTATTTGATTGGGGTGCAAGTTAAGCTAGTTGGGAAACTTGTCAAGAAGCTTCTTAGATACTTTTGGAATATTTTGGGCTAATTTGGCTTATTTTTGACTTTGTTAGCCTTGCTAATTATGTCGCTAAACTCCATATTGTTACATATTCCCCATTTGCTAATTGGTGACGTCCTCGTCACCATTGAAGCTTCAAAATCCTGGTTGGTCATATGTGCATTTTGTAGATGAGAAAGAGGTTCCCATGTGGCATCATGAAGGGGATACGCTTTCCAAAGCCTTGTACTCCATATGTTGTTTGCATCCTTGTTGAATGTGGCGACGCGCAAAGATATGATCAACTTTGAACTCCTCATGATCATTGATAGGGATAAGAAGAGGAGGGGGTTGGACTCAAGAGGAAAAAGAAGAGGGGTTAGGAACAAAGGGTTTTAACTTAGAAATATGAAAGATAGGATGGATGCGTATATGACAAGGCAAGGCAAGTCGATAAGCAACAAGAGAGACAGTTTGGGTGACATCAAAAGGTCCTATCCAATTAGGAGCTAGTTTATGAACTTAAGTATCAAGTGGGAGAGGGAGTTTACTAGAGGATAGCATGACTTTAGCACCAACTTCAAAGGTAAGATCACAATGATGGTGGTCCGTATATTGTTTTTGACAATTTTGAGCAACAAGGAGGTGAGATTTGTCTTGTTGGAGAGATTGAGATATAGTGGTCAAGAATGTTGAAGTATGAGGAACCTAAGATGGAGGATGAGCAAGAAAATAATTTGGAACAAGTGAATCTTGGCAAAAATTGAGAAAGAAAGGAGAAAATCCGGTGCTTGCATGCTTGGAATTGTTGTAGGCAATTTCTACAATTGCAAGACATTTGTCCTAATTGGTATGGTGGACATTGACAAAGGCACGCAACATATCTGTAACAATATGGAGTTTAGCAATGTAGTTAGTAAGGCTAATGAAGTAGAGAATAAGCCAAATTAGCCTAGAATATTCTAGAAGCATCTAGGAAGCTTCTTGTGAAGCTTCCCAACTAGTTAACTTGCGCTCCAAGCAGGTAGCTTGTAGAAGGAAGCTTCTAGAAGCTTCTAACTAGCTTAGCTTGCACGCCAAGTAGACGGCTTCTAGAAGGAAGCTTCTTGAGAAGCTTCCTGGTTAACTTGGCTTGCATTCTAAGAAAGTGGCTCAAGGAAGCTTCTCAAGGGCCTTGTATGCTACATATAAATACCAAAGTTGAAGCTCATGCTAGGCATTTGGAGTTTTCCCTCATTCAAGTATCCCAATGTGAGTTTCCATCCTCTTATTTCTCTCCTTGCTCTTGGTCTTGGTCTTTTACATTGGTATCAAAGCAAGAATGGGATGGATGGAATTTATGGACCACCAAATCCACTTTCACCAAACCATTGGGATTTTCATGTCAAGATATTACCCAAGCATTGTTTCACACAATTCATCACCTTGCGCTTTGGGAAGGATTTTCTACATATGATCACCATGTTTGAGGAACCCTTGATACTTCCGATTGTAACTTATGGAGAACAATGGACATGCTGCATCTATGTGTTAATCAATTAGATAAAGTGGGAGTAGTGGGATAGAGTAGTAGCTATGGTAGTAATACTGGATGTTATCCTTGCGATGCAACAACAAATTGAGCACCTTACTTGATTGTTGGATGAACAAGATCAGCAATGATGAGAACATAAAGAGAGTGTCAATTTGAGATGGAGAAGATTGCATTTGATTTCCAAAACCCAAGGTGTTTGAAGGCAATAATCTTCCCGACACAGTGGAGAATTTTGTGTTTGACTACAAATGTTACTTTGAAGCCACCAATCTTCAAGATGAATGGAAACAGATTCTCTTGGCCTCTAGCTAATTAGATGGTGTGGCAAAACCTTGGTGGCGATTTTGAGTAGAGCAAGCTAAACGACAGATTGTTGCACCAATTTTGACATGGGTAGAGTTCAAGGATATAATATTGGGTTGGTTCCAAAGTATTAATGCCACCCAAGCCGCACGAGATAAATTGACCGAGTTGAAGAAAGTTGGCTTAATAAGGAGCTCCATCACACAATTTTAGAACATCATCATGCAAATTCTAGATATACAAGAAAGCAAAGTTCTAGATCAATTTGTGTGTGGATTGAAGTCACAAACCAAATTGGAGGTGACCATATGAGAACCACCGAATGTAGAAGAAGCCATGCAATTGGCTGAGCGCTTTGATTCCTTGGTTGCAACAACTTGGTCTTGACTTTGACCTACACAAGGCCTACCAATACACTATGCACAAGTGGAAGAATTGGCACCAATGGAGATTGATGCTATCCAATGGAGACCACTTGGTACAGTAGATAGAGAAAGATTGCAACAAAATAGAGGTTGTTTTTATTGTCGCCAAGTTGGACATTGCATTGTTGAATGCCCACTTAGGAATGGGCAACCTTGACAAGATGCCTAGATGGAGATTGCGGAACAAAATGATCAAGGAAACAAGGAATCTCAATAGGAAATTTTGAGCCACCTATTGGGAGCTTGATTAGTTCCAATGGGATTGAAGGCTCAACTTATGCAAGTTTGCTTCACTTGCAAGATATGATATCTAATCGGGGTTGTAGGATTTTGGTTGATTCTAGAAGTTCAAAGAATTGCATGTTTATGCTAGTAGCAAAGGAATTGGGTATTCCTATCAAGCTAGTGTTTGGAAGTAGTTTGATGATGGCAGATGGTAGAAAGTGTTTTGCATTCTGCACCTTGCATCTTGTTACCTTCAAGATTGGGAAGGAGTATTTGGAGTGTACGAGGTTTGTAGTGGCACCTCTACATTATGATATCATTTTGGGTCTATCTTGGCTTGAACATCATAAGGTTCAATTTGATTGGACTTGACTACAAATTCAAGTACAACACCAAGGTAAGAATTTCCAATATGGTTGTCTAGCACCTCTGAGTAAGACACCTAAGAATAGTCAGTCCCAAGATGGGAATTTTTTCGAGACGGTAGCCATAGAGAAAATCTAGAAGGGAGATGAGTCCCAAGATAGGAAGTTTGCCAAGAAGGCAATCATGGAACAAGCTTGGAAGAGATATTAGTCTCTGGAAGGGAAGTTTGTTAGTAAAGCAACCATAGAGCAAGCTTTGTAGGAAGATAAGGTTGTATTTGCGGTGTGGATCAAGCCGATTGCACAAGAACAATCTAAGGAGACCGAAGAGCCTCATCAAGCAATGGTTGATTGGATAGTTCAAGAGGTTTGTGGACGTGTTTCCGGATGATATGCTAAAGGGATTATCCTCCGATTAAGGTATGCCTTTCAAGATCAAGTTATTACCAAGGAGTACTCTTATGAGTAGACCGATCTATCGGCTCTCACCAAAGGAGTTGGAGGAGTTTCAAACAACACTTTTTTGGAGAAGGATTTCATACAACATAGTACGTCTCCTTGGGGAGCACCGGTACTATTTGTTCCAAAGAAGGATGGAGGACTTCATTTCTATATTGATTACCATGGGCTCAATAAGCAAACCATGAAGAATGCATATCCCTTGCCTCAGATTGATGACTTGCTTGATCAACTAAGTGGAGAACGCTACTTTTCCAAGCTGGATCTTTGTAGTGGCTATTGGCAAATTCCTATTGAGAGAGGATGTGCAAAAGTCTACCTTTTGCACAAGGTATGGGCATTTT
Organism: Lunularia cruciata; assembly: GCA_948567375.1. Lineage (NCBI taxonomy): Eukaryota > Viridiplantae > Streptophyta > Marchantiopsida > Lunulariales > Lunulariaceae > Lunularia > Lunularia cruciata. The sequence continues at coordinate 56,755,676 of OX419760.1, forward strand.
GAGTAGAGAGTCCTACCTTTTGGACTTACTAATGCTCTAGCAGTCTTCATGGATCAGATGCATTGTGTGTTGGACGGACTATTGGATTGGTTCGTGGTGGTGTTCTTGGATGATATCTTAATCTATAGCAAGATAGAGGCAAAACACATGAATCATGTGCAAGAAGTCCTAAGACGACTATGACAATGGAAATTTTATTGCAAGAAGTCAAAGTGTGCCTTTTGGTAGAAGGATGTTACCTTCTTGGGTCATAAGATCTCATTAGAGGGGATCAAGATGGAAGAAGAGAAGATGATGGCCATTACTGATTGGCCTACCCCAAAGGATGCTACAGAAGTAAAGGCATTCAATGAATTGGCCAATTTTTACCAACGCTTCATCCACTATTATGCTCATGTGGGTGCACCACTGATTGACCTCTTGGGAAAGAACTCGAGTTTCCAGTGGACCACCAAGCATGAAGAAGCATTCCAGAAGTTAAAGCATATGGTGTCTTCAAGACCCATTCTTCAACCATATGATCCTCAACTACCTTGTGTGGTTGATTTTGATGCTTCTAACTTTGCAATTGGAGTTATGTTGCAACAAGAATTCCCAAATGGACTACATCCCATTGCCTTTGTGTCTTGCTGACTAAATACAACTGAAAGAAATTACTCTGCTTGAGATCGGGAACAACTTGCAATGGTATATACCACCAAGGTATGGAAGCATTACCTCTTGGAGAAACAAGTGATCATGCAAACTGATCACAAGCCATTATTGCAGACCTTACACTTGGAACACATGAAGAGTCGACATCATCGATGAGAAGAGCAACTCCAATTGTTTGACATCAAACTTGAATACAAACTAGGTTGGTTCCATGTCATCCTTGATGCTCTATCACAATGACTTGATTTGAAGTCTCTTCCTCTCATCACGACGGCAATTACGACGGTGTCAATTGACCCCAAGGTCCATAATGAGTTTTGGTCAGCTCTGCAACAAGATCCCTTCTTCCAAATGGTACATGGTTGTCTAACAACAAGTGACAAGGAGTACAACACCTTCTCCTTCAAGGAAGGCCTTCTATTCTATGCGGACCGGATCTATGTTCTAGCCAAAAGTGATCTCTGACTTGTGCGCCTTTAGGAAGCCCATGATTTACCAATAGCTGGTCACATGGGGGTGGACAAGACCTTGGGTACCCTCCAACTCCAATGGTGGTGGCCCAAGATGACATGAGATGTTCGGGAGTTTGTCCAATCATGTGAGAGTTGTCAATGCAACAAGGCAAGTAACCAAAAGCCGAGTAGGCTCCTTCAACCACTTCCCATTCCAACTTCTTGTTGGGAACAAGTGAGCTTAGATCTCATCACCTCCTTGCCCAAGATACAACAAGGTCACACAACAATTGTGGTGTTTGTGGATAAGCTTAGTAAGCAAATCCATTTGGCACCAATGGTTGATACTATGGATGCTCCAACCTTAGCGCAACTCTACTTCAATAATGTATTCAAACATCATGGGATGCCACGTGTACTCATCTCTGACCGTAATCCTTGCTTCACTGGAAAGTTCTAGCAAGCCTTCTTCTAGGTACTTGGCACCAAGCTTGCTTTGTCCACAACCTATCATCCTCAAACTGAGGGACAAAATAAAGGTGCAAATTGCACCTTGAAAGATATACCTTCGTGCCATAAATCAAGGATTGCGGTCGGAGATGAGAACACATGGTATCCCATGATACTTGAAGACATTGTTGAAGTAGATTTGTGCTAAGGTTGGAGCATCCACAATATCACAAGTTGGTGCCAAGTGGATTTGCTTACTAAGCTTATTGTAATACTCCGAGGACAAGAGAAGAGAGAAAATATAGATTGCACACTCAAACATTTGATGCCCCAAGGGAGCACCTTCTCTTTATTATATAGACAAAGAGGATCTCCTCCAAGGAAGCTCCACCATAGGATTAGGGACACAGATAGGTGACATGTCAGCAAGCTCCACCCTTGGATTACTGACTTGGATGGGTGACCTGTCTGGTCTAGGTCCTATCTGGTTGGTCAAACGAGCTTTGACCGGAGGGAATCTTTTAGGGAATCTTCCTATAGGAATCTCAGAATCACATGAGTAAGGTACCGTTGGAAAGCTCTCGACGAGACAAACCAGGGGGGAGGGAAGGCCAGCCTTACCTTTGTTGGGGGGGGGGGGAATCTGCACATTTTCGAGGCCTAATTCATCCGTTTAGGCCTCCGAAATTGCCTCCAAAGATTTCAGGCATATTTCAGTTCCTACTCTATTAGTAGAAGTCCCCTTTTGGTGATACCTCTTTCTGATCTGTTTAGTCCATCATGTGTAACATCCTTCCAGATGTTACCAAACCAATTCTCACCTTTAAATCATATGTCTAGCTATTGGTTCTAAGGTTCTCAAGTCTATTTCGGTTTCTGCCCTATTAGTAGAAGTACTCTTTTGGTGATACTTCTATCTGATCTATTTTGACCATCATGTATAACATCATTCTAGATGTTACCAAACTAAATTTCACATCTAGATCATATGGCTAACCCTTGGTATTACAGACCTCCCTCCTTTTAAGACACAACGTCCTCGTTGTGCAATTGTTGCTCAAATGCTTGCACCAACATCGGTGCATGGGCCAAATTGGCAGCGGGTTCCCAGGTTGCTTCATAAAGAGGGTAACCTTTCCATTGTACTAGATATTCCACCCGCGGATGGCGAGTACCACGCCTGCGCTTTTGGAGAATCCGCTTTACTTCATATTCCTCTGTGCCATCAATGACTGTCGGACAAGGTCGAATGTCCTGTGTGGAAGTACCTTGGTCTGATCGGGGAGCATATCTGCGTAATAGGGAGACATGGAACACTGGATGGATCTTCATGTGTGGTGGTAGCTCAAGGTGATAGGCCACAGCGCCGATGCGACGAAGAATCGAGAAAGGCCCAATAAAACAAGGTCTGAGCTTACGAGATCCAACTAATGTGAGGTTAATTGTCGATAGCCACACTTGATCCACAACATTGAACTCCATGTGCCTACGGTGTGCATCAGCATACTGCTTTTGTTGATTTTGCGCAATCTGTAACATGTGCTTGGCGCTCTCCACACCTTGTTGGATTCTAGAAACAAATGTGTTGACTGCATCAACCTTGGTAGTCACTGGACGGATCTTCATCAAGCTAGAAGGTGTGAAGGGATTCTCACCATACATGAGGAAGAATGGAGTGACCTGGGTGGAGGCATTCACTGAATTGTTGTAAGCGAATTCCACCAACGGTAGTAGGGTGTCCTACCTCTCTTGCTCTTCTAAGGTGAAGCCGCGTAACATGTCTTCAATTGTGCAATTAGCCCGCTTTGTTTGGCCATCTATTTGTGGGTGGTAAGCTGTAGACATGGCCAACTTGGTTTTGAAGAAACCAAAGAGTGTTCGCCAAAACAAACTGGTGAATTGGGTGCCTCTATCGGTGATGAGTACTCTAGACAAGCCATGGTGAGCAAAGACTGTATCTAAGTATAGTTGAGCTAGTTGTGGAGCGGTCACCTCCTTGGTGGTAGGGCGTACATGAATCATTTTGCTGAGCCGGTCCACAAAGACCACAATGGAGTCAAACCCTGAGGTGGTCTTGGGTAATTCACAGATAAGATCCATACTCACTTGTTCCCAACGTTGGGTAGGAGTGGGAAGAGGTTGAAGGAGCCCTGCAGGAGCTTGATTAGAAGCTTTGTTCTGTTGACAAAGTAGGCAGCTACAAAGTAGACAAAGTAGGACTACGCACATAGTCCATCACGTCGTTGCTCATCTTGGGCCAATAGTAATGGCGCTTGACTGCCTCCAAGGTCTTGTCCACTCTGACATGAGCTGCAATGGCCGAATCATGACATTCCACTAGAATGGTGGTGCGTAATTCTGAGACATTTGGGATCCACAATCGGCCCTCTCGAAAGGTGAGTCCTTGGGTGCTGGTGACACCTTTGGACGCTTGCGCTTCTACAATCTGTGGGTCAGTTTTTGTAGTAGCTAGAATCTCTTGCCAGAATTCAGGGTTAATCTTAACCTCTGCCGCCAAGTTGTTGGCCATTGGCATGCGGGTGAACGCATCTGCAAGTTGCTTCTTACCTTCCACATAGGTGATTGTCATGTTGAAGCGTTGTCGCCACTCTGCCCACCGAATTTGGCGACGAGATAGATCCTTTTGCGTCTCGAGGTAGACTAGAGGTTTGTGGTCTGTCTCTACTACAAATGCCTTCTCGCCTAGGTAGTGCTTCCAATGCTTGTTTGCTAGAACAATGGCCAGCTCTTCTCGTTCTGTGGTGTGGTAGTTGCGCTCTGCCGGTAACAACTTTCGAGAGAAATATGCAATTGGATGCCATACATCATGCCACTCTTGTTGTAGGACTGCTCCTATTGCTACGCCTGATGCATCCGTAGCCAACTTGATTGGACGTTTTGGGTCATACCACTTCAAGATTGGTGCATGTAGCAAGGCGGCCTTCAATTCTTGAAAGGCCAACTCTTGTGCAGTTCCCCATGTCCACTTCTTCCCCTTGCCAAGTAGTGCCGTTAAAGGCTGTGCAACCTTGGAGAAGTCCTTGACAAATCTACGATAGAATCCCGTCAACCCCAAGAAGCTCTTAAGTTGAGTCTGATCTTCTGGGGCACTCCATTTTTGAATGACCTCTATTTTATCTATCAATACTTGAATGCCCTCTGCACTTACTCTATGCCCTAAGTAGTCTACTTCAGACTTGCCAAACTCACACTTTGAGATTTTGGCGTACAACTGATTCTGTCTTAGAATCTGGAGGACCTCTCGTAGATGTTGTTTGTGTTCTGTCATCGTGGTACTATATACTAAGATATCATCCAAGAAGACGATAACAGACTTATCCAAGTATGGACGAAATATGTCATTCATTAGGCTCATGAAAGTGGTAGGCGCATTGGTGAGGCCAAAAGGCATCACAAGATACTCAAAGTGGCCATACCTGGTTCAAAAGGCAGTTTTGTACACATCCTCCTCTGCAATTCGGATTTGATTGTAACCACTCCGCAAGTCCAGTTTGGTGAAGTATCTCGCTCCATGGAGTTGATCAAACAGGTCATCCATGCGAGGTCAGGGGTATTTGTTCTTCACTGTTTGCTGATTGAGACCCCGATAGTCAATGCACATGCGCATTGTACCATCCTTCTTCTTCACAAACAAGATAGGGGCCCCATATAGTGATACGCTAGGTTGGATGAACCCTTTCTGTAGCATCTCCTCAATTTGAGTCTTACACTCCTCCAACTCCTGAGGTGATAGGCGATATGGGGCCTTACAAGGAGGTGTCTTCCCCGGGAGTGTCTCTATTTTGTGATCTACTCGCCTTTTAGGTGGTAACCCTGAGGGTAGATCATCGGGAAAGACATCTTGAAACTCATCCACGACATCCTTCAATTTCTCAGGAATTTGTCCAGCGAGTTGTGCACTCTCGACTTCTCTTATTAGACCCAGAAAACATCTATCGGTCTTCCAGACAGTTGTCGTCCCTACGACATATAGAGGTAGTTTCTGCCTGTGTGATTTTTCTTTAACCCCGATGATTGACCATTGGTGGGTTCTCTCTACTTTCTTCCTCCAATCCACCATTGGGTTGTACTCCTCCATCCATGGCATGTTTAAAATTGCATCATAACGGGCTAACTGTATCACTCGCCACTCAATTGCTTCCTGATATTCTCCTACAGAGAGGGTTACCCGTCTAGGTAATGATTCAATCCTCTCTGTTTGCCCATTTGGTAACTCTACTTCTTCACTTCCATCTCTCTCTAGATCCATTCCCAATCTGATTGCAACAGAGCGAGACAAGAAATTCTCTGTTGCTCCCAGATCTATTAATACTCTCACTTGATTACCTTTTAGTATTCCATTCACAACAATCAATTGTGAGGTTGCCTTTCGGGATCTTTACGCATTATTCTTCTTCCTTCCCTCGCTTCTCTGCTTCCTTATTGAGCCAGTAAGGCCGCGAGGTACATTTACTGGCGATCTTTGTTTTCCAAAGTGGTTTCCACCTCCTCCTCTTCAATGTGCCTCTCCATGTTGTTCAAAGATTGCCTATACGAAGGCCGAGGGCCTCTAGGGAAACGAGTGCAACAATTGGTAGATATGTGCCCAATACAGCCACAATTGTAACAACGGCGTTGTTCTCCTCGAGTCCCTTGTCCTCGTGGGACTCCATCTCTTTGTTCTTCTACCCGTCCTTGCTCTCCTTGAAGCGGCCGTGCTCCTCGATCCCGGAATCGAAGGTTGCCCAATTCCATTGGTACTGGTTCACCCATGTGTGGCATTTCTGCCCAATAATGTTGAGGTGGAACTACTCCTTCATCTCCACCTAATGCTCCGGCTATTCTCTGCGCACAAGCAATGGCTTCAAATACTGTGCGAGGGTTTTGCACCATGACTTCTTGGCGAATCCGCTCTTTCAACCCTCGTTTGAAATTGTCAAGAGCCTCTGTTGGACTCATGTCGGTAATTGCGACTTGTAGATCCAGAAATGCCTCCACATACTCTTGTACGCTATTCTTCTGTCCCAATCCCCATAGTCGGGTTCGAGCCATCTGCACAGAATCCACCGATTGGAAATTCTTGAGCAGTCCTTCTTGCATTGCTGTCCATGTGATCTCCCTTCTCTCTGCCAGCATGGATCGTTCCCAAGCATCATACCATGTGAGGGCTTTATCGGTCAAGTACCCACATGCAAACACGCCTGCAGCATGCTCTGTGATCTCTGTTGAGAACAATCGAAAATATCGATTCATTCTCGAGATCCAATTCTCCACTACTCCCATCGTACGCTGCCCCTTGTAAGGCTCAATGTTGCAGGTCTTCTTCATCCGGAGTAGCAATGTGGCTTCATCGTTGATAGGGTTCGTAGGCACGGGTGCCTCTCCAAGTACTTCATTCGCAGGTACTGGGTTTTGAGACGGCTCTTCTTCTTGCATGGCTTGATCGTTCATGAGGATCTGCACTTGACTTTGCAATGTCTCCATGGTCATCTTAATCTCTCGAAATTCATTCAACATCCCTTGCATTCCTTGCACCAGCTCTTGCAACTGCGGATCCATGGTGCCTGCAACACCCAATTGCTAACGTCTACTTCAATACAGAGTCAATATAATCACTCTGGAAGGCGCATGAACTATTGGAACTACCATTGGGACCTCAGAAGCTATAACTCGTTGATAATACTCCTCACCAAAATTCCTAACCACAAAATCTCTAAACATCAATTTCGGCCTCACTACATAACGGATTTCTACTTGAGTGTTGAAAGGGAGAGGATTTGGGACATTCATATCCATATTATCATAATAGAATGTAGATCGTCAAATCCCACTCTCTGTCATATATCACCACAGGTAGAATCACCGGGTTTGGTGAGTTCATCACTCTGTCCATGAATTCCACACCGAAGTGATAAACTAGCGATACTCTCATCTGCTCACGCTGGATGTACATAACCTTGATGTGGAATGGGTTTGAGAATGGAAAGCTAGGTGCGGGAAATTGTACCCCCGGTGCATCCATCCCATCCGCTCTCTAAAGTCCTTCCTAAGTCTAGCGATTACTCTATGTTCTCCACCTCAATTACTCAGTTTCAGTAGTTCGTGCTATTCCAAGAGGGGTGATCCACTCTCTTGGACTAGAACACTCGCTCTGATACCATTGTAATACTCTGAGGACAAGAGAAGAGAGAAAATACAAATTGCACACTCAAACATTCGATGCCCCAAGGGAGCACCTTCTCTTTATTATATAGACAAAGAGGATCTCCTCCAAGGAAGCTCCACCATAGGATTAGGGACACAGATAGGTGACATGTCAGCAAGCTCCACCCTTGGATTACTGACTTGGATGGGTGACCTGTCTGGTCTAGGTCCTATCTGGTTGGTCAAACGAGCTTTGACCGGAGGGAATCTTTTAGGGAATCTTCCTGTAGGAATCTCAGAATCACATGAGTAAGGTACCGTTGGAAAGCTCTCGACGAGACAAACTAGGAGGGGAGGGAAGGCCAGCCTTTCCTTTGTTGGGGGGGGGGAATCTGCACATTTTTGAGGCCTAATTCATCCGTTTAGGCCTCCGAAATTGCCTCCAAAGATTTCAGGTATATTTCAGTTCCTACTCTATTAGTAGAAGTCCCCTTTTGGTGATACCTCTTTCTGATCTGTTTAGTCCATCATGTGTAACATCCTTCCAGATGTTACCAAACCAATTCTCACCTTTAAATCATATGTCTAGCTATTGGTTCTAAGGTTCTCAAGTCTATTTCGGTTTCTGCCCTATTAGTAGAAGTACTCTTTTGGTGATACTTCTATCTGATCTATTTTGACCATCATGTATAACATCATTCTAGATGTTACCAAACTAAATTTCACATCTAGATCATATGGCTAACCCTTGGTATTACACTTATCCACAAACACCACGATTGTTATGTGTCCTTACTTTGTCTTGGGCAAGGATGTGATGAGATCCAAGCTTACATGCTCCCATTGAGTGGATGGATAGGCGAGTGATTGAAGGAGTCTACTTAGCTTCTGGTTGTTGGCCTTGTTATGCTGGTAGCTCTCACACAATCGGATAAATTCTTGAACATATTGCATCATGTTGGGCTACTACCATCAGTGTTGGAGGGTACCTAAGGTCTTGTCCACACCCATGTGACCAACTTTGAGTAAATCATGGGCTTCTTGGAGGTGCACAAGTTGAAGATCACTTTTGGCTGGAACATAGATCCGGTCCTCAAGGAATAGAAGGCCCTCCTTGATGGAAAAGGTGTTGTACTCCTTGTTGCATGCTATAAGGCGCCCGTGTACCAATTGGAAGAAGGGATCTTGTTATAAAGCTGAGTGAAACTCATTTTGGACCTTAGAGTCAATTGACACCGTTGTAATTGCCACTGTGATGAGAGGAAGAGATTTCAAATCAGGTCATTGTGATAAAGCATTAGGGATGACATGAAATCAACTTGGTTTGTGCTCAAGTTTGATGTCAAATAATTGGAGTTGTTCCTCCCATTGATGATGTCGACTCTTCATGTGTTCCAAATGTAAGGTCTGCAACAATGGTTTGTGATCAATTTGCATGATCACTTGTTTCCCCAAGAGGCAATGCCTCCATACCTTGCGGCATATACCATTGCAAGTTGTTCTAAATCTCAAGCATAGTAGTTTCTTTTAGCTATATTGAGTCAGCGAGACACAAAGGCAATGGGATGTAGTTCATTTGGGAATTCCTATTACAACACGGGTCCAATTGCAAAGTAGTGAACATTCAAATCAACCACAAAGGGTAAATGAGGATAATACTATTGAAGAATGGGCCTTGAAGACACCATATGTTTCAACTTCTGGAATGCTTCTTCCTACTTGGTGGTCCATTGGAAGCTCAAGTCCTTCTCCTAGAGGTCAGTCAATGGTGTAGCCACATGAGCATAATAATGGATGAACTATTGGTAAAAACTGGCCAATCCATTTAATGCCCATACTTTTGTAACATCCTTTGGAGTAGGCCAATTAGTAATGGTCTTGATTTTCTCCTCTTCCATCTTGATCCCCTCCAATGAGATCTTATGCCCCAAAAAGGTAACTTCCTTTTTCCAAAAGGGACACTTCGACTTCTTGCAATAAAATTTCCATTTTTGTAGTCGTCTTAGGACTTCTCATATGTGATTCATGTGTTCAGCCTTTGTCTTGCTATAGATTAAGATATAATCCAAGAACGCCACTACATACTAATCTAATAGTCCATCCAACACCCAATGCATCTGATCTATGAAGATTGTTGGAGCATTAGTGAGCTCAAAAGGTAGAACTCTCTACTCAAAATGCCCATACCCTGTGCAAAAGGCCATCTTTTACACATTTTGCCTATCAATGAGGATTTTCCAATAGCCATTGCAAAGATCCAACTTGGAAAAGTATCAGTTCCACTCAATTGATCAAGCAAGTCATCAATCCGAGGCAAGGGATATGCATTCTTCACTGTTTACTTATTGAGCCCATGATAATCAATACAAAAATGAAATCTTCCATCCTTCTTTGGAATGAATAGTATCGGTACTCCCCAAGGAAAGGTACTATGTCATATGAAATCCTTCTCCAAAAACTCCATAAGTGTTATTTGCAACTCCTCCAACTCCTTTGGTGAGAGCCGATAGATTGGTCTACTCACTGGAGTACTCCTTGGCAATAACTCAATCTTGAAGGGCATACCACAATTAGAGAGTAATCCCTTTGGCAGATCATCTAGAAACACATCCACAAACTCCTAAACTATCTGATCAACCATTTCTTGATGAGACTCTTGGCTCTCTTCAGATTGTCCTTGTGCAATCAGCTTGATGCACATAGTAGAACAAACTTATCTTCCTCCAAAGCTTGCTCTATAGCTGCTTCACTAACAAACTTCACATCTAGGGACTCATCTCTCTTCAAAGCTTGCTCCATGGTTGCCTTCTTGGCAAACTTCCCATCTTGGAGCTCCTCTCTCTTCAAAGCATACTCTATGGCTACCTTCTCAACAAACTTCCCATCCTTGGATTGACTATTCTTAAGTGTCTTACTCGGAGGTGCCAGACAACCTAATCAGAAATTCCTTCCTTGGTGTTGTACTTGAATTTGTCATTGGGTCCAATCAAATTGAACCTTATGATGTTCAAGCCAAGGTAGTCCTAGAATGACATCATAGTGTAGAGGTGCCACTGAAAACCTCATACAATCTAAATACTCTTTCCTAATCTTAAAAGTAACAAGATGTGAGGTACAAAATGTAGAACCCTTTCTACCATCCGCCATCATCAATCTACTTCCAATCACTAGTTTGATAGGAATACTCAATTCCTTTGCTACTTGCATAAACATGTAATTCTCAAAACTTCCAAAATCAACCAAAAGCCTATAACCCCAATTAGATATCATACCTTGCAAGTGAAGCAAACTTGCATAGGACAAGCCTTCAATCCCATTGGAACTAATCAAGCTCCCAATAGGCAACTCAAAATCTCCTATTGGGATTCCTTGTTTCCCTTATCATTCTATTCCATAAACCCCATCTGGGCAACTTGTCAAGGTTACCCATTCCTAAGTGGACCTTTAGCAATGCAATGTCCAACTTGGCAACAATAAAAACAACCTCCATTTTGTTGCAATCTTTCTCTATCCATTGTACCAAGTGGTCTCCGTTGGATAGCATCAATCTCCATTGGTGTCGGTTTTTCCACCCGTGCATAGTGTATTGGTAAGCTTTTTATAGGTCGAGGTCGAGACCAAGTTGTCACAACCAAGGAATCAAAGCGCTCAACCAATTGCATGGCTTCTTCTACATTTTGTGGTTCTTGTAGGGTCATCTCCAATTTGGTTCGTGACTGTATTTCTCCACACAAATTGATCCAGAACTTCACCTTCTTGTATATCTAGAATTTGCATGATGATGTTCTAAAAGTGTGTGATGTAGCTCCTTTTTGAGCCAATCTACTTCAACTTCACAAATTTGCTTCAACTCTGCCAATTTATCCTATGCGGCTCGGGTGGCATTTATAGTTTGAAATTGACCAATTATTGCATCATTGAATTCTACCCATGTCAAAATTGGTGCAACAATCTGTCATTTAGCTCCTTCCACTCAGAATCACCACCAAAGTTTTGCCACACCATCCAATTAGCTAGAAGCCAAGAGAATATATTTCCGTTCATCTTGAAGGTTGTTGGCTTCAAAGTAACATTTACAATCAAAAAAATAAATTCTCCACTATGCCCAAAAGATTCTTGCCTTCAAACACCTTGGGTTTTAGAGATTGAATGTGATCTTCTCCCTCTAAAATTGGCACTCTCTCTATATGTTCTTGTCATTGCTTGTCTTATTCATCCAACAATTGAGTAAGGTGCTCAATTTGTTACTGCATTGTAAGGATAACGTCAAGTATTGCCGCCATAGCTACTACTCTATCCCACTACTCCCAATTTATCTAATTGATTAACACATAGATGCAACACGTCCACCATTCTCCATAAGTTACAACCAGAAGTATTAAGGGTTCCTTTGACAAGGTGATCATATGCAAAAAATCTTGCCCAAAGTGCAAGGTGATGAATTGTGTGAAATGATGTTTGGGTAATATCTCGACACAAAAATCCCAATGGTTTGGCGGAAGTGGATTCTATGATCCATAAATTCCATCCATCCTATTCATGCTTTGATTCAATGTAAAAGACCAAGACCGTGGAGAGAAATAGGAGAATGGAAGCTCACATTGGGACGCTTGAATGAGGGAAAACTCTGAATACCTAACATGAGCTTTAGCTTTGGTATTTATAGGTAGCATACAAGGCCCTTGAGAAGTTTCTCAACAAGCTTTCTTGATCCACTTTCTTAGAGTGCAAGCCAAGTTAACCAAGAAGCTTCCTTCTAGAAGTCGTCTACTTGGCGTGCAAGCTAAGCTAGTTAGAAGCTTTTAGAAGGTATTTGCTTGGGTGCAAGTTAAGCTAGTCAAGAAGCTTCCCAAGAACCTTACTAGATGCTTTTGGAATATTTTGGTCTAATTTGGCTTATTCTCTACTTTGTTAGCCTTACTAACTATGTCAATAAACTCCATGTTGTTACAAAGTTATTTTGGTAAATATATTCAACCGACACCAGTTTTTTTACCATTATATATTTTAGAATATTTTACATAACCTTTATCACTTAGTTTTTGACTTTTTGGTTATATTTTAGCTCATGAATTAGTTGTTGTTGTTCTTATTTCTTTAGTTCCTTTAGTAATTCCTATACCTTGGACCATAAAGAATTGGGAGAATGTACTTGGCCAAAATATAGGACCTTCAAGAACATTAATACTTGATACAAAGTTCACAAAAAAGCTGTTGACCAAAGATATTAAAGCAATATTTGCTAAAAAGCAACAATAGATGGTGATGCAAAAGTTACAAAGATCCAACCTAAAGAGTGATTGTTGAAGCAATTAGGAAGCTATTTTGACACAAGCAAATGATGATCTCAACAATAGCCAAGTAGTCCTTTCAATTACATGTATAAAGGAAAACCAATGAATAGGGAAAATATGTTTTATTACCAAGCAAGTAGCCTGCATAAAGAATTCAAAAAAGATGGTGGAGTTACCTACCTAGCAGCCTTTATGATCCACTTCTACATGGGTCTCAACTTATTTAACAAAGAAGAGTAAAAGAAATTTTTGAGCCAATTCTAGCCGATGGTGTACTTTGCCTTGCAAATTGAAGGCAAATCAATGATTAAGAAGTATTGGGGATGTAGATATAGAGTATGCCACAACTACAAAGTTTGTGCCAGTAGATGAGGAGGGAGCTACTACAGAGGCAAAGAAGAACAAGCCTTTCCAGCAAAGATCTCCACACTAACAAAACGACAAAGAAGAAATCCGCAAGTAATCAATATATCTATGGAAGAAGAAGTCAAAGACTTAGAATAAGAAAAGTGAGAAGGATTGTTTACTTTGTAGGGGTTTGCATAATACCATTAGCTTAATAGATTATCTAGAGGTGGAAATTGGCTTTGTAATGTCTTGAGTGATATTATATATAATTTTCTAAATAGATCAAATAAAGGTGTCACCAAAAGAGTACTTCTATTAATAGTGTAGTAGAAAAGAACACCTTTACAAATTTTGAGCCAATTTTGAAGGCTTAAATGTATGAATTAGGCCTCAAAAACTAGAAAATTTCCTTCTCCAAAGAAAAAAGTTTTGCATTTCCTCCCTTTTTTGTCTTCTTGAGAGCTTTCAAATAGCACCTCACCCATGTTGTTATGAATTTTATATAGGAATATTCCCTAGAGATTCCCTTTGGTCAAACTTGTTTGACCAACCAAATTGAACAAGGATCAACATGTCACCAATCCATGCAACTAATCTAAGGGTGGAGCTCATTGACATGTCACCAATCCATGTATTTGATCTAAGGATGTAGCTCTCTTTGAGTGAATCTCCTTTACTATATAATAAAGACAAGGTGCTCCTTTAGGGCATTGGAGTATTGAGGGATAAAGCCTTGTGTTTCTCTTGTGTTTCTTACCTTGTGTTTCTTTTGGGGTTTCTCTTATCCTTGGGACATTATAATTTGCAACCAAAATGGGAGAAGCAAAAAAATATAAGGATGCTCAATCTGCCCCAAATCTAGAGCTGAGTGTGGAATAAGAGAATTGGAACAAAGATAAAGGGAAGACATCCAAGCAACCTAGAGCAATCCCAAGTCATGATCAAGAACCTGATGCATAGGAAGAAGAGCAAGTGGACTAGCTAAAATTGAGACTTTGGCCCAAGATGGATATAGAAGAGGAAGTAGAGATCAAAGCAAAAGTTCAAGAAACATAAGAAGTCGAAGGTCCTCCATCAAAAGTACCAACCACAGATAAAGATAAAACAAGCCAAGCAATCCTACTATATGTCAAGGAGGAGGCCAATTTCATGGCATATTTGGTAGGAGTAGTGCAACAATTGTTGGAGCTCTTACTTTCCCAATACCAATAGGAGTACCCAAAAATCATAGATTACAGTACCTTGGTGCAAAGTATGTATAAGGAGATCTGAACCAAAAAGGAAAAAGAGGAGATAAAAAAGGCCCAAAACCTGGAGGTGAAGAAAGTGAACTCCTTGATGTAGGAGCTCTTTGAGGTTAGAAAATGCCTCTTTGATTGCAAGACAAAAGAGTAGAGAAAGAACTAGGAGGGCTACAATTGGACTTGGGCAAGATTTGCATTAGGAAGAAGGAAAAGCACTTTGGATACAAACATCAACTACAAGCTAGAGACAAAGAAGTGGTAAGAATTTGCAACAAATTGGAGAATGCCAAGATTTGGATCATAACCTTGGATCTAAAATTGGCCAAATATTAGAAGGAAGTGACCCTTTAGTTGGACCATATGGCAAAGGAAGGAGAAAGAAAATCAGATTAACCCCAAATGTTAAAGGAAGTAAAGGAGGAAGTAGGCATTTTGAACCAACACTTGGAGGAATTGAAAGTAAGACTATTCAACAACTATAAGAAGTACAAGACCAATTCATGGAGATGTTGAAAGGAGGAGGCCAAAGGAAGAGCATTGAAGACAAATATACATGAGTTGAAGCTATAGGTTCAAAAGTTAGAAGGGCAAACCTACAAGGAGGAGCAACTAGACTACCTTGCCCTTTGGCTACTAAGAGTTCATTGAAGTGTATAATACCTACATGTTGAAGATAGCCAAATATAAGGAGAAGATCAAAGACATATTTAGATAACTTAGGGGCAAAGGTAGTTGTTTGTAGTGGAGAACCGGGCCAAAGCTGCTTCACCTCACCAAGGGAGGGAAAATTGTGTTGGAGTAACCCAAAGTGCTTCTTGGTTGTAAATATTACTCTTAGTTGTGAATATTTCAAGAAGAATGACTTTGGTGTTATATAGGACTTTGGTATTGAGTAAGACTTTAGAGTTGTAAGTCCAAAAAATATGTATCTCAAATTTGATTTGTGGAAGACCTAACACCTTTCTTGATGTATGTAAGGAGCTTAATTAGTTTATAGAAGATTAGGAGAAGATAAGATTAGAATCCTAAGTGAACGATGTAGGAAGAGATAGAAGATTACAAAGAAACACACTTAACGGTTAAATCCATTTGAAATTATGAAATGTATATAAGACTTTTGCTCAATAATTTTCATGTTTATTTACCCATGCAAATTTTTCATACAACCAAAGTTCCATTCTTTTCAAGGCTATATTCTTTTTGTTTTAAATGTTGTTAAATGCATGTATTGAGTAGTGGGAGAAATTTCACAATAAACTCACAAGTGTTAGAGTACAAAGAGGTGTACTTGTACTTGATCAAGATGTTTGATTCCTAAGGGAGCCAAAGGAGTGAACCAATGGATTTAGGAATCAAGTTAGATTTTGAGCATTGAGAGTACAATGAATCAAAAGGCAAGGACATTTGGCCAACAAGAAGATAGCTTTGGAGTCAAACACTCAAGGAAGGGTAGAGCATGTCTTTGGGGTAGATGTCTTTTGGGCAAAGGGACCTTTGGTGTGAAGTGAGCCATCACCTTCAAGAGCAATTTGAAATCTACTAGTGAAAGTGATTGTTACTTTCTTTTTTCTATAGTAAGCCATAAGAGGTTAAACTACACTCTTCTAGGAGTAGTTTGAGCAAGAGGTTAAATAGGAAATAATAAATGAACAATGATAAAGTGACATTTCCTTTCATTTCTAGTCAATTTTTTCCCTTATTTTAGAGGAACAACATGTCCTTACAAATTCTACTAGTATTTGGCTAACACAAAGTCACCACAAGAAGGCATCAAACAATTTTGATAGAAGTATAAAGAGCACGTACAAAATAATCTTGTTGCAAAATGAAACATTAATTTCTTTTATGTGTGGGTTTTAGAACTATATTTATTTTTAAGAGATGAGGATCCTATACTCTTCAAGACTTATGAATCCAAAATCTCAACAAGTTATCTAAGTCAATTATACCTAAGTGAATGAATTTGTTCTTGCTTACCAGTGGAACAACAAAGTGAGAGATTCTTCTTATGAAATTGTAGAAAACTAATCAACAATTATACAAGCTAAATATGTAGAAGAACATCCAAGATGTTGATTCTGAATTAGAGTAATCAAGAAACTTATTAAGAACTTAATCATTTTAATAAAGTTAAGGTCTCAACTCATAATTTATATAGTATGATCAAGAATCATCCTTAGAAGATTGTGGAAGATTTTAGAATGGAAAAGATATACATTTTAATTCAATTTATGGACTGGATTTTCTATGACACTTAAGAGATTCTATTGACTGATTAAAATGAAATTATCTTTTGATAATTGATGAAAGTAAAAGATCCACCTTTTTTACTCTTAATTTGATATTTATGAAAAATGGACAATAGTGTATATATTGGTGAAATCTATAATTATTTTATTTTTTTAATGAATAAATAATGATATATATATTTATTTTTAAAATTAAACCAATTACAATAGTTATACAATGCATAGCCATGTATTTTGGATGTTTTGTACTTTTGTAAAGATAACTTATTACAATCTTGGACATGGAAGCTAAGTACATTATTGTACATTGGATAAACTATGAAGAATAACATACTAGTTTTTAAGGTTTGAATCAACAATATAGTTGATTAAGCATAGATAAAAATATTAAATTCAAAAGTAGTGGATAAAATTTCATGAGAGTTTCATGTTTTTATATGACTCACCTAAGGATTTTGCCTTTCAACTAAGGAAATATGTTTACAGTAGATTTTCATGTTTTGTATGTACATGTGAATAAACATTTTATATATCCTAAGGAATTTTTGGAACTATAAAAGACCTTGTGTAGCTTATTTTGAAGGGTTTTATTTGGCATGTCTCACTCATAGTAGCCTTTATCCGAAGTTTCAATCTTAGATTTATGGAGCTTCTTATAGATATAACAAACTAAAGTATAGATAGCTAGATAGATAGATAGATATAATTAATCTTTATAAAAAAAATTTAAGTCCAAAATGTCTTTTAATCAATCAATCATTTATGATTTTCAATTCCGAATTATTTGATAATAAGGCTTTGATATTTTTGTATACCATTTTTAACATAATTGATTACGAATAAAAAAAACCAATAAAATTTTTGCAAGTTATTGATCTTATTAGAACTAAAATTTTACTATTTCAAATATGATTGTTAATTTAAATCAATAGCAAATGAAAGATTTAGTAAATTATTAAACTAATAAAAATTCCGTCTTTATATCCATTTTGATCTCTAGAATTATTAGTGATTAAACTTGGTTTTCTATATTCTGAAGCTCTAGATGTGAAAAGCTATGAACTACAAATTCATACATTTGTTTAAATAAGTGCCAAATCCATTAATTCCAATTCTCAATCACATAATAATTAG
The DNA here is from genome assembly GCA_948567375.1 of Lunularia cruciata. NCBI lineage: Eukaryota > Viridiplantae > Streptophyta > Marchantiopsida > Lunulariales > Lunulariaceae > Lunularia > Lunularia cruciata. The sequence goes on from OX419760.1 coordinate 56,773,645, forward strand.
TTCTTCCTCATACGGGTTGTTATTCCTAGTTCTTGCAAGTAGACGTCTGATTACTCACCCTTTAATATAGAATGTTTCGAATGAAAAGAATTGGACAGATGGTAGATTTAGTACCGTTAATTAATTTTTCATGCAAGTAAAATAAAGGAGAGATTAATTCTACTAGATCTTCTCTCATTTTCGGTTTCTGTAGTTGAACCCTTAAGCAGGATTATTTGTAATTCGTGCGAGATTAAGTTAATTAAGTGTGATCGAGTGCAGAGGAGAGAGGAGGCGAAGGGGAGGAGAGGAGGTTTCCAGATCTGAGAAGAATTGACACGAGAGGAATTCGTGTGTGGGACTGGAGCTTACAGACGACCAGTTCACGATCTCGGATTTGGCTGCAATCAACAACGACTTGCAGGAATTGACGAAACAGAAACTGTCAACTTATGAGTGCGTAATCTCACGTAGAGGTGAAGAGCGAGAGAGAGGAGAAGAGGAGTATGCAGGAATTGAAGCAGAGGAGTAGTGGATCCGAGGCCGTAAATGCGCCGAGAGCGACACCAGTTGTTGCTTCAACAGCAACTAGTACTAGTAGCAGCAAACCGCCTCCCTCGCGAATTCAGCATTTTCTGAATAGTGGCAGTAAAAAGCACGTGTTTGTCGGCCTTCTCCTCGTCTCCGCTGTCACCTGCACCCCATGGTTCCTCCTTACTTCAGGTTTGAGCGCGTACCTCTCCTCAAGCGTTTCCTCCTCACTCCCGTCATCTTTTGGAATCCTATAACTGAAATCTGTCTGATTCAATGAAGAGAATTCTGTCCATTTGTCTACCCTCCGTTAGCACTCAGTAGCTCAATTGTGGTGGCCCTTCTGCGAATTTGGGCTGTTTCCCTGCATATGTAGATCTACGTTTGTGCGCAATAGGAAGGGTTAACAAAGTACTCCAAATAACACGGACTTCTCTAGTCTCCGAATCAGCTTGATATCAGGACTGACATTGACTTCTTACTAGCTTAGATCACCTAATATTAGGGTACAACAAGCAAGCCCAAAAGTCTGAGACAGTGGATGCAATAAGAAGTATCGGAAGTTAGTTCATGTCACCTAATCGCTGTGCAGACTCAGGGGAGTCCTAAGCATGTTGGAAACGTCAGTGATGAGCTCTGATAAGAACTCGCTTTTATCTTCTCCGGGTGAAATGTATATGTTGAGGATGATGATTATGCGAGCATCCTTTAGACTATCCTAGTCGCCAAAGCAGGGAACAGTGAGTCAGGACATCCCTCTGCAACGTGAGATTGTTGCTGTTGTAGAATATGGAAATAGGCCTCTTACACAATATAGTTCCGAAGCGCATCTGGATAGTAACTGTCAAATTCAAGCTCATGGCCCAACCGCAATTGGGCAAACATCGAAGCCTACATAGATGGAATAAGCTTGCTGGTTACAGTTGAACAAGTAGTATGTTACCTATCTGAGAGAATAGGGTGCCTGAGAACAGTCAGAGTGCACTTAATATGGTTGATATTAGATCAAATCAAGACAAGAGAACTTGCGACGAAGTGTAGCTTCTCAATCACAACAGGCATTAGATATCTGATGATTCTCTATGAGCATTACGAGAATGTGTAGTTCAGTTGTAGAGATGAATATCACAGTGTCTCACCTGTAGTTACGATTCAATTCCAATGTGTTTGGCTTTTATGTGCAGTACGACTAAAACATACGAGGACATGTGTAAGCACTTGGTTTGACACACTAAATATTATCTGGTTTCGTATTCTCAAAATTCTTGGAAGCTTGGACATTCAATCTAAGGGATATCTCCCATTTCGTATTCGTGAACTTAAGCGGAAATCTTGTTTGACTATCTTTCTAGATAAGCTACCAGACAAGATATATGTAATTTTACCATCACCCGCTGACATGGAGTTCTGCGATGACAGGTTCGAAGCACCAAAATCATGCGGACTACATGGATCAAGCAGAGAAAGCACGACAGAGCAGACTATCGGCATCTCCTGCTCAATCAGATGATACATAAGTTGCCGTCTGTCTCCTGGCAGCTGAGCCCGGGAATGTCTTTACAACTCCAAGGCATAACTTTTTTTGACACGAATCCAATAGTCTAGAAGTTTCTCAGAACGATAGAGCAGGCTGATGATTCTTGAACTTTGACAATTTGATTAGTAGCCCTTTTTGCAAATACGTTAACTTTATCATTTCTCTTCCCACCTGTCTGGTGACTCCGGTATACCCAACAACCAGCGAGAGTTGTTTTGGCTTCAAGGAGCTATCGTGGACTATGGGTGACGTGGTGATTACTTTACTCCTATCATTCCTCTTCTCTGCACTGAAATATTAAACCTCAATGCACAGTTTGCGAGTTCTTTCCTCGTCCCAAGTCCCATCCACTGTGCCATAGACCATGGAAAGAAGCGTTTTATGTCCAAGTTTCTTAAAACTCTTAGAACGTTCACTTTTAAACTAAAGGCGAAAAGCTCATAATATCAAATAAAAAAATTAGAACATGCGCATAAACAGTAGTCTGGCCCCGTGAAATTACGTTTCGCCAACAACAAAACGAGTTACACATGTCCAACACTTCAGAAGATGAGACAAAGGATGTTTGAAGTTGTGGGTTCCAAAAGCTAGTCACACCGTTCACTATGAACCTGCAAGACACTGGAGGTCTTGAATTTGCATTTGGCCAGGTAATCCCAAATGTGCTCCTGCGCAGGTATCAAGCCCATCTCCATTACTGCAAACAGATTGGGTCCACTTCTGCTGCACCTCCATTCAAAGTTATCAGAGCTGACACAAAGTTCCAAATTGAGACGCAAGGTCGTATGCCAACTCAAAAGTTTAGCCCCATTTTGGAAAGTTCCACTTTGATCGGTGATTGGATCCAGGTGTTGTGTAGGCCATGTTTCATTTGAAATTCAATTTGCTTTCATTTATGGTCAAACGTTCTTCAAGTACAGACAACAGGTCCAAACTTGAGGACGCTTGTAATCTCTGAAGAGAACGAAGACATGATGTGGCCATGAAGATTCCACAGGAAAGAGAATCACGTCTTACAGAAATACTGCCGCGTACATGTTCCGAGCAGGTAGGTGGAAGAGGCTATGTTACTTGACAATGCTGTAGGAAGAGCTCATGAAGTGAAAGTAAGTGCCAATCTTCGACCTTGAGCAACCTATCGGGATATGGAGACGTTTTTGACTGTAAGGTCTCGAGATTGAGCACAGCAAAAGCATCAGAGTCCGATTAATCTTGCAGATGGGTATATCTAACATAATATTATGGGCTTTCCTTAATTCCCAGCTCTCTACTCTTTCGACATGATATCTAATTATTAGTTGCTGTTAAACTGTTAAACACATTAATCGTGCAGGTCTCTACTTCTAGCCCTTATTTTGATTCCCCTGCAATGTGCGTTGTTCTGTCTTCATTTATTTGCCCGCTTGGGAGTCTTTGAGTAACTTAACCAGTTTTTCTCGCCGAAGGGCCATGGTGAGTGCCGTTAGTAGATTAGAACGAATACCACGGTAGGAGTCTTTTGTCAGTACTTCAGTTCCAGTTTGAAGAATCCAAATGCTGGTAATGTCGGATACCACTTATTGCCACCAAGCTCATGTTGTGGCGTGAATGTGAATTTCTCGGAGAAACATCCTTCGGTCACAGGACCGGGAGAATTCAATTGATGCACTGAACGATTGAAATACAAGTAAATTCAACGAGTTTTGGGCTCAAATTGGACATGTTTACCAACTTGGGATGTTAACTTCTGCTTAACTTGCAGAGAAGAGAACTGTGGTGAACGCATCTCATTGTGGATATTCACCTCTCTCCTCGTTTACAACCTTCAAAGTGAGAAGCACGAGTTGGGTAAGAGGAATAAATTGAGGAGCTATGGCTTCTTTCTTGGCAATTGCGCCACCAGATGCTCCCTTCGTGGCTAATCCTCTATCAAATTTGACAAAACTTTGCTCATCTCCTGATCTCTGGCCTTCCAGAACACGTCTAACGATACTGTACAGATGCGGATCAACATCAGATGTTGCGGGTGAGGATCTCGAAGCTTGATTGTCCACCACCTGAATTAATTGCAACGTGATATATATTGTGTCCAACCATTGGGATCGATATTGCTCTTCAGAAGCAGTTAGTCGGAAGCCCTCCGTTTCCAATTTGAATTCCTCCATCCCGTTGTCGCCATAAGTGAGCTGCAGGGTAAGTTTGTCCCGAGTGTGGCCACCCATATACGCACTTACAGCTGCACCTACAAAGTCGTGCAGCGCCATTCCTGTAGGTCTTCCCATATTTTCAATGGTTATCTCGAAAAAACATTTTCGCAAGCACCGGCAATTCTCAGCCAGAGACGGCTGAGATCTTTCTGGTTCTTTACCTTGGCCGCTGCGGCCCGCGCATGTTGTGGCTCCTACCCAAGTGTGGGTTGTTCTCCCTACCACTGCTCCTGCTGTTGTTCTGTCCCCAAACCAAACCCCTACTGCACCACCTCGCAACCTTACAGCAATCTTCCTTGCGAACTCTCCACCGTCGTTGCGGGGGATAATGCTGCTGCTTCCGCTGTAGGCCGCAACCAGGGAGGAAGCCATCAAGATGTACTTGTAGATGAATGTAGAAGATGGTCGAGAGGGGGGAATCTCCTCACCTACCGCCTCTCAGAAATAAGTACAAGAGCCCAGCAAAATCTGGGACTAGAGTGTCGCTTTCGCTTTCTCTTTCTGTGCGGACATCGCCCAGTAGCCAGTGACAGTAACTCACTTAGGAATGTTCGACGATTAAAAAGCTAGGTGAGAGACTCGGTAATCAGAAGTGCCATCGCTACGGTAGTAGAGTTTGTGATAGTGAAGGACGAGCTTAGCACTCGAGAAATGATAAGTGGATATATTACATTGAGCAACCAGGGCACCAGAGGGTGAGAAGGCGAGTGTTTTGCAGCTGAGAAGCGGAAGGTAGAGGCCTGAGCAACAGGATCAGGGAGGAGGGAGAGGATAATTGGCGTTGTGGGTATCCGCGAAAGGAAAGGCTCGAGAAATTGGGTACGGAGAGGATGGGCAGTGGAGGTGTGAAGACAAGCGTACAGTACTGGAGTATGTGAGAAAAGCTTGTATCGTCCAAGGTTTCCTATCAAAGGTAGACGTATTATCAGGAGGAAATGTATGACTAGAATGAGTGGAAGAATGGAAAGCCATTTCTCCACTGTTGTAGCACTTGCGTGAGTCAGTGATGGGCACATGAACGCCGGAATCGAGTGACGCTATTCAGATGCATTGATTTAGCAAAAAATATTGCTCTACATCATGGCATACAAAGGACAGCAAAACGCATTGATTCAGACAGCGAATGTCCTTATGCTAGTATGTATGGTTTGTAAGACTGTGTTTTAGTAGGTTGGTCAATAAAAAGAAGAGGGGTGTTCTAAAGTCTTAGCAGTCTGCCACATTGTCTACATTTAGGTGAGGCAAAGAGCTTTATGATTATTCAAAGGTGTGCATTTGCGCACAAAGAATGCTTCGTTTGAGCTTGTTCTACATGACGGCGCACCTTGGTAGCTCTGACCTAACGCAGAGACGCTAAAATTAGCCTTGCTGTCGACTCACTGAAGACTACCGACTACAGTGAGAATCACCAAATATAATGCCCATATGGTGTGGAACAGAACAGTTCCAAGTACCATTGTGGTATTGTAGTCCAAATCTGCTGAGTGCAAGAGCTTGAGACAATGTGAGAGAGCATCAAACGAATTTCCTTTACTTCATATATTGCATCACATCTCTTCCTATTTGATCCAAGAATGAAACAAAGCCCATCCCGGTTCCTAGTCCAGATCCATCCACATCTTGCTCTTCTATTAGGTACCGTTCAAATGGCTCAGTGTTGTCGTGTCCTCCTCTAATCATCAACAGCTTCGGTGTAATATTTCGTTCTTGCTTCAACCTGTTTATGAGCGCTCGTAGTTGACCTGCAAAATCATCCAAAAAGTCGACGACTCGTATCAAGCATGCTCATAGAAGTACTACCTAGACTTGTAGCTCACTCTAGACAGCTTGTGAAAGATAAAACCTATATTAAGCCACAGAAGATCATAACAAGGAAATTGCTATTGCCACCCATGGAGTGGCAAAGATGAGGTGGCCCCCCACAACCCCCCTCCCCCACGATCACCACATTATGCTGCCGCTCTCCAAAAGTTCGCCTTTGCCACATCATTGATGGCAATAGCAAAAAGTTTGGTGGCAATAGCAATTTCCTAATAACAAAGACAATAAGAATCTCCAGTGGATCGGTCATTTGCAACAAAAAAGACACCAATCATAATTTGATTCTTATTACACAAGCCCTGGGGATCTAGGAATGGCCTAGAATTGTTGGCCTAAAACTCACAGTTTTGAGGAGGAGGAAATGGCAGCGCCGGATCTGCAGTGGGTGAATAGTACACAATCAAAGTGGTAAAAGCATCCATAAAAAAGATTGGGCTTCCGCTTGTTATGAGGGCCGCACGACTGAGCGAGTGCCTAGGGTATGCCTGCTTGTCTGGAGTTGTATATGAAGACAACACAGGATATATTGATCGCAAAAGGAAAGAGGGCTCCAAGGCACTGTCCAAAATCACAAGGGAACATTGAGTTAGCAGGTGGCTAATGAAAATAAAACGTACACCTTGCAGCCTGCTACATGCCTGAAAGTTTACTCTACCGTATCGTATACGCTTACCACCCTTAAAACGTTCGTAAACAGAACAGCATGCATGGTAACTGAAATGATATTTTGGAGTTGTGGAAATGATATATTAAGGGACGTCTATATTCAGTACGCTTTCGTGGAAATTAGATATATTTTCGGAGTCAATTCGCCTTCGACATGCTTAACTGACACCTACTATATGAGTTGTGAAGGTAATTCGGCGACTGAACATACCTTGAGAGACACTGTAGATAAATTCGGTAGTCAGGATGTACACCTTCTTCGTGAAGACGAAGAAGAGGACTCCTCAACAAAGCAAAGACATGTCTAGGTAGCGGCTGCAATTGAGGACAATTTGAGAAGGCCACATCAAGTCGGCCAAAAGTGTTGGGCTGTCCGAAGCGGGCCAACTTGTAGAACTCGTTGTACTGAGCAGTAAGAATGACGAGCCAATCATGCAACAGTAACCGACCTTCTTTCACACCATCATTTAACGAGGCTTGGATAATCTGCAATCAATACAAATAAAGTCATATATGTGTAATGGGAGCAGAAGCCATTCGCAGAACGGGGGATCCAAACCAACTTAAGACCGGTCCAATGCAAACCGGAGACATGCAGATGGAAGCAAGGAAACGTATGCAAGAACCAATGCAAATCGAAGACATGCTGATCTAAGCAAATAAACACATACAAATTTAAGCAAGTAGGGATTGACGAAAAACGTAAGAGCGAAATTGCTCCAAAGCAGAAACGAAGATTGATACATTTCATGAGCATAATATACCAATATCTACAGGTGCGCAGCATCTAATGAAAGAAGCGTGCCTTCACGAGCAAGGCGCTGCAGAAAACAGAGGCTGGAACTGTCCTTTGAACTGCAGTTCAAAGGACAAAAAAACCATCGAGCAAGTGGGAAGATGCAAACTCAAAGCAAAGAAAAAACCACCAAACAAGAGACAAACAAACAAAGATACATAGATAATCTTATGTCAAAGTGCTACCAGAAGTGCTGGCCAAGCACACAATATATTTGTTGATCGTTAAATCAATTAATTAACAAGCCTTTAATAGTAGAGCCATTTACTTTCTCCAGGAATCAAACTATGTGCAACTCATTTCAGAATATCAACGCGTCCATAGTACAGCTTCTTGACACGTGGTTCAGCTTTCCTGGTTGTGAGATCAAAACGCTTAAAAAATCATTTGACAGATGCGTGAGGGTACCTTATGCGTCAAGATGCAAAGAATGACTTCCGTATCAGCACTTTCGTACAGCTCGTAGCTATTTCTTGCAATCCCAAGTTCTACAGTTCTCACTCTCAATCGTTTCTTCAACACATACCGTTGCCTGTACAAGTAAACACATTACATCAAGGATATTGAGGATTCGGAAACCTTACAAACGTTATGACTTGAAGTGCTTTTGAAATATCGATCCCTAGTCTTCAGCAGATTTTCAGACTGGATACTCTCGTTGATATTGGTGGACGGAAAGTGATGTACAGTACTGGGCCGCAGGAGGTTCATCTCCAAATAATGAAAGTAAATTAGACTATGGGTAAGAACAAAACGCTCGATATGTCAAACATACTAAAGACTCTTAGACCAAAGCTTTCAAACGCTCCAGTATATCAAGTGTGAAGGTTGGAAGGTGAGCATAAAAGAGCACTTCAATAACAGGTAACCTGTCAGAAGTCTACAACTTCAGCACTAAACAGATATACACACCCCTCTGCTGCACCCCCATTCGCTTTTGCATTGTAGGTATACTTGTCGTCATCCTCTACGGGAAGCATTACCGTGTACTTGAAGGCAATTTGCATGACTGGAGGAGCTTCGTTGTTCCTTCACAGGTCAAAGGTAGTCTTGTTAATAGATCAACCAAGCCCAATCTTCATCGTCATCTTCATCTCCCCAATCTCTAACAACCTGTACGCTATCAGTAACCGTGGGAGACCCAAAACTCACTTCAGCTAAATAGAATACCACCTCACAAACAAACAACTTGAACAATAGAATAAAATGACGACTTTATTGACTCGTCCTTGCAGTAAGCTTTAAATATGTTTAGAAGCAGACTTGCTAAACCCATTAGGCCCTGCAAACTCGAAGTCCAGCGCATAAGTGGCGTATTGATCACAACAAATAATGTGCTGCAGGTTCTCGTACTGGGGATCGGGGAAGTAATGGCCGTACTGCAGGAATGTGTCAACAAACGACCATCAAGGCGGGTGGACATAAACCAACAAAAAGGAGACACATATCATGTGAGATATTGAGAGAGCAATAAACGTAGATTGAATATTGTGTTATGACGCATTTGTGACTAGGTGCATGCACATCCTTAGGGACAGAGAACTTGAATGAACTTACAACACGAGCTGCCTTAAATTCAGGCGATGTTCGCACTCGTAGTGCACATCCAAAGGCGTAAGGACGATTGAGCATTCGATATCTGCAGATCAAAATCCAGGCATGACAATTTTGGAATCAACTATGCCATGTTAGCACCTACTTATGTAAGCAGTGACAACAGAAATGTGTCGAAGGAGCACATTAACACAAACGAGGGGGATCGAAGGACATAGGGGACGACGTGAGAGGTACGAGAAGACTGCAAATTTGGCTGCCGAGAACACTGAGAATAAGACCACAGTGAGACGAAGTATCACAGAAATGAAAGACATCCCCTGAATTGTGAATCAGAATAAGAAGTGAAGAAATTGTGAAGAGATGTACAATTGTAAAACAAAGACCAGAAAATATTTACCAAAAAATGAGATTATTCTCGAGATTCAGGACAAAGCACTCTTAGTGATAATAAAAGGGTACGCAAAATAACTTCAAAAGTCAGACTACAGCAACCAAAGGAACTTTAGAAAGGTGACATGATTGACTCTTAGAGTTAGGCATGTTATATACTTCAATACGCTAATAGCATAATCCTTCTTCAAATTACTCACAAGTCTTGAGGTAAAGTTGCCTCATCAGTATTGGAGTACAGAAACAGGCTCCCTCCACTTTCAACACTTAAAAATTTGAGGGAAGCCAAATCGGTGTACTCATTGGTGATAGCGAAGACATCCACACAAACTCCTGCTAGTACAGCAGCCGCAGCCTAGTCACCAGAAGAACATATTAGAATTTGTTCTTTCCTTGCAGCTTGATAACTGAATAATGTGACGCGAAAGCCTGCAGGCAAATTCCATTTGAACAAACTTGGGAGATCAGTATGCAACAACCACTCACAAGATCTCTGTAGAACGGAGTCTGCTCAGGAAGCAATGCTTTGTCAGCATCCTCGCCCCTGCTGGCATACTGTTCACCATAGCGATGGGTGTCTAATTGTCCGGCCCCGTAATCTGGGGGACCAGAAAGGAAAGAGAAGACTCTCGCTGCCATATTCCCCACAACACGTTCTATTAATAAGTAAAAGTATGAAAACCTGCTGCGAAAGTTCTAACTATTCGCAGCAATTCAGCGACGTGAAACAACGATGGTTGAGAAAGTTCACATGTAAATGCAAACGACATCAGGCGAGAGAGCATTTTGTGAGGTTGTTCAACTATCAAAACCCTACCGCACCGTTAACAGTTACTCTGGCAATGAGATAAATGAAATACCAATCGCAAAGGTGGCACCACGCTCAGCGCCCAGATACTTAATAAGAGCATCCATAGCAACACCAAAACCACGCCCACCCAGCGTTACACCCTCCACATTTTGCCCTGCTGCAGTTGCTCTCTCCCATGAACTCGTGGGTTTTAGAGTTTCCAGCGCGGCAGCAATTTTTTCTTTGTTGGACTCCACCTAATTTCGTCAATGCAAAGTTCAAATTCAGGGAGATAATAACCTTCCTAAAATCTAACCGGTGAAATATAGTGCATATAAATCAGAATCATTATCGTAAAGTTGTCGATGTGACGATGGCTGAAAACATCTAAAGCGTAGGAAGTGACCCATAGTAACCCTTCAGGAGGTGACTTACAGGAGCTAAGAAGGCCTGCAAAGGCATAACGTTCTCAAGTTCCACTGGAATTCTGCCATCCATGTCTCCCGGGATGATGACTTGCTTTACGACAGGGACAGCTCCTTGTATATCATAAAGCCCTATTTTGTGACTGAAAGTAACAAGGCCGAACAATGATCCAGGGCTTATAGCTGTCAAGGAAAGGAGAGACCACAGCCAATACGCACAACTTATCAAGAGTCGTCCACAGTACAGCTTGTAACCGACATAATTAGGAGAAGCCACAAACTGAAACAAGTTTGACCTTTGAAACCTTCAGATATAATATCTTGAGAAGGATAAGTTGCACAAACCTTCTAGAGCTGCAAGCAGCGCGCTCTTGACAAGCTCTAAGAATTCCTCAGAGGCTGTTATAAAAATCATGCATACGTTGTTAGTTCAGCAGTTCGGATAATCATATAGTGCCCTTAACAGCTACGATACTGTGGATCCGTGCAGTGCCTGAGATAACTCACCATAAACAGTGTTGCTTGTAAGATAAACCCTGAAATTAAAGGTTCTTCAAGTATATCGATCCATAGCACGAGCACAGAAGATACCTGACAGGTCGACAGCAGCCACAAAAACTGGTCGTCCTTGAAAGTCTTGATCCGAGAGGAGCCCATCTTCCTCTGCTGAAAGTTGAAGTCCCGTTAAAACTTTCTGGATGGTTCCAACTCGCATATAACAAGGTAAAGCTCACTGTCCTTGGAAATTAACAAACGATTACTCGGACTACATAGGACTGAACAGGAGTCAAAGGAGGAGAGATCTTGCAGACAACTGTTAGCTAAACTAGTATGCGACTTTGGGCAGTACTCGTCAAGACGGGAGTTTGGGGTTTGTGATTATCAAAATTGTCAAAAAAACAAAAATAATCAAAAAAGTAAGTTAGTGCGAGGCAATCATAAAATATGTAATTGGTTTTATGTGAACTCGAACTCAACTGCCGGAGCCGTTGGGATTAGATACAGATACGCGAGCGATCAGAGCATCCACGAAGACTGTAAGAACAAGATTTTGAGCTGAAACAAAAATAGTCTCAGGCTCGGTACAAGCACATCCGTAAACTTCGTTACCAGGACGCTGCTGACGAGGTTTAGAAGAAGTTCTCTGTGACAAGGGAAACAGCGGCTTACCATCCAGATCAAAGTCCACCAGTGAAGAAGACAGCTCCGGACACGAGGGGGTGTGAGCATAACGATCTGCTAATTCATTAGGCAGTCCATTCAAATTTCCACACAAAACGCAAGTCCAGGACCAGCGCTCCACTTCACACAGCACATTGATATAAGCATAGCAACTATCACACCGGGGGAGGTCCTGCGCGTGCAATCCGTGCAACGGCGGCCTATCCTGCTCATCTACAGCAGCAAACGGAGTGATCGTCGCCCCCCAAGGCAGGCCACATCCCTCCTGCAACTCGGTGTCGGTCGGACATTGCCGCAACGAAAGCCTCACTGCCATTATTCCACCACACCTCCTCCACTGCTTCAGTTTCCGTCGTCACCTATCTCTACTCTTGTCGGTCCCTATTCCTCCAATTACTCCCCGATTGATCCGCAGCTCTGTGAGCAATCAATCACTCAATCAAACAACGCTTACGAGTTCTCCCTCCCTGTATTGTTGTCAAAACGCGATTATCTAACTCCAGGATCGTAACGATGCTCATGCTGCTGCCGGCCTTAATCCTGCTGCTGCAAACGGATCCATGAATAACAGGCCTGCAGCAGCAACCTCCATTGGCCAGCAGAGAGGGGAGCGGGTAACTCCTTCTCCCTTCATTTTCAGTCAAATTTCCAATCGTTCTCCGACTGACAATTCTCCTGATTTTCTTTCTCGTCTGCTTGTCCCGTCTGTCCGCTCGACCTGCTTTGCGCCGTCGCAGTAATAAACTCTCGTGGGTCTTGACTATATTTTGGGGTCCACGTTGTCAGTGACTCTCTGGTTCGTTGCGACCCTTGCTCATGACGTCGTTACAAGCAGGACGTAGTGTTGATCTTGCTAACAACAATGACTTGTGACTGCAGAAGAGTTCTCAACCATGACGCCTCATAAAGTCACGAGCCCCGTCTTTTCAGCGTAGTCTTGGATATTCCGGTGCAAGTAGTTTTATCAGATATAATATATTTTTATTTTTCATATTAATACTATTAGCATGGGTCCCCTTTACACAACTGCTTGCAAACAGCTATTAATAATACAAAAATCAATTTATATAAATAATTTGGAGATTTTAATGAAATCGATTTGGACATAAAAGAGTAGAACTAAAACCTTATTTGCAAGATAAAAAAACATTTTTTGAAATGAGAATTTAATTCTTGCTTTCTTGGAAGTTCATTGTATTCCAAAATAATAAATTGTGAGATGAGACTTAGTTGAAGAATGTAGACCACCCTTTAAAATAAGATTAAGAACCGCATAGAGTTCTTTTGATAAGATCCATAATTAGTGTTGACAAGAAATTATACTAAATAAACTATGTTTAAGTTAGTCAAGTAAAAGTATAATTTATGGAGTATCATAAGTATAAGTCCTAGTATTCATTATAGTATTCATAGTGGTACCTTAGATTAGATTAAGCAAGTCTTTGACCACTTGACTACCAAACTACATCTACTAGGGTTGAGAGTCAAGGTGTAAAAAATGTAGGGCATGGTCTCCTTTAGGTATTCCTCCACACCTTGAGCTTCTAGAGGGGTGTATCACATCTACAAATGGACTACGTGTTCTTGGAGTGCCAGTAGGATTAGAGGATTTTGTCATGCGCTTCTTAGACGTTGCCCTTGTAGAGGATGTTCTCCATGTGGATGACCTTCTATTACTAGGAGATCCGCATGTGGTTTTTGGTATATTCTCCTCTAGTATTGCTCGTCAACCTTCCTACCTCATATGTAAAGTTCATCCCTCCTTGTCCTTCCTAGCAGGTTTGAGAGTCTTTGATAGGAGGATTATGAGAGTCTTTGGTGATAATATTTATAATACCAATAGCTAGATAGATGATCTAGAGATGAAATTTGGTTTGGTAACATCTAGAAGGGTGTTATACATGATGGACTTTGTAGATAAACTAAAGGTATTACCAAAAGAGTACTTCTACTAATGGACCAAAAACTGAAACATGCTTGGAAACATTAGAATCAATAGCTAGGCATATGATCTAGAGGTGAAACTTGGGTTGGTAACATCTAGAAGGATGTTACACATGATGGAGAATGTATATCAGATAGAGGTATCACCAAAAGAGCAATTTTACTAATAGAGCAGAAGCCAAAATAGGCTTGAAAACTTGAAAGGCAATTTTGAAGGCCTAAACATATAAATTAGGTCTAAAAAATGCTACACTTGCCCCCAACAACGAAAAGGATGCCCTTCCCTCCCCCTTGGTTTGTCTCACCAAGAGCTTTCTAGCTATGCCTCACCCACTTGATTATGAGATTCTTACAAGAAGATTCCCTAAAAGATTCCCTCTCATCAAAGACTATTTGACCAACCAAATGGGACTATGACCGACATGTCATCCATCCAAGCTAGTAATCTAAGGGTTGAGCTTGCTGACAAGTCACCTATCCATGTACCTGATCTTGTGGTGGAGCTTCCTTGGAGGAGATTTCCCTTGGCTATATAATAAAGAGAAGGTGTTCCTTTGGGACGTCAAAGGATTGAGAGTGAAATTTCTGTTTTCTCTCTTGAAGAGTTAGTTTTCTTGTCCTCGGAGCATTACAATGATATCAAAACAAATGTTTTAATCCAAGAGAGTGGATCACCCCTCTTGGAAAAGCACGAGCTACTGAAATTGAGTAATTTGAGGTGGAGAACATAATGCAATTGCTAGACTTGGGAAGGGCTTTAGAGAGCAAATGAGATGGATGCACCAAAAGGACAATTTCACGCACCTAGTTTCCCATTCTTGAATCCATTCCACATCAAGATTATGTACATCCAGCATGAGCAAATGAGAGTATTGCTAGTTTATCATTTTGCAACAAAATTCATGGATAGAGTGATGAATTCACCAAACCCGGTGATTCTACCTATGATGGTATACAATAGAGAGTGGGATTTGATAATTTACATTCTTTTATGATGTTATGGATCTGAATGTACCAAGTCCTCACCCTTTCAACTTGCAAGTAGAAATCCATTATGTAGTTAGACCAAAAGCAATGTTTAGGGATTTTGTAGTCTGTAATTTTGGTGAGGAATATTATCAACAAGTGATGGCCTGTGAGGTCCAAATGGTAGTCTCCATAGTTTGTGCACCCTCCCAAGTGATCATTCTAACCTTCTATTGAAGTAGGAAGTAGCAAGTGAACATTGATTGTGTATAGGAATCATGGATCCACAATTGTAGGAATTGATGCAAGGAATGTAGGGGATGTTGAATGAGTTTTGAGAAATCAAGATGACCATGGAGGAATTGCAAAAGCAAGTACATGCTGTCAAGAAGGATCAAGTAATGCAAGAAGGGGAGCTATCTCAAAAACCAACACCAACAATCAAAGTACATAGAGAGTTATGCATGCCGATGACACCGATTCTAATCAACAACCAAGCCACATTGTTACTACAAATGAAGAAGACATGCAACATCAAGCCTTACAAGAGACCATGCTCCATGGGAGTAGTGGAAAATTGGATTTCAAGAATGAATCAATACCTTTGGTTGTTCATAACGTAGATCACTAATCATTCTATAGGTGTGTTTGCGTGTGGGTACTTGACTAATAAGGCACTCACATGGTATGACACTTGAGAACAATCATTATTGGTAGAAGGATGTAATGCTCCGAGGACAAGAGAAGAGAGAAAACACCGATTGCATGCTCAAACATTTGATGCCCCAAAGGAGCACCTTCTCTTTATTATATAGACAAAGAGGATTTCCTCCAAGGAAGCTCCACCATGAGATTAGGGACATAGATAGGTGACATTTCAGCAAGCTCCACCCTTGGATTACTTACTTGGATGGGTGACATGTCTAGTCTAGGTCCTATTTGGTTCATCAAACAAGCTTTGACCGGAAAGAATCTTTTAGGGAATCTTCTTGTAGGAATCTCATAATCACGTAAGGTACCGTTGGAAAGCTCTCGACAAGACAAAGCAAGGGGGAGGGAAGGCTAGCCTTTCCTCTCTTTGGAATGGGCCACACATTTTCAAGGTCTAATTCATCCGTTTAGGCCTCCAAAATTGCCTTCAAAGATTTCAGGCATATTTTGGTTCCTACTCTATTAGTAGAAGTCCCCTTTTGGTGATACCTCTTTCTGATCTGTTTAGTCCATCATGTGTAACATTCTTCCAAATGTTACCAAACCAATTCTCACGTTTAAATCATATGTCTAGCTATTGGTTCTAAGGTTCTCAAGTCTATTTCGGTTTCTGCCCTATTAGTAGAAGTACTCTTTTGGTGATACTTCTATCTGATCTTTTTTGACCATCATGTATAACATCATTCTTGATGTTACCAAACCGAATTTCACATCTAGATCATATGGCTAACTCTTGGTATTACAGACCTCACTCCTCTTAAGACGCAACGTCCTCATTGTGCAATTGTTGCTCAAATGCTTGCACCAACACCGGTGCATGTGCCAAATTGGCAGTGGGCTCCCAAGTTTCTTCATAGAGAGGGTAACCTTTCCATTGTATTAGATATTCCACCCACGGATGGCAAGTACCACGCATGCACTTTTGGAGAATCCGCTCCACTTCATATTCCTCTATGCCATCAATGAGTGTCGGACAAGGTCAAATGTCTTGTGTGGAAGGACCCTGGCCTGATTGGGGAGCATATCTGCATAGTAGGGAGACATGGAACACTAGATGGATCTTCATGTGTGGTAATAGTTCAAGGTGATAGGCCACAGCGCCGATGCGATGAAGAATCAAGAAAGGCCCAATAAAACAAGGTCTGAGCTTATGAGGTCCAACTAATGTGAGGTTGGTTGTCGATAGCCACACTTGATCCCCAACATTGAACTCCATGTGCCTACGGTGTGCATCAACATACTACTTCTGTCAATTTTGCACAATCTGTAACTTGTGCTTGGCGCTCTCCACACCTTGTTGGATTCTAGAAACAAATGTGTTGACTGCATCGACCTTGGTAGTCACTGGACGGATCTTCATCAAGCTAGAAGGTGTGAAGGGATGATCACCATACATGAGGAAGAACAGGGTGACCTAGGTGGATGCATTCACTGAATTGTTGGAAGCAAATTCCACCAACGGGAGTAGTGTGTCCCACCTTTCTTGCTCTTCTAAGGTGAAGCCGCGTAACATGTCTTCAATCGTGCGATTAGCCCGCTCTGTTTGGCCATCTGTTTGTGGGTAGTAAGTTGTGGACATGGCCAACTTGGTTTTGAAGAAACCAAAGAGTGTTTGCCAAAACAAACTGGTGCATTGGGTGCCTCTATCGATAATGAGTACTCTAGACAAGCCATGATGAGCAAAGACTGCATCTAATTATAAATGAGCTAGTTGTGGAGCGGTCACCTCCTTGGTGGTAGGGCATACATGAATCATTTTGCTGAGCCGGTCCACAAAGACCACTATGGAGTCAAACCTTGAAGTGGTCTTTCACAAACAAGATCCATGCTCACTTGTTCCCAATGTTGGGTAGGCGTGGAGAGAGGTTGAAGGAGCCCTACAAGAGCTTGATTAGAAGCTTTGTTCTGTTGACACAATAGGCAGCTCCGCATGTAGTCCATCATGTCGTTGCTCATCTTGGGCCAATAGTAATGGCGCTTGACTGCATCCAAGATCTTGTCCACTCCGACATGAGCTGCAATGGCCAAATCATGACATTCCGCTAGAATGGTGGTGCGTAATTTTGGGACATTTGGGATCCATAATCTGCCATCCCAAAAGGTGAGTCCTTTGGTGCTGGTTACACCTTTGGATGATTGTGCTTCTACAATCTATGGATCAGTTTTTGTAGCAGCCAGAATCTCCGGCCAGAATTCAAGGTTAATCTTAACCTCTGCCACCAAGTTGTTTGCCATTGGCATGCGGGTGAATGCATCTACAAGTTGCTTCTTACCTTCCACATAGGTGATTATCATGTTGAAGCATTGTCGCCACTCTGCCCACCGAATTTGGCGATGAGATAGATCCTTCTGTGTCTTGAGGTAGACTAGAGGTTTGTGGTCTATCTCTACTACAAATGCCTTCTCTCCCAGACAGTGCTTCCAATGCTTGGTTGCTAGAACAATGGCCATCTCTTCTCATTCTGTGGTGTGGTAGTTGCGCTCTACTGGTAACAAATTTTGAGAGAAATATGCAATTGGATGCCATCCGTCATGCCACTCTTGTTGTAGGACTGCTCATATTGCTATGCCTGATGCATCTATAGCCAACTTGATTGGACATTTTGGGTCATACCACTTCAAGATTGGTGCATGTAGCAAGGCGGCCTTCAATTCTTGAAAGGCCAACTCTTGTGCAATTCCCCATGTCCACTTCTTCTCCTTGCCAAGTAGTGTCGTTAAAGGCTGTGCAAGCTTGGAGAAATCCTTGACAAATCTACAATAGAATCTCGTCAACCCCAAGAAGCTCTTAAGTTGAGTCTGATCTTCTAGGGCACTCCATTTTTGAATGACCTCTATTTTATCCATCAATACTTGAATGCCCTCTGTACTTACTCTATGCCCCAAGTAGTCTACTTCAGACTTGCCAAACTCACACTTTGAGATTTTGGCGTACAATTGATTTTGTCTTAGAATCCGGAGGACCTCTCGTAGATGTTGTTTGTGTTCTGTCATCGTGCTACTATATACTAAGATATCATCCAAGAAGATGATAACAGACTTATCCAAGTATGGACAAAATATGTCATTCATTAGACTCATGAAAGTGGAAGGTGCATTGGTGAGGCCAAAAGACATCACAAGATACTCAAAGTGGTCATACTTGGTTCAAAAGGCAGTTTTGTACACATCCTCCTCTGCAATTTGGATTTGATTGTAACCGCTCCGCAAGTCCAATTTGGTGAAGTATCTTGCTTCATGGAGTTGATCAAACAGGTCATCCATGCGAGGTAAGGGGTATTTGTTCTTCACTATTTGCTGATTGAGACCCTGATAGTCAATGCACATGCGCATTGTACCATCCTTCTTCTTCACAAACAAGACAAAGGCCCTATATGGTGATACGCTAGGTTGGATGAACCCTTTTTGTAGCATCTCCTCAATTTGAGTCTTACACTCCTCCAACTCATGAGGTGATAGGCAATATAGGGCCTTACAAGGAGGAGTCTTCCCCGGGAGTGTCTCAATTTTGTGATCTACTTGCCTTTTTGGTGGTAATCCAGAGGGTAGATCATCGGGAAAGATATCTTGAACTTCATCCACCACATCCTTTAATTTCTCAGGAATTTGTCCATCGAGTTGTGCACTCTAGACTTCTCTTATTAGACCCATAAAACATCTATCGGTCTTACAGACAATTGCCATCCCTATGACATATAGAGGCAATTTCTGCTTGTGTGATTTTTTGTTAACCTCAATGATTGACCATTGGTGGGTTCTCACTACTTTTTTCCTCCAATCCACCATAGGGTTGTACTCCTCCATCCATGGCATGCCTAAAATTGCATCATAACAAGCTAATTGTATCACTTGCCACTTAATTGCTTCTTGATATTCTCCTACAGAGAGGGTTACCTATCTAGGTAATGACTCAATCCTCTTTATTTGCCCATTAGATAACTCTACTTCTTCACTCCCATCTCTCTCTAGATCCATTCCCAATCTTATTGCAACAGAGCGAGACAAGAAATTCTCTGTTGCTCTCGGATCTATTAATACTCTCACTTGATTACCTTCTAGGATTCCAATCACGACAATCAATTGTGAGGTTGCCTTTCGGGATCTTTGTGCATTATTCTTCTTCCTTCCTTTGCTTCTCTGCTTCCTTATTGAGCCAATAAGGCCGCAAGGTACATTTACTGGCGATCTTTGTTTTCCGAAGTGATTTCCATCTCCTCCTCTTCAATGTGCCTCTCCATGTTGTTCAAAGATTGCCTATGCAAAGGCCGAGGGCCTCTAGGGAAACGAGTGCGATCGGCTCGTTTGAGACGGCTCTTTGTCTTGCATGGCTTGATCGTTCCTGAGGATCTGCACTTGACTTTGTAATGTCTCCATGGTCATCTCAATCTCTCAAAATTCATTCAACATCCCTTGCATTCCTTGCACCAGCTCTTGTAATTGCGGATCCATGGTTCATGCAACACTCAATTGCTAATGTCTACTTCAATACAGAGTCAATATAATCACTCTGGAAGGCACACAAACTATCGGAACTACCATTGGGACCTCAGAAGCTATCACTTGTTGATAATACTCCTCACCAAAATTCTTAACCACAAAATCTCTAAACATCACTTTTGGTCTCATTACATAACGGATTTCTACTTGCGTGTTGAAAGGGAGAGGATTTGGAACATTCATATCCATATTATCATAATAGAATGTAGATTGTCAAATCCCACTCTCTATCATATATCACCATAGGTAGAATCATCGGGTTTGGTGAGTTCATCACTTTGTCCATGAATTCTGCACCAAAGTGATAAACTAGCGAGACCCTCATTTGCTCACGCTGGATGTACATAACCTTGATGTGGAATGGGTTTGAGAATGGAAAGCTAGGTGCAGGAAATTGTCCTCCCGATGCATCCATCCTATCCGCTCTTCTAAAGTCCTTCCAAGGTCTAGCAATTACTCTATGTTCACCTCAAATTACTTAGTTTCAGTAGTTCGTGCTATTCCAAGAAGGGTGATCCACTCTCTTGGACTAAAACACTTGCTCTGATACCATTGTAATGCTCCGAGGACAAGAGAAGAGAGAAAACACAAATTGCACGCTCAAACATTCGATGCCCAAAGGAGCACCTTCTTTATTATATAGGCAAAGAGGATCTCCTCCAAGGAAGCTCCACCATAGGATTAGGGACATAGATAGGTGACATGTCAGCAAGCTCCACCCTTGGATTACTTACTTGGATGGGTGACATGTCTGGTCTAGGTCCTATCTGGTTTGTCAAACAAGCTTTGACCGGAAAGAATCTTTTAGGGAATCTTCTTGTAGAAATCTCATAATCACGTAAGGTACCATTGGAAAGCTCTCGACGAGACAAAGCAAGGGGAAGGGAAGGCCAACCTTTCCTTTGTTTGGGGGGGCATATGCACATTTTTGAGGCCTAATTCATCCGTTTAGGCCTCCAAAATTGCCTTCAAAGATTTCAGGTATATTTTGGTTCCTACTCTATTAGTAGAAGTCCCCTTTTGGTGATACCTCTTTTTGATCTATTTAGTCCATCATGTGTAACATCCTTCCAAATGTTACCAAACAAATTCTCACGTTTAAATCATATGTCTAGCTATTGGTTCTAAGGTTCTCAAGTCTATTTTGGTTTCTGCTCTATTAGGAGAAGTACTCTTTTGGTGATACTTCTATCTGATCTTTTTTGACCATCATGTATAACATCATTCTAGATGTTACCAAACCAAATTTCACATCTAGATCATATGGCTAACTCTTGGTATTACAAAGGAAGAGAGTTCACTTGGACAACCATACGAGAAGGGCTGCTCAAGAATTTCTAATCTGTGGATTCCATGCAAATAGCCCAAACCAAACTCTAGGAGTTGAAGCAAAAGAATAGCATACAAGAGTAAGTGTAGGCATTTTTGGATCTATATGTTGCGATAACCGATATGAGTCCAACCAAAGCTCTTAATAATTTCAAGAGAGGATTAAAAGAGCGGATTTGCCAAGAGATAATGGTGCAAAATCCTCACATTGTTTTTGAAGCCATTGCCTACTCAAAGAATAACAAGGGTGCGCTTGGAGGAGGTGAAGCAATAACACCAATGCAAAACTATCGGCCCGAGACACACCATTTTGATGGACCAATACCTATGGAATTGGGCAACATTTGGTTCCAAGACAGAGGAGCAAGACCTCTTCCAGGAGAATGTGGATGGCTCAAAGAAAGGAGAGAAGGAGTCTCACGGGAAGAAGGGGCTCAAGTAGAACAACGACAATGTTACAATCATGGCAGAATTGAGCATATAGCAATCAGTTGTCATGCTTGTCATCTTAGAGGCCCTTGGCGTCCATACAAGCAACCTCTGAACCACATGGAGAGACAAATTGAAGAAGAAGATATGGAAACCACATCAAAAAACAAGATCGCAAGTAAATTTACCTTGTGGTCTAACTAGCTCAATGAAGAGTAATGAAAGCGGGGGGAGGAAGAGGATGAGTGTGCAAAGGAGGAAGATAAATGCACAATTAATTGATGTAAATGGAGTGCTAGAAGGCAATCCAATGAGAGTGTTGATAGACCCTGGAGCAACAAAGAATTTCTTGTCTCACTTTGTTGCAACAAGGTTGGAGATGAAACTAGAGAAGGATGAGAAAGACAAAGTAGAGTTACGTAATGGTCAGATAGAGAGGATTGAGTCGTTACCTAGAAAGGTAATACTCTTTGTAGGAGGGTATCAAGAAGCAATCAAGTGGCGAGTTATACAACTAGCTTGTTATGATGCAATCTTAGGTATGTTGTGGATAGAGCACTACAATCCCATAGTGGATTGGAAAAAGAAATTAGTGAAAACTAGTCAATGGAAGATCTTTGGGATTAATGGAAGATCACAAAGGTAAGATTTGCCTCTATATGTCATAAGGGCCACATCTATTAGTAAGATAAATAGATGTTTCATGGGTTTAATAAGAGAAGTCCAGAGTTTGCAACACCATGGACAATTTCCTGAGAAATTGAAAGATGTGATCAATGAGTTCAAAGATGTCTTTCTAGATGAATTACTCATAGGTTTACCACCAAAAAGGAGAGTAGATCATAAAATTGAGATACTTCTTGGGAAAACACCTCCTTGTAAGGCCCCATATCTACTATCACCTCAAGAGTTGGAGGAGTGTAAGGCTCAAATCTAGGATATGTTCTAGAAGGTGTTTATCCAACCCAATGTATCACCATATAGGGCTCTTGTATTGTTTGTGAAGAAGAAGGACAGAACAATGCGCATGTGCATTGATTATCAAGGACTAAATCAACAAACGATGAAGGAAAATATCCATTACCTTGAATAAATGACTTGTTTGATCAACTCAATGGGGCAAGGCACTTCACCAAACTTGATTTGCAAAGTGATTACAACCAAATCAGGATTACGGAAGAAGATATACATAGAACGGCCTTTCAAATAAGTACAGTCACTTTGAGTACTTGGTGATGCCATTTGGCCTCACCAATGCTCTAGCCACTTTCATGAGTTTGATGAATGACATATTTCATATGTACTTGGAAAAATCTGTTATCATTTTTCTTGATGACATCTTAGTCTACAATAAGACGCTGACAGAGCACAAGCATCATCTACAATAAGTCTTTCAGATTCAACAATAGAATCAATTGTATGCCAAAATCTCAAAGTGTGAGTTTGGCAAATCTGAAGTAGACTACTTAGGGCATAGAGTAAGTGCAAAGGGTATCCAAGTGTTAATAGATAAAATAGAGGTCATTCAAAAATGGAGTCCAGAAGATCCAAAAGATCAGTCTCAACTCAAGAGTTTCTTGGGATTAATGTTATTTTATCGTTAATTTTGTCAAGGACTTCTCCAAGATTGCAAAACCCCTAACAATGCTATTGGACAAGGGAAAGAGATAGATATAGGGAAATGCACAAGGATTGGCCTTTCAGGAGTTGAAAAATGTATTACCACACGCACCAATCTTGACATGATATGACCCAAAACATCCAATCAAGATGGCTATAAATGCATCAGGTGTAGCAATAAGAGCAATCCAACAACAAGAATGGTAGGATGGATGACACCTAATTGTGTATTTCTCTCATAAGTTGCTATTGGCATAATGCAACTATCACACCACCAAATGAGAAGAGCTGGCCATTGTTTTTGCAACCAAGCATTGGAAGCACTATTTGGGTGAGAAGGCATTTGTGGTAGAGACGAACCACAAACGTTTAGTCTACCTCGAGATACAAAATTATCTTTCTTGTCAACAAATTTGGTGGGCAAAATGGAGACAACAATTCAACATGAAAATCAAATATGTGGAGGCAAGAAGGCAAGAAGCAACTTGTAGATGCATTCACCCAAATGCCAATGGTAGAAAATTTGGTGGTGGAAATCAAGATGAACCTAAATTTTGGCCCAAGATTCTTGATGCTACAAAAACTGATCCACAAATTTTAGTTGCTCAATCATCCAAAGGCATCACCAACACCCAAGGACTCACCTTCCGTGATGGTAGGTTGTGGATCCTTGATGATACGGATCTAAGAACCACCATCCTAGCAAAATGTCATGATTTTGCCATTGTGAGTCACGTTGGAATGGACAAGATCTTGGATGCAATAAAACGCCATTACTATTGGCCCAAGATGAGCAACAATGTGATGGAATATATTTGGAGCTACCTACTTTGTCAACAAAATAAGGCTTCTAATCAAGCTCCCATAGGACTCCTCCAACCTCTCATTCCTACACAACATTGGGAATAGGTAAGCATGGATCTAGTTTGTGAATTGCCCAAGACCATCTTTGGGTTTGATTCCATCGTAGTCTTGTTGACCGACTCAGCAAAATGATTCATGTGTGTCCTACCATCAAGGATGTGACTGCACAATAACTAGCTCAATTGTACTTAGATGCAGTTTTTTCCTATCATGGCTTGTCTCTAGTGCTCATCATAGATAGAGGCATTCAATTCACTAGTTTGTTTTGGAGAACACTCTTTGAGTTCTTCAAAACCAAATTGGCTATATCCACAGCTTACCATCCACAGACCAATGGAAAACAGAGAGGGCAAATCACACTATTGAGGACATGCTTTGGGGCTTTACTTTGGATGAGCAAGAGAGTTGGGACACCTTACTCCCATTGGTGGAATTTGTGTACAATAATTCAATGAATGCCTCCACACAAATCACACCATTCTTCCTCATGTATGGAGAGCATCCTTTCACACCTTCAAGCTTGATGAAGGTCTATCCGATGGCTACCAAGGTAGATATTATCAACACTTTTGTTTCTACAATCCAACAGGGAGTAGAGCATGTTAAACACAAGTTATAGATTGCCCAAAATTGACAAAAGCAATATGCAGATGCACACCGCCAACACATGGAGTTCAATGTGGGAGATCAAGTCTGGCTGTCAACCACCAACTCTAGTTAATTGGTCCTCATAAGCTTAGACCATATTTTATTGGACCTTTCTCTATCCTTCATCACATTAGAGCAGTGACCTATCATTTTGAGCTACCGCCACATTGAAGATCCACCCAATGTTTTATGTTTTCTTATTATGCCAATATGCTCCCTGGCTGCCCCACTTCTCTTCCATCCAAGAAAGTCAACCTTTTTTTTATCTTAGTTGATGACATAGAGGAGTATGAAGTCAAATACATTCTCTAGAAGCACATCCGAGGTACTCTCCATCCACATGTGGAATACCTGGTACATTGGAAAGGGTACCCCTTGTATGAGGCAACATGAGAGCTAGGAGCCAACTTGACCCACGCACCAATGTTAGTGAAATCTTTTAAGCAACAGCTTTGCAACAAGGACGTTGCATCTTAAAAGGAAGGAGGTTGGTAACACCAATAGCTAGATAGATGATCTAGAGATGAAATTTGGTTTGGTAACATCTAGAAGGATGTTATACATGATGGAATTTGTAGATAAACTAGAGATATCACCAAAAGAGTACTCCTACTAATAGGCCAAAAACCAAAACATGATTGGAAACTTTAGAATCAATAGTTAGGCATATGATCTAGAGATGAAACTTGGGGTGATAATATCTAGAAGGATGTTTCACATGATGGAGAACGTAGATCAGATAGAAGTATCACCAAAAGAGCACTTTTACTAACAGGGCAGAAGCCAAAATAGATTTGAAAACTTCAAAGGCAATTTTGAGTGCCTAAATAGATGAATTAGGCCTTGAAAATGTATACATCTCCCCCCAACAGAGAAAAGGATGCCCTTCCCTCCCCCTTGGTTTGTCTTACCGAGAGCTTTCCAACTATACCTCACCCGTGTGATTATGAGATTCTTACAAGAAGATTCCCTAAAAGATTCCCTCTAATCAAAGCCTATTTGACCAACCAGATGGGACAATGATTGACATGTTACCCATCCAAACAAGTAATCTAAGGGTGGAGCTTGTTGACAAGTCACCTATCCATGTACCTAATCCTATGGTGGAGCTTCCTTGGAGGAGATTTTCCTTGGCTATATAATAAAGAGAAGGTGCTTCTCTGGGGCATCGGAGGATTGAGTGTGAAATCTGTGTTTTCTCTCTTGAAGATTCTCTTATACTCGGAGTATTACATTATTGGACCAACGACATTTGAGTGTGTGATAGGGGATTTGGCACATAGATAGATGGCTTTGCCAATCTTTGGTGGAGGGGTTGGCTTGCTATCTATGGAAGAGATTGCATCTATAGCATTTTTGGGTAATTGTGTTGTCTCGACGCCCCTACTTTCCTCTTGTCTTGTGGTTTTTGATAGGCCAATCTTGGAGACTTATGTGATAGAGGTGGAGAGAGGATCCTTTTCTTGCCAAATGTTATTGTGGTAGATGAGAGATAGTCTACCCCCAAGGGACAAGAGAGGACTTTCCATTTTTTGCTTCACTATCATCAGATTGGACTAGAGGTTTACAGTCTTCCTTGATGGAATGACAATGTGAGCATACACTACATTCTCTCTTAATTGACTCATCCATTCCTCAAGCTACTAGAGCATGTCTTCGCTCTTGCTCCGACAAGGATGCAAGCTCTTAGATCCTAGGTCGACCATGCATTAAGGCATTGCAACTCACACCTGCTACTTTCTCTACAACGATGAGGTTTTGCCTACGTTTGGTCCACCCATTTGCATCTTCATTACTCACTTGTGAGTGTGGTTCTACACTAGATGCAACAACGGTCTATATGACATAGTGTCCTTTTGGAGGACAAATGATAACTACCCATGATGCTATTAGGGACATAATATTTGCTATGGCATGAGAGAGTGGATACTTGGCTTGAAGGGAACATTCATATGCCTTGCAGACGACACGTGTCATGGCAAACTTATACTTGGTGTGAGATGATCAGGTGACAGTAACGGATGTCGTGGTTATAGATCATACACAAGATATAATTTCAAAAGGAGTGATTACCCATCCCCCTGGATGGGAGGTGAGCACAACAGCATATCGCAAGGTCTCCAAGTATAGTGGCATGCAGCAAGGTCACCTCTTTGTTCCTCTAGCCTTGGAGTTATATGGAGCAATGGACACGGGGTCGACACATTTGTCAAGGAGTGCACAAGAGTTTATCATGTTAGGCGCCAAGGGTATCACTCTCACTCTCATACTTTGTAGCATATTTTAGACAACATGTGTCCATTGCTCTATAGAGTGCAATGGTTGGTGCAATCCATAGGAGAGCATTCACACTAGGTGATGTTTTTTCGAATGCTCCAATTGTTTGTAGACCACACGAATTGCATAATTGGATATCTTAGGTGCAATGGGGCAAATTCTCATATAGACTCTTTTGGGGCTTAGCACCATTTTACCTTTTTTATCTCCCCCTTGTACGGCTTGATGGGGTCTTCCCATCCTTCAATTTTTTCTACGCGGTCATCTTTTTTTCTTTTTTCATATTCATTATAATCCTTATTCAATATAATGAAATCTATTTTAAGCTATATACAAATAGAATTATATAATGAATTATGTAAATAAAAGGAGATTGATAGATGAAAAGGAATATTATTATATTAAAAAATAAAATATTCTGTAAATAAAACATATTTATAGAGATATTAGTATGTCCAAGGTTTGAATTGCACATATTAAGTATTGGGTAAGGTTATGTTTTGATTTTGAAAACTGTAATTAAATTGATAATAAATAAAAATATATAAGCGTTTGGAAATTATTTTGGAAGATCCCATGTTTTAAATATATTTTGTTATATGATTCTGTTTTAATTTTGTACCATTTAAGAAAGAATAAATGCATCCCATCTATTATTCTTTAAAAAGTCACTAATTTTCAACTCATTGCTTTTAGTAAATGGTGGATGAAAAAGGTTCATTCATTAAAATTTTATATATATGAATTTTATTTATTTAATGTTCTCAATAAAATGTATATTTTAAAAATATATTTCTCACAAAATATATTTGGTGTAATTAAGCATAATTTGACTATCTTGACATATTTGACTAAGCATAATATACTATCTATAAGTATGATCTAGATATTGGAAAGATTAAAAAAAAGTTCACCACATACATCATATCGAAAGTAATAGTAATATCGAAAGTAATATTTAAATAAAATATTAAAAATATTTATTATATATTAGACAAAATTATAAAATTGTAGGTTTTTTGTAAAATATAAATAAATAAATTATAATTACCAATAAATTGAAAGAAATTGAGATAATTCATTTTCATGAGTCATAAAAATCTTCTCAATCAACATTTATCTACAATTTTTTATAAATTTGATAAAATTTATGAAAAAGATATATAATATATAAGATTTTTATTATAAAATATTTTCTCTTTAATCTAATTCAATTTTCACATTTGCAAAAATGTACATTACTTCAGCCATGTGAAATATAAATTTTTTCTATAAAATAATCTTCTTATAACTTAAAAAATTAATATATCCAAGAAATTAACCTTATCTGAAACATTTTGGAAGTTAAAATTTAATATAATTTTATAATTATATGATTTTTTTTTCAAAATTACTGAATAATAATAAAATTAAATCACACTCCTTGACGGTCTAAATAAATACCCGACGTTATTAAAAGATAGTAACCATTTCACATATTCTTGCTTGACATGAAAATAATTTTCAAATTGTGTGCGTAAATACTAAATTATTATTTTCAAATTTTAGAGAAATATATTGATTTAGCGTCGCAAGGTCACCCACCCACAACTAACGCGTACCTGAAAGTGAACAAAGTATTCCGGTCATCAGTGGCCTCGGACCTGGTTCATTCACTTTCTGTCACGTGCTTCTGAGAAGATAGTCGTCGTCCCGTGCTTCCCTCCATTTCTTCATCGGGGCCTTCCTTTTCCATCGGTCGTTTTGTTGTGGAGGGAGGAGTCTATCCTCATTTGCGCACACTTCTCCTCTTCCATAACTCCGATGCTCTTCGATCCAAAATCAGAAGCCTCAATAGTGCGAAGTTTCAAGTTCATCAGAGTTACTGACGAATGTTCAGCTTTCCTTGCCTTGCAATCTCAAGAAGGAGTGGAGCTATTGAGGTGTGCTGTCGCCGATTTTGATTTTGCGTTGGTTTCGGGAGCTGTAGGTGATAGTAGGGTTTCTTGAAATTCAGCTGAAGGAGACGAGATGTAAAGAACGAGAGTGAAGAAATAAGAGGGAAGTGGTAGTAGGTAATTAGTGAAGTGTGTAGATGTCGGTGCGGGAAGGGACGACTCGGGGTGTATGGAGCGCTTGTCCGTCCGTGTATAATCAGGGTTGATTTTGCCGTGTGGATGTGAGTGGAGGATGTCGCATTGGGCGGTGTAAGTATTGAGACTTTCGCTTTCTCGGGATTCTTGATGTCCAAGGTCGGATGTCGCCAGGTTGCTATGGTTGGCAAGCGTTTAGTCTGTGAGGCTGCAAATTTGGGAATGTGATTATGGTGTACTCGGGAGAGCGCTTCGAAGTAACAATAGAAGTTGCCGCCTTGTTTCTACAGTGTAGAGTTGTACGTTCATACCTCACTGAGTACTGCTCTGCTACGCTCTACTTGAATTTTGCTGAGAAGTGGTGACGCGAAGGTGGAGGTTGCGAAGTGTAGGGCGAAAGATGGGGACCTCGATGGAGTGTGGTAAATGAGGGTTTACGTTGTGGAGTTTGCAGTCCCGTTGAAGAGCAGCGTTGAAGAAGAAGGCTAATCGGAGGTTTTGTCTCGAACAAAGGGCGACAGAGGAGAAGGCGATGCCTCGATCAATCTCACGATCTCCTCCTCGCAAGGGTAGGCGGCGATCACCAGTACGTTCACCATCGCCATCAAGCCATCGGCACAGCAGTAGGAGGAGCAGGCGAGACCATAGAAGCCGCTCCCCCGCTCATCCGCATTCGCATGGCAGGTGTGTTACAGTGAGCAAACAATGGCCCCATGCTTGGCGTCTTTTCCATATATCTCCACTATGAGCTGGCAGTAATTGTTGTTGCGGTAGAGGCCATGTGAGAGTTGAGAATGTGTCGAGAAAGAGTCAAGAAAATGATGAAAAAGAGGAAAGGAATGAGAATGAGATGGGAGCAGGCAGGCTCGGGATGGAAGGAGGGGGGTTTGATGAAGCTGCCGCTGGTTTGGAGAAATGCAATAGGCCTGGTGAAGGCCTCCTCAGGAACCTTGCATTCGCTTCTTCTTCTGCCTCTGCTGAACCCTGATGGCCGTCCTCTCCCCTCCGGTAATGGTAACATAGATGCGTTTATCCTGTTGCTTTCAGCTCCGGCCGCCATTCAGTTTGCTGATACGTAGGGTTTCGATTTCGAGAGATTCTGATTGAGTTTCAGGAGATGACGGAGGGGGAGGGGCGTGGGCTGAAAATTGATATTTGGGATTTGAAAAACGCAAGCCAATTTTGGACTGCATTCATCAGATGAATGACTGGGTGTTGGATGTAGACCTAACAGTTCGAAGGAGCTGGAGGCAGGGTATTGATGAAGAACCACCTGGTCCAAGAGCCTGTGAGAGCAATTCAGAACTGGAAATATGCAGTCACAGTGTGTAGAGTTCCTGTGATTTCGGTGTAGAAATTCAATGCAAAGTTGAGTGAATCAAAAGGTAAAACTGCTGTGAGGGAAATGGGCAGCTACAGCTGTGTCAAATATCAATACAAACGTCTGCATGTTATGTCTATCTTGCTTCCGCATGCGAATGTGCGTCTGCTGACTGTTTGTCATTCTTGGCTCTCTACAGACGCAAGAGTAGATCACCTTCTCCCAGACGGGGAAAGCAGCGTCGTGACCGACAGAGTCGTAGTCGCTCACGTTCACCACCATCACACAAGTCCCGGAGTCCAAGTCTCTTGTCATTGGAGAGGAGGCGGGCTGCTGAAAGGGTTCGTGAAGAAGAAGAACTCGAGAAGAAAAGGTTGGTTGATGTGGCTTTCACTATCCATTATCTTTGTGCATCTTGGTTACCGATCATTTGCATTTCATGAGTTCTGGATCACCCGTTCCCAGAATGGCTTCTGCTCTCATCTACCTATATCCATTATCTTTGTGGCTTACGTCTAGATTGTTGCGTTTGTTCTCAATCATGTCGAAAGAGCAGATTGTAGGGTATGCCATACTGGGTATGACAGACTCTACTACCAATACTGTCTACATGACATACTTCACCATGTTCCTGTCTAGGAGTTAAGGCAGCACTAGAATCTTTCATATTCCACACCATGTACAGTTTTAAGCTTTAGTGAGATTCTCCGCATTCGCCCATTAACAGTCTTGGCGGTTTACTAAAAGAAAATTGGTTCTGACTTACTGTGCTTTGTAGTGTTGAAAGACTCATGCTGACATAGAGCATGGAGGGGTTAGTCCTCAGAAACTCGCCCCGGTGATGTCTCATAATTTTTTTGAGCCTCGGGTAGTTAATATCCTATGCCCCTAACATATTCGTGCTGTGACCAAGTCATGTTTTGCCCTCAAGGTTACACTTGCTCGCACTCACTAGGTACTCCAGGTAGCAGTGCATCACACACATCATGCTAGCCTCTGTATGCAGACTTACGCATGCTTCCTCTTTAGTAGCTGATAATTATTACGATCTTTACTGGGTTACCATCATATGTCAGAGTCATAGTCGGTCCTGTTAGACGTCGGTATGGAACTGGGTTGTTGACAACCGGTTCTGTATTCAATTTCTCAAATATGTTACTGTCAAATCCAGAGTCAGTCCAGTCAGACATTGGTATGGAACTGGGTCGTTTACAACACGTTTTATATTCCATTGCTGAATATCTCATCAAGCAATGAAGTAGTCAGTGCTTTCATGAAGGCTTACTATGACCGCCTGTCTGCTTTTTCCTTCATTGTTTAGTGTTTTAAGACTCATGCGTTCATAGAGCATGCTGCGATTTACACTGTCTAATCCTCTTTTATTGCCATTCCATCTGCACTTCATATGCACTTGATGAGTTCCGGATCTCCCGTTCCTCGAATGGCTTCTGCTCTCATCTCTCATATCAGTCCTCTCACGCCCCGCTCGGATACAGCTAAGACACCATCCACTCCTCTCCCACTCCCCTTCGCGCCACTCCACCTGTCCTCAGTTACAGCTCTGCCTGTTGCTCCTTGCTCGATGTTTTTCTGTTTGATGGTCCTCCCCTGCTTTCAATTTCAGATGCTTAATCTGTTGTGTCGTGGTTCTTATTCCATGATCTATAGTAGTCCTCTGCAGGTGCTACTTATGACATTTATCGATTACGTCCTTACTTCTGCTTATCTTCGTAATGCTAGATTCACTTACATTCCATTTGCATAGGTCCAATTCGTCTCGGTCTGCATACGTTCATGCATGCATTTCATATGTACTTTCTCGGTTCCATACTGAGTGGGTTCTGCATCCCCCGTCCATTGCTCCCATTTCTCAATTATGTTATATTGAGTTCAACTAGTCAGCCTTTCCATGACCAGCGTCAAGGCCGGTGGTTTGCTGCTCTTCTTAGAATTCTTGTCGTTCTCTGGAAGTAGCGTAATGTTTCTGTGTTGGTTTTACGTTGAGATGTTACCCGTCAGATGACAAATGTGATCTCGTAGGTACTCCACCTTCGTCTGTGTTCAATATTCCATTTTATTATACGTTACATTTCTCAGTCTTTTGAGGTGCACTTGATTGGCCCAAACAGGAGACAGCAGGAAGCAGAGATGAAACTCATTGAAGAGGAGACCGCCAGGAGAGTTGAGGAGGCAATAAGGAAGAAAGTACTTGAAGCTTTGGCCTCAGATGAAATGAAGAAGGAGGTCGAGCTGAAAATTCAAGAGGGTCGGAAGAGAATATTCGAGGATATTGCTAACCAACTCCAGCAAGAAAAAGATGAAGCACTCGCCGAAGCAAAGAGAAAGGAGGTAAAGTCCTTTTGTTCGTTGCGGGGCCCACGGCTTTGTGTGCCTAATCAGGCCTGAATTCGTCGTCCTCACAAATATGTGTTGTGTGCCACCATTCTGTGACTATTGACAAGGCCTCACCATCTTGAAGTTTGGTGCACATCTCCGTTGCAAGTGGCTTCTCGTAGCATGGTCGCTACTTCTGCTGAAAGCTTACTGGCTCGATATATCTCCGCCTTTGGCTGTGAAGTCTGTTTTGACTTTCTGGGAACTGTAACCTGTTTCGGTCAGGATATTGGATGTACTTTGTGGTTGTTGATTACTTCTAACCTTCGTTTATGTAATTTCAGGAGCAAGTACAACGAGAGAAGGAGGAGCTGGAGAAAATGTTAGAGGATAATAGGAGGAAGATCGAGGAGTCGCAAAGAAGAGCCGCGGAAGAACAGGCAAGAAAAGAGGAGGAGAGATATAGGGAGTTAGAGGCTTTACAGCGCCAGAAAGAGGAACAATTGCGGCGGAAGAAGTTGGAAGAAGAACAGAACAGGACCGAGCAGATGAAGATTTTGGGGAAAAAGAACACTCGACCCAAGCTGTCGTTTGCTCTTGGTTCGAAATGAAAGGTGTTGTTGAGTTTAGCCCTTACTGTTACTCTTATTCTCTTTTCCAGGGCTGCCAGACTTCCAGCACCCAAAAGGTGCAAAGCGGAAAGCCGAACTCAAGGCCCATGTTTCTTTGAAGTTTGTACATTTACGGTCTCATAGTTAATTGATTGAGTCAAGATATTATAAAGAGCTTCAAGCCGTACTCCAGGGGAGATTACCCGAGGAAGCTTAAAGTCGCCGGACTTGACACTTCATGCTCAGGAGGCAATTTTTGTACGCCTTAATAGTCCAGCGCGTGAGTGATCTTTCAGTGCTGCTTTCTAGTCTCTTCTTGAGTCATCAATCAAGATAAAGACCATGTAATGTAGAATGGACAAGTCATGGATTGTCCAGTAATGTGGATACCTGCTGTCCTCTTTTGTTGGTGGCTTCCCGAACTTGTATACCATGAATCTCGCACATAGTGTATGAAATCGAGGATTGAATTCAGTCAAGTGGTCCCCCTAATTTTTCTTGGTCTTGGTCTTCTTGGTATCACTTCTAGCTTTTGCTGAATTGGTTCATTTCTATATCTCTTGAATCTCTTTTAGAAAACCAAATTGACAAGCCCAGTGGAAGAGAAAGAGGTTTGTTCGTCCTCTTTCCCTGTCTATCCATATGTGGATGATCATTGCTATGTGAAGTTTCTTAAACATGGCTAAACTTGATCACTTCTTCCCTTGTCCCTATGCTAGCTATAATTGGATGATCATTGATCGTTTAAGCACTTTGAAACAAAACTAAAATCTGATCACTCCGCAGTTACTCCCACCGACTGGACTACAAAACACTTCGCTAATAATTGAACATGCAATGTTTTGTTGACTAAATCAAACTGGATTGTCATGGTATTTATACCTGGGCATGATGGGAGTCAAATTGAAGAAAGCGCATAATTCATATCTCTAGTTGTGTCCCCAATTACAGGGAACCATTTCCGTCTGATACTTTCAAGTTACTAATTTCAATGTAATATTTCTTTATCGATAGCATTCGCCGATTCCAGTTTTGAACGTCCGAGGCATTGTATATATGTCGTATCTGCGAAGAACTTAGCAAGATAATTTAGTCAAAAACCTGACAATGTTGAATCGGCATTGCAGGCTAAGGTTTTGTCCTACATTTGCAGGTGGTGATGACGATCACCTAAAACACTGAAAACCTCGATAGTCATTCACACACGCAAATGCAAATCTGTTGTAAGCTTGTTGATGTCCAGGATGTCCATAGTCTGAACCTTTTCATGAAAGGAAGACTGAATCATGTACGGCTCGGGTTACTTCCTTGCACAACCCATGAAAACAATGATAATGTTGATCAATCGTGGGATTAATTACATATTTGAGATCCTAGCTTTGGGATCTTCAAATATACTTGGAACTAGGTTGCGTTCATCTGTCGACGAGAATACTTCTGCACCCGCCCGAAGGAGACTCCGACTCTTGCTCAATTTGAATAGACTGCAATCTAAAGATTCATATCTACTCGACATGATTCTTCTTTCTCTCTGGAATATCTACTCCATACAATTCTTACAATTCTTATCTACTCCATACAATTTTTCTTACTCCTACTTCCTATCATGTTTGTGAACTTTTGATAATTTTGATAAGAGTATCATAGGCATCTTGGTGAATTTATAGGACGAAACATGTGTCAATGTGTCACAAGGAACTTAACACATAGAAAGACATCTCTGCTAATTGTTTTGGAGGAGTAGTGTCACAAGGAACTAACACATAGAAATACATCTCTGCTAATTGTTTTGGAGGAGAATGTATTACTAATAGAGGAGATTACATGCAGTATTCAAAGAGTAGTGTACTTTTGGTCTCTTTATTTCCTTTGGTTTCTTCGTTGTAGAGAAGATGAGTCTTGAGAGTTTGTGAAAGAGATCGAGTATGGGCCCTTTTTTTTTAATGTACTATTGTGGTAGATGAGAAATAGTTTGTCTCTAATAAAGAATTTATATCCTGAATTGATTTTCCATCTTTTGTCTTTATGCCTTATAGTCATTGATAGAAATAAATAGTCTCTACAAGCTTTACATTCTCTTCTTGTTGCCCTATTCATTCCTTATGGTCTAGGCCACAAGGAATCTCTTGTTTGGGCTAGATATGTCTTCTTGGATCCTACTTTGACCACATACTAAGATATTTAAAATTTTAGTATCTATTAACTTTATAGGAATGAAGTCCTATCTTGGGGTTGGTCCACAAGTGCATCTTTATTAGATATATTTACTTTTTTCAAATTGAAGATGGAGGATTGCCATTAGGTATATGATTCTTTTATGATATAAGAGTGTTTATACATGACATGGAGTGAATGTGGTATGCCTTGGAACAACATGGGCATGCTTCCTTTACTGTAGATTTTCACACATATAATCCAAAGAAGCTATCGGGGCTTAGCCCCATTTTACCTTTTTTTCTCTCTCCCTTGTAGTGCTTGATGGGTCTTCCCATCCTTCATTTTTTCTATGAAGGATGGGAAGACCTCCTTTTTCTCAAGAATCTATTTGCCAGGCAATGTTAGTTTTATTTGTTGTATTTATTGGGCTCAATTAGAATGGGCTTGTTTATACACATAACAAGACACAAGACATTTCTTGTAAAGTCTTTAATTGCTTACAAAGCAATATTCTTTCAAGTGAGAAGTCAGTAACGTAAACTCAGTAGTCATCATTTCCCTATTTAATGATAGAAAAATCAAACTAAACCTGCATTGCATTAACCTCCACAAAATTTTTCAAGCAATAGAAATTGACCTTGCATTTACGCAAAACACTCTTTGAAGCCTTAAGAAGCATCTACACTATTCACCAATGCTTCTTAGGATTATGGTTCTTCTTGGAAAGTACTCTTTGAAGACTTTTGAAACATCTACACAATTCATTATTATTTCTTATAATTGTAGTTCCTTTTGGATAGTACTCTTTCAAGCCTTTTGAAGCATTGGCATAATTTACAATTGCTTCTTTGAAATGGGGTTCTTATTGGACAACTTGGAGAATGGCTGATTAGCTCTATGCTTGCATTTTTGAAAAGTGGCAGTAGATGGGTCATAATGAGTTTGAAATATTTCACCAAGTTGTCTTGTATGAATGCAAGCAAGCTCATGCGTGTTGTACTAGAGTAAGTTCATCATTAGACTTGTTTGATTAGCCATGCTTGCAAACAAATATGAGAAATACAGTTTGCCTAGTAGACACCATTAGCCCAATGGGTATAAGAGTAAGAAACAATCACAACATGTAAGAAGAACAATGTTTCATGTGAGTTGTAGAGAGAACCTGCAAGAGAACCAAAGAAATGCAATTTATGTGACAAATATTGAGAAGTACAATTTGCAAGAGACCCAAAGAACTGCAAATCACACTGCAGACCTAAAACATGCAGTTTGTGTATCAGACCTTGATTGTATTTGCCGGGTCTGAGCAAAGTCAATATTTGGGGTATTTGTCATATTTTAGACTCAAAACCCCATAATTAAGGAAGCATGAACATGGTTTTAACATACTTAAACATGTATGGATATAAACATGTTCGAGATAACCAAGTTACATTGCAACATCTTTAGTACAAAATATATTTCTGGAAGGAGCAAGTACAATGACATCAACACATATCTTCCTATTTACTGACATAAAACACTTGAGCTTCAAATAATATCACCTTTTATAGATTTTTGTCACATGGTAAAAGAGAGGTATTCTAGCCAAGTCATATAAATCTAAGCATATAATATTGTATGGGTAAACCCAAGTGCACATTTATGCATAGCAAACCTAAGTGCATACATATGCACAACAAACCAAGGTGTCCAATGCAAAACATAATACATATGCTTCTCTTAAAGATAAATTAATAAATATTAAAGAGAAGAGATATGTTGTTTGTACTTACGCTTTGTCCTTTGAGTACAAAATATTAAAATTAGTGCTTCTTATCAAAGTGAAATTATTAAATTTTAGTGAAAGCAGTTAATATGTTATATTGCAGTAGAGAGAACATTAATTAAGAAGAAAAGAAAATTTTTCCTCACAAAGTATTTAATATTGTGTACCTATTCAGTTAATTTCATTATGAGTAAAAGAGAGTTGGGGGTTCAATGATTTACTACAAAGTAAGCAAATATTTTTAGTATCCAAAAAGCAAAAAAATAATAGATGCATGTGCACAAGATTACATATGATTGAGATTTATTTTACCTACATTAAGCATTGGCTTTTGATTTTGCTTTGATTAAGGCTAATATCGTTAGTAAAACTACAAGTGCATGTAAGAAATTGCAAATAATAAATATAAAAATAAAAACCAAGAAGAAAAAGTTTCTCAGGGAGAGGCTACTTAAGGAGTTTGTAAAGTGTAGGTTTAAAGGAAATATTAGCTACACAAGGAAATTTAGCCAATATTGTATATAAAGTCTAGATTGTAGATGAAAGTATATATGCATGCCCTATGAGACATATACCTTAATCTGCACTATTGATGTAAAAATATTTCATTACCATGATTCAAAAGTTTTCATTATCATGTAATGTTCTCCATCTATGAGTTGGAAACAAGAATATTGAAGAAGAAGTTCCTCTAGAAGTAGAGGAATACCATGCAAGAGGTATTTAGCTTAGGTTTGAAACTATAAAAGGAAATTTAGTAGAAATTTTTCAAGAGTATTATTTGGAGTGATGATAAATGTATCTGATTAATGGGTGTATACCTTTACAAGTACAGTTGATACTAAATATTTATTTTCTTACAAATATTCAAATTTAGTAGTGATTTGATTGAGATTCAATTTCCTTCACAATAGTAGTAGTGTATGGCTTATAAGGTACAAACCAAGCAGGCTTCATTGAAGTCGCTTTTGCAAAATATCTTCTCCAACATTTGACTCAAATAGAAAACTATTGCATCTTAGGATGCTCATTATAAGGCACGTGCCTTTCTTGTACCCATACTTGGAAAAACGAAGATTTTAGAGCTTGAATAGAGAAAAAACATTAATTTTTTTGCAAAATCAGAATTTTTTTTCTTTGTTACTTGTTTCTGTGAGCCATTGTTTTGATGTTTCCTTGGATGAGCCATATGATTTACATATTTTTATATCGTAGATATATTAAGATGGATATCTCATATTAATTACTATTGTAGTTACTTTATTTATTTTCCTTGTATTGTTTATTTGATGGGTGTCTCCCGATCCTTTTTGCTATCTTTTATGTGTATGACGCAAAGAGATTGGGAAAGGAAATCCCTCTTCCAAGAAATTTATATCATTCAAATTTTATGAGTCAAATTCATATGCAAGAACATTGCAATTGCTAACTAGCATATTTGTTATCAATGAAGACAATTGGCTATCACACGTATTCGATCATCTGCTCCTGATTAGCTCAGTCCCCTTTGAACTCTCCATTGGTCCCATCACTTGGAGCTTGATAACCCCATGAACTTTGCCTGTTGATTTGCACCTTTCTTGTCAACTGCAAAAGTTTGCAAGCAACGTCTCCTAGGTACTCTTCAATCTCCATAAGTTTCACCGGGCTATCAAGAACCCCATGGTCTGCTTTCGTTTAGCCGCGCTTCAAGTAATCAGCAAAGCTCTCAGCGTTACGTGTAACTCTGCCGCTTTGTAGAACATGATGGGAACAACTGTTCTCATCATGTTCTATGACCAATCTTAGCAGCTTGAAGATAGCCGGAGAAACTTTTATATCTTGCAGACTTCTCGATATGCCTTGATCTGCTCCGGCGATCCTGGACCTCAGTTTAAACTGCGTAAAATCTCCTCACTGCTTCTGAGAGAGTGCATCTAGTCAATGAATTCCACTTCTTTCGTGGACTATTCCTGTTGGATCGTGCTGAGCAGCAACAGACTGTGGATTATTCCTTTTGGGTCCTGCAGAGTTTGAGCTAGGTTGACTGTGAGGCATGTGAGGTCTCGAATTTAGTATACGATAGGGAGCAACTGCAACTCCAAGTGACTTGCTTACCCGCCAAGAGGGACGGCATGACGCTTTTCTCAAAGAGGAGTGCCAGAAGTGAGGATTAGTAATCTGGATCGCATACTCAAGACTCAAGTTTGTAAATTGACATCAACTCATCAGCAGTCCCACTGAACGTAAGGACATAAAAGAAAGACAATATACATGAAGAGACATATGTATAGCATTGTAGCAACGATACAGAAATCAACAAGCTGCTCCTCATGCTGAATATATGTACAATTCAGAAAGTATAAATTAAAGGAGTAGCAGCTATGAGTATGTCCATGGCCTTGACAGTTCATATCCACTTAACTGTCATTACGATCTTATCTCCATCTACCGCTATGCTGAAGTGGCTCGGATTTGACATATCCAGTTGAATTTACCGGAACTCTAAAATTTGCCTATACTTAAGGCGTTTCTCGACACAAGAAAGGAAGTACATCGATATAGTAGATGGCTAAATTAAAGGTTAAAAATGTTATACATCGACTTAAGATGTGTATTCACATGAATTACTTTTGTAGACTAGACAGTTTGAGGGACTTTCATGGTTGTTGATGGCACCCAGCAACCATGAAGACCGTAAGGAAGACCATAGGGCAAATCTGCGCGTGCAATTTCTGTAAAAGTTGCGCCATCAAGAAGTATTATAAACCCTCCTCCATGGCTGTCGCTCACGACGGCCACCACTACGCCTGCGAGAACATATGACGGTAATTATGGACTGTTGGTATTGGAATTTACTGTTCTTTGCATCTTCAGTTCAAATTCGAAGTGTGCAGAAAGTACGAGAGCCACTCATGGTAAGTACATCCTGATCGATGGATATTTATGTAGGTAGGATATGCAAGTGATCGCTGATTTTACCATCATCTTCGGACACAGCACCAGGACGTGGAACAAAGAAAGGCTCGGTCGGAATCCCCCCCTCAAAGTACCAGTTCTTCGCGGTCTTGTCCTCCAGATCAATCTGTGATCGTTATAAGCAATTGCAGTACATTTAGGCAATATGACAACGGACTTCGCGGTTAAGAATGCACAGATCTCGAATAGAATTTCCAATAAATAGAAGCAGCATAGATCCCAGCCCATTCTCTATCTGCAAGCATCTGATTGAGTGGAGTGGACCTAGCTGTAGCTAGTGATGGATGGACCGACCTTGGTGAGATTATTCGGGAAATGAGCCGGGCGATGAGCGCCACATGCATACACATATCTGTACTTCTTTGACGTGTACTGGAAGTTGATTGTGTTCATATCGAGTCCCCTCCCGTGTTCCTCTGGAGGAACTGCAGCCTCAAGGGTTCCTTTCGTACTTCCGTCAAGTGCAACGGTAAATCTTCCCACTCTGAAATTCAAGGAAGGTGTCAAAGACGAGAAATGTCTGTAGAATTGTTAATGAGTTCTTCCCACCGCCTCGAGAAAGGTTCTTTGACGGGTAGCCATCATGATGAGGTTCGCCGTTGTTCATTCAAGACATATTTAAGCCTGATCATGAGGAAACACCTATCTCTAACAAATCAGCAAGGCAAATCGAAGACAGATGCGGAAATGTATGTTAAACGGATTAAACAGAAGGAGAACAAAACAATGCGTGTACATACCTTGCATCAGGAAGGTCATCAGTTCCAGCGGGTGATCGAAGAGAGGCTAGAGTCATCTTTTGGAGAATGTAGGGGTTGGCTGTGTGTTCACAACAATCAGCAATAACCCGTACAACTCCATCTGTGCCTGTTTCCTCATAAGCGTTGATGAAGTGGAACGTCACGAAATTGGGGACCTCTACGCAAGTCACCTGCAAAAACGGAAGACTGAATGGAACTGCTGAAACAGGTGACTCTTTGGTAGAGTAGCGTCACAATCCTCGTCGAGCATCAGCATCAGAATCATTTACTGATACTTTTCTATAAATTTTATCTCGTGCGAGATAATCCTTATCTATATATTTCAAGAAAAGCTGAGAGTGGACCTCTATATTAGCTTTAGCTACTTACCACCTTCCCTGTGCGCCTGTCCATGATGTGCATATATCCCCCTGTCTCGGGCATCCACTCGAACTTGTAGTATTCACAAGGCTCACTCTGGAGGAGGTTCTTGACTGAGTATCGAAGAGGCATCTCAGGAATCACAATATAATTCTCCGTCACTGCAAAGGAGTGTACCCATCCTGGGGACGGCCCCTTGCATTTCACCTGTTAAGCATCAATCAGCTTCAGCATGTTTTCACTATTTCGCTGCAGGCCCAGGAGGCCCCTTCTAATTCTTTCAGTTCGTTTCGCCCTTCTACCAGCTTGTGACCAACTTTAGTTCCCAATTCCCAAGGGCCAAAGTTATCATCTGAAATCTCCTACAATAGTTACCGTCCGTATTCTGGTGGAAGATGATGCTTCAACATAAATAAGAAAGACTACAAAGATAACAGTCCAAACCTCAAACAAGACGAAGACGAAGCTCGATGACAACGGAGTGGCTAGCCAATCTTGCATGATCCTACTTTTCTAGGGACAAAAAGAAACAGAAGCTTTCTAACTCTAAACCGAATGGAATGACAACCCTAGTACGCGAGCTGAAAATAGTATATTACGTCTTCATATTGGATAGTTGTTGATTACATCCGGTTATTTTATAGAGACTGGAGGCCTTGAATCTGTACCTTCCCAATAAGTTCTCGTTTGTTGCTTCCTGCGCGCATACGAACCACGCTATAACCAGGGTTGAAGATATCTGGTATGAGTGTAATCAGCTCGTTATTATCCACATACGGGTGAGCGCTATGAATAATACCCTGCGGCCAGTAAATCGAGAACGTTTAGTATCTGATCCTTATCGTGTGACTTCCGGTGTTCAGATGTGACACAAACCTATGCAAGATGCGGTTCCACTTCATCCTGTACATGCCTAGTATACATCTGACAAGACAATGTATATACTTGGACAGAGAGTGTTTAATGTGATTGAAACCTTGAAATTGGCAATTTACCCCAAGATTGTCCTCCCACTTGAACTTTCCCAAGGTTTGGAGAGTGTCGGGATCAATTTGCAAAGCTCCCTTTACTGTCTCTGTCAAGCACACGACCCTTCCGTCTCCTAACCTGTGAAGGCACGACGAGCCTGGCCTTAGAAACGCAGGTGTCCATAGGTGTCGAATAACATTGGATTCAGGAAAATAGCGATTAGCAAGTTTCTCATCACAGAAGCAACATTATGGGCTCCCTCTTTTCAGGATCCTTAAGTTGAAACTCCTGACGTTCTAGCAGAAAACTTGTCTATGTCGTTTACCTGATAACACCAGTATTAGCATTATCCGTTAGGCTAGAACCTGCGACCATCCCAGCCAGATTCCCCAGCCTCGCCAATAGGTTCTTCTCTGGTGGCGCAGAGAATTCCTGAAAGGCGACTCGCTGGAATTTTTGGGCGGCATTGTACGCATCCGATCTCAGCTGATCATGAGAAGCCACTAGTCTTCCTTCTTCAAACTTCAATCGGAGCAGAGTGGAGAAGCTGATATCCCCAATATCGATATCGTGTGTATATTAGAATACGATGATGCTAAGCCAGTTAGAACTGAAAAGATGTTACATACTACTATAGGACTCTTTCTATCGTGGATGCCAAATTGGCTTGAAAAGCATGCAGCCACAAATGATACTTTCTATGGTTTTCTTCTCCGATGTATGATATCTGTAGAGATGACTAGTCGTGGTTAGTATTGTTTGTACGATCCTTACCCGTCAAATAGATGGTGAGCCTCTTTACCTCCAATCTTGAACAGACCTGGTCCGTTCCTCAAATATGTCCCAGCCTACATGAAGCGCCGGTTTTACAAAAGCTTGTGTCATCCGAGATTTTCAGTAGATGAGCATGTGCAGACCAAAAGAACTGGAACATCGCGTCATCTATTCAATCAAACTTAAGAGACCTGCCTTCGTGGAACTTGCCAGTGTATGTATCGTGGTAGAGAGAGTCCAAGAGTGGTATATACATGTCGTAGGTCGGTGGTTTACTTACCAGCCAAAGAGGAATGGTGCCATCGACATCAAGCTCCCCTTCCCAACGTTCCTGCTTCACG
Organism: Lunularia cruciata; assembly: GCA_948567375.1. NCBI lineage: Eukaryota > Viridiplantae > Streptophyta > Marchantiopsida > Lunulariales > Lunulariaceae > Lunularia > Lunularia cruciata. The sequence goes on from OX419760.1 coordinate 56,817,216, forward strand.
CTGTTCCAAGCTGCGAAGCCGGGATAGCTACCTTCGGCGTCGACAATAGTAGTCGCCTCGCTTTGGACTGCAACCGCAGCCTTCGCTACCTTTGTTTTGACAAATTGAGTATCTCTGGACTTGTCTGCGTCTGAATTGCGAGGTTTTCCTCGCAAATGTCCGCATGCAATACCAAGTACTCCTCCCTTCTGACATGCCTTTGTCGCAACCAGCTGCAATCGAGAGCCTACACGACTGCTGGAACTCGAATCTGCTACCGGAGCATTTACTTTTAATCCTGTATACAGATCCAGAGAAACTACCCGAGGAAAAGCCATACTCAAATTCAGCAATCCGATTACTAACGTATTGCAAACACGCCAAAATTGCACGGACGATGAAGCTCGAGGGAGTGAGTACCTCTTCCAGTTAAATGGCTTATATACTCATGTAAGGCCTAATATCAAGATGACATCGTGCGACAAAACCGATTTTTCCTCACAAGCTGAAGAATGGTGAGTCATGCATGGTGATAGATTGCGTACTGTAGACTTCAGCTTGAATCTGGCTGCGCAGATTCCCAGCCTGCACTTATAGGAACTGGTCCATATTTCGTCTTCGGAACTGCAAAGCTTTGGAGCGGAGTGTATAAAGATTCCACAAGCAAAGCTGAAAGGTTCCAATGTCAAGCGAGGAATAAAAAAGTCAACCCCTGGCCCCTGAATCGCAAAGCAGAAGATCGTGCATAGCACCGATGATTCAAGATTTCCTTGTTTAATTTGCCAAGAGTAAAAGTACCAAGCCTCTAACATCAATTTGGATGTACAATGCACAATAACGTCTGAATTACCATAAACTCAAAAGCACATGAATCTAAAAACCGATCCTGTACGCTCGAGGTCCACAAAACAAGGAAATCCAGAATGGTTGAATTGTGATGTCAGGCGTACAAATATTCATAGCACAGCAGCTGAAAGACGCATTGAGGACGCTGTCAACGAAATGTGGATGCCCAAACCCAAATGCAACTGGTCAAGATTAACCCATGGCCAGGCAATTGCCCATCAACTGTTTTTGTCGGGAGTGCTTGACATCTTGCTCAGAACTAGAATTTAGAATATAGTCCGGGTGTCGACTGAATCATATTATTTATTTGGATTATCGCTATTCTGTTCGTTCTCCGCTACTTCTATCAAACCCTTCTCCTTATCGCTAAAGAGATGACGCATATGCATGCCCATGAGTAAAAACAAGTTAAGGTTTTCTCCTTGGAAGTTAGAAATTGAATGCTATGTTATAGTATGTTATAATAATGTTGTAGTATAGTAATACTATAACTCTTTTTCTTCTCGGAAGACCTTATCAAGCCCTACAAGGATAAAATATAAGAGGTAAAATGAGGCTTAGCCCCAAAGTTGCAGAATTTGTCCTTTTGCCTTTAAGATTATCTTATGGTTATGGGTTGCACACCCTGTGCTCATTGTTGCACAATAGACACATTGTATCTAAAGTATATTATAAGGTAGAAATGTGATAATGGTACCTCGATGTTTACTATGATAAGCTCTTGATCACTCCTTGACAAACGTATCATAATGAAGAATACATCTTTTTATATAATTTCAAATAATTCCAAAGTTAGAAGAACGATGAGGTGACCTTGCTGCACACCCCTATACTTTGAGAGCTTGTTGTAGTTGCTCAGCTGGCCGCACATCTAGGAGGATGTGTAAAGACCTATCCAAAATTGCATTAGGTGTAGGATCCATAACCACGACATCAATTACTATCACCTAATCATCTTGGACAATATATAAGTCTTCTTTGACTCATGTCATGTCATGTCATCTACAAAGCAGAACAACCTTGTGAGTGAAATAGTAGTGGTATGTACACAACATTCTTTTGTATAAGATGTAAGTAATGTTATAGACAAATTCATTTATAAAAGTCTGAGGAGAGAAATAGAAGAATGGAAGGTCACATAGGGATTCTCAAATGAGAGAAACTTCAAATGTACACCTTGAGGTTGGTTTTGATATTTATAGGAAACTTGGATACAAGGCTCTCAAGAAGCTTCCAAGGAAGCTACCTTCTAGAAGACACCTTACTTGGAGTGCAAGCTAAACTAGCTGTAAACTTTGCATACAAGGTACTCAACTCTTGGAAAGTTCTAGAAGCTTCTCACCAAGAAGCTTTTTGGAAGCTTCTAAAATAGTCTTATAATTTTCTAGTTATATACTAATTCTAGCACCTATGATCCATATTTACCTTATGTTAATTCCATATCTTTACAGCATATGTTTTAACATACTTTAACATATATTTGCTATGTGAGAAATCTATGTACATTCAAGTGATTGGCCAAATAGATTATGTCCTTGTCCTCATCTAGGACTCTGATGTATATAGGGCATAGAGACTCAATAGAGAGCAAGGTAGAGTGTGTGAACTAGATTTTCTCAGCAGCAAGTTTGATTGAGATATGTCTCTTGCTCTTGACCTACCTCTCCAAAACCCTTCTTTCATTAGACTTTAAAGTATTCATCATGATCACTTTCATGCTTGGATGCTAGCTTACATTAGTCTTGCATTCATGGCTTTGATGATGGAGAATTCAGACCTTATTATACTCCATGTACTTACTTATGGGCAAGTCTAAAATTTAAACATTTATATCCTTTTGTAGAAGGAGAAGAATCAAAAATCTTACTAGCTTTAGAACTGAACTTTGGAGGTCCATGTGCCAAAGAGAAGAGTTGAGATGCAAGGAATTATATTCCACCATGTTGAGTCTAGAGTTTTAGATGTTCAAGAGAGAGGAGAAAACAATAAGGCAAGATGGTAGGAAATGAGACCATAAACACTCTAGAACTACATTGTACTATCAAGGCATTGACATTGTGATCAAGAAATCAACCAAGGATCAAACACACAAGGAAGAATTTTGTCACTACAAAAATATGTTACTATGGTCCAAAGATTGAATCACTTGCACAAGAAATTTGAGAAAGATTACAAAAAGCAATGCTCTTTACTTATTCACCTTGTGAGAACTACACACTTTGCACTTTGGGTGTCAAGCTTATATAGATGAATGACATAAGAGTTAGAAAAACTATCAATTAATGTCTAATTGTCTATCCTTCAAATTGGGTACCAAGACTTTTAAAGCCACTACCCCACTACTACTATTAGTAGCACTTATGAGTATTTAATGTCATCATTGCACTAATAATTGTGTGATAGTTTCAACTATCATATTATTCTATGCTACAGATTCTTGGAGTTCAATATCATCTACTACATCAAAGAAGTGCTTCATGTCCAACAAGGTGAATTTCAAATTCTTTCTAATCTGATTAAACTTATGCTCTAGTCTAATGCAAAAATTGGTAACCACCCACTCTAATGCTTTTTCTATAAAGTGCTTATGCAACTTTGTTCAAATAGTCTACAACTCTTGGATATCTCCTTGCATTATAGATAAGTTGATAAGCTCTCTAATGATATGCATAATTTCCATGTAGATTTGTATCAATTTCTATTGCTTCTTCTCTCTAACATACCCCTTCATTAGTAACTATACCACAACTTCTCCTTCTTCTCTTCATATAATGATCACTGGGCCTCCATCAATTGAAAAATTGGTCAATGAAGTCACCCCTAGGTGTGGTCTCAAGCTTTGTAAAGATAAGATTCAGTTCTTCCTTCAAGTCTTGCACTTCCTTGCTCCGGTTGTCAATTTCCACTTGCTGCTTCTTGATACAAATGCTAGTGGTATGTTGGTACTCTAGAAAGGAAACTTCATATGTCTCCTTATGCTCTTGCAGCCATTGAAATTCCAAAATTTGCTCCTTCAATGCTACTTGAGTTCAAAATGCTTTGCATCTACTTCTACCTTATTTTTTGCTAAAGAGTGATGCAATGATGCCAACACCTCATCCCCTTCTTCTTCTGATTCTTCTAGCTGATTCTTCTTTGTCTTCAGTTTCTTCTACCTTGTCCTCCTTTGATTCCTCAATAGTGATCATCTTCTATTTCTTGGTTGCTAGCCTTGAAAGCATCTTCTTTGAAGGCATGTATGGCTGTGTAGTTCTTGTTCCCTTAGGTTTGTTGGGCAGCTTGTATTTGCCAATTCTTGCAAAAAACACATCACCATGCTGTTCTTTACTCATCTCCTTCATACCTTCTACATCCAACAAGAAGTAGGCACTTAGATAATAGTGACCAAGAAACATACTCTTCTCTTTGTCGGTCAACAAATTCATACCAATGTAAAAGTGAATCACAAATGATATTCCATAGTCAGGTCTAAGTACCCTTGATGGTGGTGAGTAGTTGGGTGGTATGTTGGGCAAAGATCCTTGCACAATTAATAGGAGTTCTTGAGAAGACATGTTTGAAGAAAGTTGCTATGGCATTCAAAAGGTAAGTTGTTTGTTGGGGCTTAAAGATTTTCATTAGGGTCCTAACAATAACTATACATATAGGGTACTTATAGTTATGTGTCCATCCATTTGAATGGTTTTTTTGGCAACAAAGGATGTAACAATCCGGTTCTACATTGGTTAGCTCAATGTCCTAAAGTTGGTCTCCATTGTAATGCTAACTTTGGGTCCAATGTCTCCTCCACAAAGTACATGTCTCCAATGATTCTTTATCCACGATCATGGATTAGCACACAATTGGCTTGGCATTAAGTGCTTCATCTCCTTGATTTCAATCCCCATAGATCTCAAGATGTAGTCCCAATTTTGGAGGAAAAAGGATAAGTGGAATTTTTCTATTAATGCTCTTTTGGCCTTCATATCCTAGAGGTTGATGGAGGGGTTCTTTAGGTTGATTAAAGTCTTATTTGAATATTCTCTCTCACCATCTTTGCTAAGATTATTGTTCCTTGACACTCATTCAATTTACAAAGGTGTTTGCACTCTTGACTCAAGAACACAATCTCTTTCCTTGAGCTCCTAAGTCCTTTGACTATCAATGAAATCAGAAGTCCTTTGAGTGAAGTGCCTTCAACCTATAACCTTTGCATCACCTCAATTAATAGTCTTTAAGACTTTATAATGATCATTGAATTTGGTTTCCCAATCCATTCTTGATTCATAACTTTTTGTGCAAGAATGATCTTTCTCTAATTATTAAGCTAAAAAGTAGAATAATATGCACTAAATTTTCATGGAAAAATTCAAAATTATCCATTGAAAATTGAAGAAATGGCAGACTCTTATACAAATTTCTAGATAGCATGCAATTTTAGGAGTAGTTTCCCC
>OX419760.1:56822673-56868828 GCA_948567375.1 Lunularia cruciata
GAACCATGAGAAAATAATTGCCGATGCTTACTGATTGGTACTATCCCCACACCGTTAACATGACATCAAAGAAAATTCCTATATATATATGCAGATGTTTCCCCTGGTTGCAGTTGAATAAGAGTGAAGAAACTCTGGCTACTCCGTTCCAACCTGCTCCACGGGTGATTGCAATGATTAAGAAAATTCCGGTTAGCTTTTGAATCTTTACCCTTTATTTTGTTAATTGTGACTACTTACACATATATCAGCTCACTGACAACTCTCAAAGTTGCTACCAAGAAAGTTCACAAAAATATTGAAAATTACCGTTGTATTGTATGCTACTAGCACTTTTACTAATTCTACATAATTTTCTCCTGGTTTACCCTATCACACTAAATAGCACTAATGTAACATATAGATTATTTTTCCTGACAATAATGTTGTTATTAGTGGTTTATATAGCACATAAAAAATTAAACTATCATGGTTATTTCCACATTAGTGGAATAGGTTGTACGATAGATCCAACATACGAGATGTTGCCATGTGAGCAATCTATGTAGCATGTATGTGATTGGCCATGTGTGTTACAATCTTATCATTTTTGAGGGCTTTGATGTATATAGGTGACGGAGAGTGGAGGGGACGGGGGGTGTTTTTTTCAGGAGTCTTGAAGGGGAGAAGGATGTTGGGAGTGAGAGTTGTAGCAAAGCGCGAGTGTTAGAGCATTGGAGGAGGCACTTGAGCATGAGATGTCCCATGCTCCCAATCTACCACTCCCAAATCCTTTTCTCATCAGGCTTCAGATTTTACACTTTGCCGGCTTATGGGACTTGATGGTGGCACTTTTTGGGGCGGCATTCATAGAGTCAGTGATGGGAAACCCAGATCCTATCATCCTTTTGGTGCTTAATTATGAACATGTCTGGGACTTGACAATCTATGTGCTTCTATAGTTGGGGAATGCCTGAATTTTTGCTCATAAGCTTCAAGGTGGAGTTGTGAGGTTGAGAATTGAGGTCTGATGTTTTTGGGCATTGAGGGAGTTCAGGGAGGGCATTTGAGGAGTCAAGACCATGGTTAGAGAGAGGAGCTGATATCTCCAATTTGGAAACTAAAATCAGACAATTTGAGCAGATTTTGAGAGGGATAATGACTATGTGCCTAACTCAATTGCAATTGCAACAATTTTTTTGTTTTGCTCAAGCCCCTTCTCCTTGTGGGACTCCATCTCTCCTTTCTTTGACCCATCCCCATCCTCCTTGGCATGATCATGCTACTTAGTCTTGGAAATGAATGTTGTCCAATTCCATAGGAAATGGTCCACCAAAGTGTAGTGTTTCAACCCTTAGTGTTTATTCAAAACTACCTCTTCACCTCCTCCAAGCACTATTACTATTCTCTAGGTATACGCAATGGCTTCAAAAATAATGCAAGGATCTTGTCCCATTACCTCTTGGTGAATTTGCTCTTTTAAACCCCATTTGCAATTGTCAAGAGCTTTTGCTGGACTTATATCAGATATCATGAGTTGTAGATCAAGAAATGCCTCCATGTACTCTTGTATATTGTTCTTCTGCTTCAACTCCATAGTCGAGTTTGAGCTATCTGCACAAAATCCACAGATTAGAAATTCTTCAATAGCTCTTCTTGCATTGTTGTCCATATGATCTCTCTTCCTTTTGTCAACAATGATTGTACCATGTGAGGGCTTTATTGATTAGGTACCCACATCCAAACACACATGTGAAATGATTGGTGATAGAAGTTGTGAATAATCAAAAGTATTGATTCACTTCTTGAAATCTAGTTTTCCACTACTCCAATAGAGTGTTGTCCCTTGTAAGGCTTGATGTTGCATGTCTTCTTCATCCATAGTGACAATGTGACATCATTGTTGATGAAGGTTGATGTCATTGGTATAAGTGACTCTCTAGGTACCTCAACTATTATTATTGAGTTTTGGGATGATTTTCCTTCTTGCATTATATGATCATTCATGAAGGTACATACTTGAATTTGCAATACCTCTAGTATCATCTTGATCTCCCAAAACTTGTTCAACATCCACTACATTCCTTGCATAAGATCTTGCAACTGTGGCTCCATGATTTGTACACACGGCAAATGCTCAATCATTACTTCTTACTTCAATAGAGTGTTAATACGATCACTCAAGAAGGAGCACAAATGGTTGGGACTACCATTGGGACCTCAGAGGCGATCACTTGTTGACAATATTACTCACTAAAATTGTGGACTATGAAATCCCTAAATATCATTTTTGGTTTATCTATATAACGGATTTCTACTTGAGTATTGAAAGGAAGAGGATTTTGGTATATTCAGATCCATTGCATCAAAATAGAATGTAGATTGTCAAATCCCACTCTATATCATATATCACACTATAGGTAGAATTACCAAGTTTGATGAATTCATTACTATATCCATGAACTCTACTCCAAAATGATAAACAAGATATACTCTCAATTGCTCACACTAGATGTACATAATCTTGATGTGGAAAAAAATTCAAGAATGGAAAGAGAAGTGCAAGAAATTGTCTTCCAAGGGCATCCTATCTTGTCCTCTCTCTAAAACATCCCCAATCTATCAATTGCACTATGTTTTCTCTCGTTGAAATTACTTAGTCTCAATAGTCCGTGTTCCTCCAATAGGGTTGATCCACTCTCTTGCATTAGAACACCTACTATGATATCATTGTAATGTTTTGAGGATAGGAGAATCTAAGAGAAAACAAGGCTTCATCCCACAATACTCCGATGCCCCAAAGGAACACCTTGTCTTTATTATATAGCAAAGAGGATCCACTCAAAGGGAGCTTCACCCTTGGATCAAATATATGGATTGGTGATATATTAGCAAGTTCCACCCTTAGATTAGTTGTATAGATTGGTGATATGTCTATCTTGTCCTATTTGGTTGGTCCAACAAGTTTAGCCAAAGAGAATCTTTGGGAATCTTTCTATGGGAATTCAAGATAACATGCATGAGGTACCATTGGAAAACTCTAAATGAGACAAAAAGAGATGGACCAAGATGATGAGATGTCATGAGCAAAAGACTTCCAAGGAGAACCAAAAGGCTTAGCATAAGCACAAAAGATTAAAGAACCTACCCATACTATCAATATAAAGAAGAACAAAGGGAAGTCTTTAGCATCTTCTAAGAAAGAAGAAGTAGGATCAAGGAAGAAGCACCTACCAATAGTTGCATTGATGCCTCTTTCCAAGTTGGTCATCAACACGGTGGGATCAATGCTAGAATTGATGGAGCAACTACTTTCATCATATAGGTTGTTGCATAGAGAAATCACATATTATAGCACATTGATTGGGTTCATCTACCAAAACATGCAAGGAGTACATTGAGAGAAGGCAAAGGTGTGGGGGAATTGGCCAAGTTCAGAATAGAGTATGTAGGTAAAGTAGAACATAATAACAACTTGGCATAAGAGGTGGCCAAATTGAGAGAAGAAGAAGAAGCAATGGCAAGGAAGTATGAAAAAGAGTTGAAGAAGTGGTAGGACAAAGATAAGACATATTGTCAAGAAGAAGCCAAGTGCCAACAAGAGTTTGACAAGCAATTGAAGACTCTAGAGTAGGAGATTGATGCTTTGCAAGGAGAGGGTCAAGAAGACAAAGGTAGCAATAGTCACCATAAAGATGCAACATCAAGAAGAGCAAAGAATTGTCAAAGTACAAGTCAAAAAGCTCATCACAAAGCTTAAAGAGAAGGAAAAAGAACAAGAGAGAGACAATGAGGCAATTTGCAATGAAGTATTGGCAAAACTGCAAGAGATCTACACGTAGTTGGACAAAGAGAAGACCACCAACCTCTTGATACATATGGAGTCTACTTAAGATCAATTGGTCAAACTTGATGAGGAGAGTTTAGGAGCAAACCCAATGGATCAAGTTGAGGGAGTTAAAGCCCAAGTGCACACCTTGGAAGCTAAGGTCTATGTTGTGCATATATACATTGCTGCACAACATACATCATTGTCAACATCATACACTATAGAAGCACAACTCACACATAAGTCATACATAGGCTCTAAAGTGCCACAATAATCAGATTGTTTACCACTCTCAACTCAACTCAACTCAGATCAGTACTTGATCTGTCACTCTATAAATTGCTAACAACTAGGCACTGATTACAATCAAGCCACACCCACTCTAGCTAAGAGAATCCAGGTGACGCTTGCCGGCCTCTATCCACCATAGCCAAGAATTGGAAGGCTCAACATCAAGGAAGTGAGCTCTCTGGAGCTGCACTTTGAAAGTATACCCCTTGGACTTGAGCTAGGTCTGAACCCTAATGGTCCCACTGACGGCACACTCGATGGTGGAAATGGTGCAAAGTGACGGTGTGCCTCACCATGAAGTCACTACCCCAAGATAGTCCATCACTAAGACATCATCATGAATGTCTTGCTGAACTGTACCAATATCTACATCACGGTTCACCACTCTAGGTCTGTGAACAACCGTGAAATCATACTCCTATAAAATCAGAGCCTATTGTGCAAGCTTCCTTGAAAGCTTGTTGGACTCCATCAACCACTTCAGTGGCTGATGATTAATGATGAGAGTGAAGAGGTTACCAAATAGGTAACATCGGAAATGTACTACTGCCCAAACTGCTACCAAGCACTCTCCCTCATATGAACTATACTTCACCTCCACTGAATTGTTGGAGCGACTAGCATAGGCCACCACAAACTCCTTCCCTCATCATCATGTTAAGTGAGCATTGCTCCAAGCCCCAACATACTCCAATCAATATGAACCTGAAATGGTTGTCCTCTGATTGGTCTCCTCAAAATAAGAGCAGATGTCAACCTCTCCTTGAGCTCTATAAAACCTCTCTCCTGCTCATCTCCCCAACACCACTCCTGTGTTAGCTTGGTCAGCTTTGTCAAGGCCTTGGCAATGGCACTAAATCCTCTAACATAGCGGCAATAGAAGTTTGCCAACCCAAAGAATTCTCACACTCTACTCATATCCATAGGCCAAGGAATACGTGCAATAGCCTCCACCTTGGTTTGCTGAACACCAAGTCCTACGGGGTAGATAGTGTGACCTAAATACTCAACTTGCTTGTGGAAGGACCTACACTTTCCAAGATGTAATTTGAGTCCATGAGATCTCAACCTCTCAAACACCTCCAACAACTATCTCTCATGCTCCTCCACAATAGTGCTATAGACCAAAATGTCATCAATATAGCACAGAGCAAAATCCAATCTAGCTAGGATCCTATCCATGACCCTTTGGAACTCAGCAGGAGCGTTCTTTAATCCAAATGGTAGGAAACTCCACTGATATAACACATCCTTGCCATGAGGATCAATTGCCCAAAATGCTATCTTGGACTTATCCTCTTCCCTGATTGGCAATTGATGATATCCCACTCAAAGATCCAAAGTACTAAAGACCTTTGCATGCCCAATTGCATCAAAAATCTCCTCCGGTGTAGGCATGGCATACCGATCAACCTTGGTCTATCGGTTGATAGGACGGTAATCTCCACACATTTGCTTATCTGTGTAGTTGCCATGCATATCCTTCTTGGTAGGCATCACTATTGCTGATGCATACTCTCCATGTGAAATCTCTACCAAACCAACCTCAAAAAGGTCACTACTCCGGCTCTGAATCAATGTACTCTCCATCTCACTATAGTGATAAGGATGTTGGAAACTGGTGTGTCGCTAGTCCGCTCAATCTGTATACCAAGTCCCTTCAGAGCACCCAAATCCTTCATGTTGAAGGAAAAACAACTCGTGTGGCTCCTCAAGAACCTCCAAACCCTCTATCTTTCCTCTCCAGTAAGCTTGGGTCCAAGATCTGGCTCCAAGTATCCTTTGTAACTGTAGTAGGAGTGAAAGACGTATTGACTGGCTGCTACATTGGGCCCTTGGGAGAAATAGTGTCATGCACCCAACCACTAGAGGTCCCAACCTCTGTGTGGAAAACTCTCTCCACTTTGGTTGCAAGCTCCACATGTCCTCTAGTTGCATCCCAAGTGGACCAAGGGTGTAATCCAAGTAGCCCACGCTCACCTGGATGGACTCCAAGTAGACCACTCTCCCTAGTAGCTACTGGCTGTGTCCCTAGAATACCATGCACACTCGGTCCATTGCTCCCAACATGTGCCTGAATTGTCTTGATAGGCACAGGGCTCACAAGTGTCTGAGTGGTGATTCCTATCAATTACATCCTATGCTGCTCTACCAAGCCAAGGCTCACAATCTAGGTCAAACAGTTTAGGTCCATAGCCTGACCTAACACTTGACGCTTGGATGCTTTTGACACTATTGGAACAACAATAATACCGGTGTGAAAACCTATCGCCCGCTCTCTCTCATCAACGTTGGGCTCCACCAATTGCTATAACTATGGGTCCCAAACAAATCATGGTCCTTCCTCTCGAAAAGCATGAGAGCCTGGGAAACTCATGAGTGTGGGATATGCGGCTCTAGGTTGTCCAACTAGGTTCACCACTGCCATAGGTGACCTATCAGCCACTATCACTATCTGAGACTGACACCCAACATCCAAGATATCATCAACAATGATGTGGTCAAGTCGCTAAATCCCATCATAAGCACTATAGAACCTCTCTTGGTAAGAAGTTTGTCCACCAAAGATGACGATGATGAGCCCGTGATCCCACTCTGGCTGCATCTAACAATACAACAGGTCCCATCCAAGAATGGACCTGATTGTACTTGCCACCACTCTGGTGCAAGAATCACCCATCAAAGAACATTCTCCAAAAGGTAAGCTGGAGAAACGGACTAATGAACCTAGAGATGTCGTAGTATCCGTAACATCTCCCAAAACACACCAGAATGAGGATCCTGAAGACCCAAACCTCTACTAGCACGTGTATGTCCCTGACATGGCCATCCAGAAATCACCAAGTGAATAGGCCCATGTCTCTCCAGATCATGCACCCTCAATAAGGAAATGTCTATTGGTAAGGCCTTCTGGTAACCTTTGATTACTGACATCAATAATAACTCTAGATATTGATAGGCCAAGTGTGCCACATGATGTAGAGAGACTTGCCTAACAATCTCATCTCTCTCTACATACAAGTACCTTTGTACTCGTATACTTGCCTGTAATACTGTAGCTAGTCTGGTGCTAATCCCACCAAACAACTCCAATAGACATATCTCCTCTATAGGATACTGCCAAGCAATGAGTGTGATATCCAGAGGTGTCAAAGTAATCGACTCTGGAGGCTCATACTCACACTCATCTTCTAATGGTACAAAGGGTCCACTCCTAGCCTGCTGCACCAATTGATATGCATGCTATTGCAATGCTTCATCTGAACTCCACAATGGAACATCCAAGGTGGATGGAACAATCCACCTTGTACTCCAAATCCGAGTGATCTCCTTTGCTATTGGAGTATCCTCTGCATGGGCATTCCCCTCCAACAAGTCACCAGGCCAAGTAATTGCACCACTAAAAGCTAAAACTGATGCTGCCATGGTCCGGAATTGTAGTGAGCCAAGACTACCACTACTAAAGCGTAATGGAAGGCGACATACCCATCCCTCACCAGACAACCAACCTGGTCTATAGGAGACTATCTCCTCCCAATAGTCAATATTGAAACCCATGGGGTATAACACTACTCCCCCAATTAGCACATCATATGACTCAGCTATTGTCGTAATAGCTTGAGGTCTCACCACCGAGCTATTAGTTGGATGACCAGGCTAAACCTGGACAACAAGCTCCCCATGTGTGATATATTGTCTCAAACCACCACCTAGAGATGTTTGGATTTGAAATGGACACCTCTCCACATTGGTCTTCTGTAACTCCAGACCAACAACTACAGCCTTCCCCAACATAAAGGGCTACGCACTAGAGTCTAACAAAACTCTATGTGGTGTATAGACCTTCTCTAAAGGTCCCACCAAAAGGAAAATCCCCTCTAGTTATCCAATATGACAACACCGAGTGTGAGCCTTGCTCTCTCAAAGGCCGGTCTAGCTGGCAACTCCTCTAGTCTAGCCGCTGCTGTTTGCCATAAACCACTGGTCGCTGAACGGATCCCATGCTCCTCAACCAAGTTAGCTCCTCTATCAACCACCTCTAGTAGTAGGAGCTGCATCATCCTTACTCTCACAAAGTGTGGCAGCCAACCGGAACACTATGTAGGGTCAACTCCTAATGTAAACATGTCACTGGCCAAAAATAAAGGATACCACATAATCAACTAGACTTAGTTTGTGTAGAAATAGATGGCTGACTAGTAGGTAGTCCATCATGCACTCCATCACCACCTACCACACTTGCACTAGGACATCTAGGAGCCATGGATGTTGTTTGCAATGCCTCAAATAGTGTGAAAGATTGGGGAAGTGTGACCTGTCTCCCAACCTCTCCTCTTTGTGGGTCCAACTCACTGATGCTCCTCTAGGCTCTAGAGCATGTACTGCACTCTTAGTCATTGCTGCACATGCATCCACCTGTGCTACTCTACACATGAAGTCCAAAGCATCTCTATCACCAGCATATGAGGTGGAAGCCTTAGCACCCGAATCTGATCTTCTTTGAGCAATGGCCATACTAGCCAATCTTTGCTCCAATTGCTCAATCCGAGTAGCCATAGCTGTATGAGAAGTACGGACAAGTATTGCACTCCTACTAGGTGTAGATCCTCTACCACCTTCTCCTCCATGAACTGGAGCTCCTCTACTACCTACCATAACAGCCCTACCACTCTGTAACTCCGAGTGTAGGTCTAAACACTAGTCACTAGTGTGACCAAATCTGTGGCAATGCTCACACTGCCTCTGTGCTGGCTGTTATGCACCCGAGGTATCAGGTCCATTGCCTTGAGTACACTCTCTTTGATGGTGAGGTCCACCACAAGTCCAACAAGCAACACCACCACTCATTGGCTACTGCTGACCCAAAAATGAAGGTAAGGGTCTAACTCCACTAGGCCCTCCACTCGCTCCATAGGATCTAGGCTGTCTACCCTATCCTCAAAAACCAATTGGGCGTGGTGCACTCTTGAAGAAGTAACAACTGTGGATGAGGTCTCCCTACCAAGTCCAGATGTCACCACCCTCTCCTCCATCATGTTGAGCTCAATACGCTCAGCCAAACCAAAGACCATTGCCAAAGTAGGCAAAGTAGCCTGTAACAATGTAACATCACAAACTCTACATCGCAACTCCATATCTAATATCCCACACCAAAACTGGACTATCTGGGCCTTAATAACTTCCTGAGTGAAACTGATCAGCCGCCTCATGCAAGTGTATGCCTCGTGTAGGCTCTCTCCAGCCTTCCACTGGAACTCATGCAAGCTCCTCAGCTTGTCAGTCTGCACTCCTTGGTGGTTTTGCCTCAAACACTAGAAGAACTCCACCATGGAGTTAAACCCCGATACCACACCACCTCTTGTAGCGGTACCTCCACTCGTAGTAGCACTATCTCCAGCTAGTGCACCTCCACTAGCTCCACTAACACTACTCGAGCTAGGACTCGTAGGTACAGCCAATCTACTCCTGGCCACCAAACCTGAAGTGATAGAGACATAGTTTGGAGATCAATATTGTCTCCATAACTTGATCTCCTCTAAATAAGCTCTCCTGAACTCATGGTATTCATCCATTGACAGACCCTCCAGATGTTGAAACAACCCCTTCCATGCCAGGATGGGTATAAAAAAAGTTAGGTTCCGCATCTGCTGCACATCACACCAACTATCAAACTCTTGGATGAAGTCATCCAACTCAATGGTACCCACTGTACCAGAGTAACACCTAGGACCTTTGGAGGCCCCATAAATCTCACCCATATCCCACAACAACGGTGCGGACACACCAAGTGCACTCTAAACTGAATCAACTCTTATGTCAACTCCAACTCAGAGTCAATATCCTCCCTCACTAGGACCTAAGATACATGTTGATATTGAGTACCACTCCAAGTAAACCCACTGCGTATTGTAGGGCTATGTCCTCTAGAATCCCCAAAGAACTCCATCGTGACAAAGTAATTGCAACCGCAAACTGCAACAACAAACCGGAACTACAAAATGCAACCGCAAGTCGCAACCGCAAGTACCCCACCGAGTGCCAACACCAACTAAGCATCACCCACTAATGTAACTCTAACCGAGATAACTACACTAGGAGAAAGGGCAACCTGTAACCTACCATCACAACATGCACTCTCACGATTTGCAGATCATCACTTCCTACCTCACCGGAGAGAAACAAAGATAGTTTGATTGGTCTTCACTCTAGCCTCACTATTGAGAGCACACCAAAGCACCAACGCTCAAAAGTCAAGGCACTTCACACAGACGTGGTGCACAAATAGGAAGTAGAGAATGGAGGGGGTCCAATCACAAGAAATCTAAATAAAAACCTTCCATCTCATAAAACAACACGGGATTGACTCTGCCACCATTTGGTTTGACATAAGAGAAGTTTGTATCTAAGTCCTAAGCTACCAGGATCACCAAGAATGGGATCAAACTGCATCTCCTAGCCAAAACTACATGTGTATAGATAACAAGTGCACAATCACTAGGACAACAAGTGAGGGTGGACCAATTGGCTAGGGCACTAGTATAGGAACAAGAGATCAGGGAGTCAAACCCTATTGTGCACAATCTAGCAGGAAAGGCAAATTTTTCCAACCAATGACCAAGATCTACTCTAAACTAGCTAGCCTCACGTTAGCAAGCTGGCCCTTCTAGGCCTTCATAGCCCACAGCCCTATGCCTCAAAATGCCAAATGAGGCCTTTCTTCTTGCCACTTCAAACCTCCTCCAAAATTTGGTGAAACTACTCCAAACTTGCAAAAGTCCCCCAAACTAGAAAAACTCCTCCAAATCTGGCCAAAATCTGACATAAAATCCAGCCAAAATTTGATGTAAACCCTAAAGTTGGCTGACCGTCGAATCCCTTGCTAACTCTTCACTTGAGCCAAATTGAAAACATGGGTTTCTTCAAATCACAAATTCACAAGAATAGCTTCCCAACTCCACCTTCAATTTTCTGAGCACAACTCTCAACAAATTGGTCCTGCCTTCACCTCCTGAGCTCAAAATCACAACCAATGATCAAAATTTGCTCCTTCTGTGCTCAAAAATTGGCCAGTGCTTCTGCACATCATGTGCCTTATTGCCAAATCTCCATCAAGCAATGAGCTTCTGCACACTTGGGAAAAATTGAACTTCAATCGAGCTACCAACGATCCACTGAGCTTGGAGATACCACCAACACTCAAAGTTCTTGCACCCAATTTCCCCCTAATTTCACTTCTCTAATGTAATCAGATTTTTTACCACTCTCAACTCAACTTAACTCAGATCAGTACTTGATCTGTCACTCTATAAACTGTCAACAACTGGGCACTAATTATAGTCAAGCCACACCTACTCTAGCTAAGAGAATCCATGTGACGCTCGCCAGCCTCTGTCCACCATAGCCAGGAACTTGAAGGCTCAACATCAGAGAAGTGAGCTCTTTGGAGCTGCACTTTGAAAGTATACCCCCTGGACTTGAGCTAGGTCTGAACCCTAATGGTCCCATTGACGGTGCAAAGTGACGGTGGGCCCTACTGTGAAGTCAATACCCAAACATGAAATCTGACCGACGGAAAGTAGTCTCTGAGAAACTGCTGAAATAACTCTAACTTCTATCACTACAATTCCAGTGTCCAAGCAACCTAGATGCGACACTACAAATGGCATGACATCTACATTGACAAGCAACTCAATCAACTTGCAAAGCAATTGAAGGAGCACATGACAAGGAAGTTCCAAGAATCAGCCACTATCATGTGCATGATGTTAGGAGATTACAAGAGCAAGGTAAAGTTGATCATTAAACTTTGTAGAGGCAAAGCAATTTCCTTACCTCTAGACTCAATGACAAAGGGAGTTCTAGACAAATGGAAAATGATAGAAAAAGACCATGTATAGAAACACCTTTGGCCTAGAAACACCTTTACTTATAAAGACCTTTGGCATCAATAACTTTCAATAGGAAAATTGTGTAGGCTAAAGATCTTTGGCGTTGTAACTTCAAACCAAAAAGTGAGAAAAAGCCATTCCGAGTTGGCCATGGATGCATAGTAAATTCTTAATTTAGTATATAAAGATAAGATAGAATTAGTGATTAATGATGTAGGTCTAATTAGAAGATTTCCACCATCTCTTAGCTGTCAAATAATTTTTCACAAAGTAGGAAATTGTATATATGGGTTGCAACCAATTGTAAATTTTTTCACTCTTTCATACACAAAGTATTAGCCCAAGAACCTCCACAATCCTTGGTGCTTATTTTCCAAACATTGTGTCTTTGATTTTTTGATTGGTTGAGTAGAGCTAGGAAACTCATAGTAGGAATGTGTGCTTGAATACTTGTTAGAAAATTTGCACCATTTTGGTGTGTGTGATCTCTAGAGTATTGAAAGGAGCAAGACAATGCAAAGAAGTATTATGGGAACATTGGAGCATTGAAAGTACCTTGGAATAGAAAAGCTAATTCAATAATCAGTTTCACAATTTTGTTGAGATTGCACCCTTTGGAAAAGAGTATGCAAATTCATTAGAGAGATAGGACCTTTGGGTCAAACTGACCTTTGAGGTGAAATGACCTTTGGGGTAAAAAGAGAGGGGAGAAGAGGCCTTTCGCATGAAATGAACCATCAACTTCAAGAGCACATTTGAATTAAAACCTTCATGTATGTGATTTCAATTTCTCTTTTTTTAAAGTGTAGTTGATGATGACTCTACACTCTTCTAGGAGTGGTTCTTGCCCAAGACGTTAAATAGGTAAAAATAAATGAACTATGATATTCTGACACTTCTTTTAAATCTAGTCATTTCCAACATGCATCCTTGTGTGAACAAGCTTTTCTTATCATTTTACTATTATTATGTTGACATTGGGTTGTCATATGTATTTGCACTTGATCAAAATGTGTTATTTGAAGAGGGATTTGAAGAGGTAGCCTAATGTATGGAGCACTCAATTTTGATTTGGATCATTTGAAAATACCACAATAACAAAAACAACATCATGATTGATCCACAACTTTTGTAGGACTACTCCTTTTGGGAAGTGCAATATGTAGTTGTTGTGGTTGTAGTCATTAGAACAATAGGACCTTCATGGTGAAACTACCCAAGAAGTAGACACAACTGTTGGTGGAGGCTCAATGCTCATGATGCTAGCAACCTTCAATGCTTGTAATAAGTCACAAAATTTATGAGGTTTAAATCATTAATGAAGAGTAGGTGCTAACAACCATTGGCCAAATTATGCCATCAATGGGAAGAGATCATGAAACAAATTGACCTTTGTGACAAATAAGCCATTGCTTTCAAGAATAATTTAGAAAGGATCTTAAGTGAAATTGATTTCATTTTCCCTTTTCTGTAGTGCATCATAAGGAGTGATACTACACTCTTCTTGGAATAATTTCACCCAAGAGTTAAAATAGGAAATAATAAATAATGAACCATTTTTGTATATTTCCTTCATCTTCTAGTAATTTCCAATTTGTATCTCCATGAGAACAACCAATTCTTACCATTTTATCCATTTTGGTCCCCATTGAATCACTATAGTATCTCATCCTTTTTGTGATTCACTTTTATGCAAGGATGAATTTATTTTGTGAGGAAGAGAAGGTGTTCTTTGCTTATCACTTTCCACCACTAGACAACTATGGAAGTTCTCCAATGGGACATGAAAGATTGAATGCCATATGGGACAAAACAAGCACTTTGTAAGAATGGGTGAGTCAATTGAACCAAATGAGTTGGAACCACAACACACTCCCATTGCAAAGAGGGCTAGCAAACATAGACCTATCACTAAACCCACAAGTGGAAAGAAGGCAAAGCCAAAGAAGAAGAAGAGAATTGCAGTTCAAGTTGTTTCATCTTTGAAGTCAACAGAAATCCACAAAGAAACAATAAAAGAAGTAAACCCAACTAAAAACCCCAAGGTCTCCACATGAGATGTCTTTAGAGAAATCAACATCATAGAACCATAAGGAGCAAAAGTGGTACTCTCCACTGATGAAAAACCAAACCATCCTCATGATATGCCTACTATAGGAAAGGAAGAAGCTAATTTGAGGGACACCAATTTAGGACTATCATCCACAAAGAATGTTATTACAAAGATAGTATTACCAATTTTATTGGCTCAATTGTCCCATAATATGCAATGCAATGGTGAGATGCCCATGACACCATCATCTTGTTAGAAAGATATATTCTATTTTGTATAATTATGGAGCTAACATTGACTTGATGTAGAAGAACTTAGACCAAGCCGAGTTGGAGTTAGAAAAGTGTCCAAAGAAGAATAAAGAGAAGGCACAAAGTTGCAAAGTAACAAGTATCTAGATGCAAAGTCAAATCAAGACTTACTCAAAATGAACTGTAATATAGATGCAATTATGAACGACAACCAAACAAAAAATAACAAGAATTTGTGCATAATCTTGACTCTTGACAATAAATTGGATGTAGCCAAGGATCAACAAAAGGATTTACAACACAAGCTGGTTGAAAATGAAGAGGTCTAGGAGATTTACAAGGAAAATGTATAAGAATTAATGATTTTGAAAAACAAGTTGGGACTATTTAAGATCTGGCTATGGGATTTGGAGAAGGTGAAGAGAATGAATGTTACCAAAAAACCATACAAATCAAGGAACTGAAATGCAAGTTGAGTCCTTAGCAATTGTTGTACAAAGAGAGCAACAAGAATCAATACTATGAGTTATCAAAGATGACAATGCATAAAATTAGGGAAATCAATTGTAAAGACACAAGGTTGCATTACTAGATTGGGATACCTTGTAATTAACCAAGACCTTACAATAATTAATGGTCAAGAAGCCAAAAAAACCTTTGGCAAAAGGTCACAATAAAAATTGTAGAAGATCAATAACAAACCACACTAGAACTTAGGAAAAGCCTTAATTATAATTATGAAATTTAGGTGTGTGTTAGGCTGCTAACTACAAAGTGTCACTAGCTATTAAGTAGTGCATCTGAAATGCTTTGTATTCATTTCACATTCAAAGTGAATAAATGAAAGAGTGCAAGCTCCTTGCTGCTTTCTCAACCATTTATGTAGAGTTTCACTGTTCATTGTGATTGGAGTTATAAACCCTTCATGTGTTATGATCCTTGGTTTTTGCAAGAGACTCCTAGAAATAATGTTGTGATAGAACTCTTGAGTCCAATAGTATTATCAATAGCAAAAGATAGTGCATAAAAGTATAAAATCTTTGAGCAAAGTCTCTTTGGATGAAATATGCCTTTGGGGAAGAGTAGAACATGTGGTTGATGCCAAAGATTATGACTTAGCTGTTCAAAATTTGTTTATACCTTTGGGATGAATTATCATTGTTAATATTTAAATTTTTATTTTGTGTGATTGTTAAAATTTTAGTTTCTATTTCTTTTAATTCACCTTTATGGTGATATTATACTCTTTTTGGACGAGTCTTTGCCAAGGAAGTTAAACACATAATACTAAAGGATCATTCAAATCTCCAAATCTCCTCATATCGAACCATTGGGGATCTATTTCTTCATAGGAATAACTTTTTTCTTATCAAATTGCTACAATTTGGTTGTTACTAAGTTGTCACACTACTTGTACTCAAGACAAAAATTGAAGGTATTGTAGAGTGGTCTAATGAGGAAACATCCAAAACCAAGGAGATAAGAAAAAACACATAAAAAAGCATGGTATATGCAAAACAACTAGTAGAGAGCATGATCTACAAACACCAAAGAAATAGATAAGAATCAACAAAAAAAATCCCAAGTAAGGAGTAAGTACAATAGACAAGACATTTAGGAAATTCTAGAAGGGTGTATCTACAATCCAAAGAGGCCCCCTTCCACCTCTAAGTGCACCTCTATTGTCAAGTCATCCAACTTATATGAATAGAGCATGGCTCTTAACCCCAATTGCCTCATCATTAATATGTACAAATGTGGATCCTATAGTAAGTCCTAGAGTTAGCTCCTAGAAAAACCTCACTTCATGATTAATCTGCAGTGTCATTTTTGAATCACCAAAGTTGCCAAGTAGATCGAATGTATGAAGAATGGAGAGTGTGCTCTTGAAAGTGGAAAATGGAGAACCTCGCAAGAACTAAACAATTTGTTTTGCACAAAGAGAAGGAGAGGAGCTCAAAGAGGACAAGGAAAGAATGTCCACAAAATGGATTGTTTCAATATAGAGGGCCGAGGCAAAGGAGTTAGGAGAGATAGGTTGTGGAGACTTAAGAGCTTTAGAAGTAAGCAAAGATATAGCTAAGAACCTTTTCTATAGTTGTAGATGTAGTTTATGTTTAAAATTGCATTACTTGATAGTTGTATGGACCTTGAGCTTGTTTGAATCTCACATACCCTCCTATAATTCAACCATTTGATTCCTCACTTCTTGAATCTTGCATTCAAACTAATAATAGAACAACACCAACATAGGCTTCTACATCTCCAACTTCCAATTCATGCATCACCAATAATAGGTTTAAACCCCTCTTGCCTATCTTTGCCCTTGACCAACTCTCATAAAGACTCAATGTCAACAAACTCAACTCTCATTGAGTTAAATCAACACAAAAGTTCCTTACTTTCTTCTTTTGGGAATATTGGTCAAAATCACCAAGCAATACTAGGTGTTACAATTGGATTGAAAGAGAAAAACCAACTCTAGAGGAACTTTACTACTAGCACTACTATAGAAAGCTACTTTACTAATTAGAATTCTTTTGCAGTCAAGGATGTAGTACCAAATTGTTGCTACAATGTTACCACTCAAGAAGAGAATTACAATCCCTCGGGCTAAGGGCTAATTGGGCTACTCTGTGCATCCATAAAAAGCACTAAATTTGCAAAAAACCAAATGGTCACACATATAAGCTCCAATGGCTTGTTACTATCAAGTGGTGAAAGAATCAAAGATCCAAAACTCAAAGTTACAATAGTACAATCACTTGATGATTCATCTACACTTGCTTCATCACCATTTGCGTTGTATTCTAATCAAGTGAAACTCAACCAAGGAGAGAGTGATGAATTACCACCTTCTTATAGTACACCAAGTCTTGTTGGTATTTTTTCCTCTCCCTAACAATCACTTCTTGTGGCTCAAGGCCATCCCACATATCACTAGTTCCAAAAGCACATTATTGCATGATAAACATATTCAACATGCTAAGAAGCAAGCTTAGAATGTGTGATTACTTCCAATTAAAATTTTCTAAATCTTGAGATGTAGGAGTTATAGTCTCTTCCTTTTTGTTCTGATTCTAATTAGCCTACTTCTTTCCTTACCTTTTACCACACAACCTAACTTTCTTCTCACTCTCATTTGTAATTGTAGCTACAATTTTTCAATAATAGTTTTATTGTTTTTTACAAATCTTGCTTACATCTCTAAAAATAGATGTGAATACATTCCAAATTGATCACCTAACTAGAAGATGTCACAACCATCTCCAAGCTCATGTTCAACCTTTAGACTCCTCACTACATGGACATCAATCCTAGCATGTCATTGATGGAAATGATGGCTTGGTGCTTGTTCAGGAGAAAATGCATATTAGGGGTTGCAATTAATATTTTATTGGTACACATAGAGATTCCAAATTTTTTTCAAGGAAATTGCAGAAATCTATAGGTAGTACTCAAGGAGGTAAAAATCTTTCTATGAGTGAAGACCCCATAGCTGTAGCCATAATAAATTACAAGTTATCTCCTAAGGTGACTTGCAATTAAAGTTAATGGATTGCTCATAACCATAAAAACTATTGTAGAAACTACCAATGTGCAACACATAACCTTTAATTAGAAATATCAATGAAGAGGTGAATCTGAATTTTAAACATAGATACATATCATTTACTTAATTTTGTCACTCCTGGCCTATCCTTGATACTTGAGACTCTAGGTGCATGAGAAAATGAAAGTTTTTACTCCCTTGCCTTCCCATCTAATCATTATACACACTTTTTTCAATCACTACATTCTTTGTGAAAATTAGCATATCTTTTATTCTCCTATCAATTTGAGAAATGTTGTATATTGGTACTTGGTACCAACTTATAAATGAGATTGTAAGGGGCATATGGAGCAGCATAAGAATTTCAATAAAGGAAGCAATTGAGCAATTGAGTACAAAGTGTGATTGATGAGTGGAGCAAACACAAAAATAATGATAATAAGTTTCAATTTTTATGATGATGGGACTTTATTAACCATGATAGATTAAAATTATTAAGGTAGATCATGGTAGCTAGAGTCCAATTGGATGTATTGAGTATTCTCCAAGGTTGTATAAGATGTGACTAGGTGAACAAGAAAGACTCATATCATCACATTGAATATTCATACAACAAGTTCCATGGGCAGTTCAAGCTCCAAAATGCTAAGGCATTGGAGACATTGGAGCAATAGGGTTTTCACAATCACCATTCCAAAAGCTAAAGTAACAAAGGATATACCATAAGTATGGAATGTTGATATTAGCAACTAGGATTTTAGGTGTGGTAGCTATCTTGCCTTGAAGCATACAAAAATAAAGCTCTAAATATGGTATCTCTTAATCAAAGGAGATAAACTCTCTTAAGAAGGGTATTACATGGTAAAAAATCCACTAAAAGATGATAAATTTCTTGAACAAGTAGCAATTCAAACAAAGAGTGATAAATAAAATTGATTTTGATAACCATCACCATTTACTTCACATATATATATATGAAATAAGATTAATATTATTTATGATAGAAAGATTGATTTGACCATTAAATCCCTCTTTTTAGTTGTTCAAATATAGCTTAGTATACAAAATATCACTTAAATGAGATTGATATTGTGATAATAAAAGGATTGACCTGATCATTAAATCACTCCTAGGTCTTTCAAACATGCCTTGGCATATAAGGTGCTACTTTGTTATGAGGAGTTTGTCCACTGAATTGCCTCTTTATATTGGAATGCAATAAATGGTCTATCAAAGCCAAATCCAGTATCAATTCTTGCAAATTTATCTCCCTTGATACCCTCTTTATATTGAAATGTGGTAGACATGTCAAGGATGTCTAATTTAAACCAAAATTTAGCAATTTTACCAAACTTATTGTTATAGGTATATTATGGTAATATTTGTGGTTATCAAGGATGCTCTAGGATCTTGCGAGGTGTGTTTGGATATCTCTTGAGATCTTCTTATTAGATTTTAGAAGAGTGCAATTTATGCAAATATAAAATAATAATTTATATACATTGCATTGTTGGAAAGTATGGTCCTAGAACCTCTTGCAATAGCACATCATAAACCCCATTACATAGATAATCAAAGGACAATAGTAAATAAGGTGGTTCATTTCTTGTCTTGGAAGCTACCTCCATGGCTAGCTCACACCAAACACTTTCTTACATTGCACACACATGCACATACACAGAGAAATAAAATAAAATAAAAAAATAAAAAAATAAAGGAATAGTTCCTCATCATAATGACTAATCACTTTAATACTTTGCCATTGTTGTGACTGAGTATTTCTAGATAAGGCCTGTTCCCCACCTTGATGTTTCATCAGTCATATTTTCTCTTGACTGTCATAGTTTTAAATCAGTCACGTCACTAATAACAAGCAAACATAACAATCTTCACCTTTTTGCTTGTATCAACCATATCATCCTAAAGAGCAATATTGATAGTTGAGCAAGTTCATGCATGACTTGAACTTCTCAACAAGAACAAGTTTAGTCAATATATTGGTTGCATTTACCTGTATGCCAATCTTTTGCAAATTGATCTTACCATTTGTCATAGCTTCCTTGATAAATTGATGTCTCACATCAATATTGCCCTTGAATGATATACTTGATTCTTACCCAAGTGAATGGCGCTCTAGCTATCACCAAAAGTCTGGACTTCATGTTAGAGAGTCCAACATCCTTGACTAATCTTTGTAGCCAATTGTTGCCATATATTCTACCTCTATAGTAGAAAGAGCAATAGTAGATTGGAGAGTAGACTTCCAACTTACCAGACCACCAACAAGTGTAAAAATAAATCTTGTTGTAGATCTTCTCTTATCCAAGTCTTGTGCAAAATCAGAATCTGCATATCTTTGTTATTCCTTCTTCTTGGTTCTTCTCCACATCAAAGATAATGCCAATATTTCTAGTCCCTTTCAAGTAACAAAGTATCCACTTCACAACTTCCTAATGTTTTTTTCCCTAGATTTGCCATATATCTACTTACCATACTCACAACGTATGAGATGTCTGGTCTAGTGCAGACCATAACATACATTAAATTCCCAACAGCACTAGCATAAGGAATATTTGACATAATTTTTCTCTCCTCCTTATTTGATGGTCATTGCTCCAATGATATCTTGAAATGACTTGCCATTAGAGTGCTCATTGGTTTGGCACTCTTCATGCCAAAACAAGCAAGTAATTTTTCCAAATATCTCCTTTGAGATTTCCATAACTTTCTCTTGCTCCTGTCCCGGTAGATTTCAATCCTAAGCACCTTCTTTGAAGAACCCAAGTCCTTCATATCAAACTCCTTACCAAGTTTTGTTTTCAATTTCTCCTCCTCAACCATATCCTCCATGGCAATCAACATATCATCCATATATAGTACCAAGATGATCTAATCATATACTCTAGGTCTATGTAGCTTCTTGAGGTACACACAAAAATCTGATGCACTTATACTAGATCCATAATTCAACATGAAAGCATCAAAATTCATGTACTGAAGTCTTGGACTTTGCTTTAGTCTATATAAAGACTTCTATAACTTGCAAACTAGGTTTTCATTCCTTGATACCACAAAACCTTCAGGTTGATGCATGTAAATCTCTTGCTACAATTATCCATGTAAATGCAGTTGTAACATCTAGTTGCTCCAACTCCAAGTTATGGAACACAACTATTGCCAATAGAGCAAAAATTGAAGAGATTTTTACCACTAGCAAAAAAATCTCATTAAGATCAATACCTTCTTTTTGGCTATAACTCTTTGCTACAAGCCTTGCTTTGTATTGATCTCCACCTTATTTTGGAAGTCCTTCCTTCCTCCAAAGTATCCATATGCAAACAATTGCCTTCTTTCCCATAGGCAAATTTTCAAGTCTCCAAGTTTGATTTTTGGCCAAAGGCTCCATCTCCTCTTCCATTACACAGTGCCATTTTTGACACTCTTGATCTTGCATTACCTCTTCATATGAAGAAGGCTCACCAATCTCTATAAGAAGCATATAAAATACAAATGAATCATCAAATCTCTTTGGATGCCTTTTATCCTTATTTGGAAACCTATGTTCATGAATCACTTTTGGACTTTTCTCTTCTAATGGTTGACTTGGTAGACCTACAAGAGGTGAGATGTCTTCACTTCTAAGATCAATATTTATCTTAAAAAAATCTGACTGAATTTATTTTATTTTCTTCCACTATAGTAATTGTCTCAATCATACTAGTCTCATCAAAAACTACATTCCTACTCATAACAAGAAAACACCTTTTTGGATCCCATAATCTATATCATTTTGTATCCTTCTCATATCCTAAGATTATACATTTTAATACATTTGGATCCAACTTTATCCTTTGCTCTTGTTGAATATGAATATAAGTTATGCATCCTAACACTCTAACGGAAGAGTAATCAACATGCTGACCTGTCCATATTTCCAAAGGTGTCTTACAATCAATAGCAGTAGGAGAAGAAATGTTTACCAAATGACAAGCCATCTTTACAACAATTGCCCAAAAGCTCCTTTCCAATCTGGTGTTGCTTAACATACTTCTTACTTTCTCCAAGGATGTATAATTTATCTGCTCTGCGACACCATTTTGTTGAGGTGTGCCTGGTATGGTAAAGTGATGAATTATCCCTTCACTCTTACAATATCTATCAAACTTTCCAAATTCATCTTCTCCACAATTATCAGATCTCAAACACTTTCCTTCTAATTTGTTTCTCCATCATCACCTTCCATTGTTTAAAGATAGAGAAGACCTCTGATTTTTGCTTCATGGTGTAGACACATACTCTCCTAATCATTGACCAAAGATAAAAAATATAATGCTCCAGATTTTGCAGCTATATGTGCAAGGCCCCAAACATAAGAATGCAAATAGACTAAAATTCCCTTTGTGCAATGAACTATTATGTAAAATATTACCCTCCATTGCTTTCCTATTACACAATGCTCACAAAATTTAAACTTACAACTTTCAAGGCCTTTAGAAGTTGTCGCTTGGATAATTCACTTAGATGTCTTTCACTCATATGACCCAAATGTATGTGCCATAAGTGAGTGAGATCTTTGGGATCTTATTTTTCAGGAATAGTTCTTGCCACTCCCTTGGTGATTGTATCTCCAACAAGCTCATAAAGATTTCCTATCTGTTTGCTCTTCATTACAACCAATGCTCCTTATGATACCTTGATTGTTCCATTTTCTGCTCCCCACCTCCAACCATTTGAGTCCAAAGTACCAAGTGATATCAAGTGACATCTTCCTTAAATCAAGAACATGCTTCACATCAGCAAGTGTCCTCACAACACCATCAAACATCGTAATGCATATTGTACCAATGCCAATAGCTTTACAAGCCATGTTGTTCCCCATTAATACAAATCCTCCATCATTGAATGGTTTGTCTTCATGAAACCACTCCTTATTTGGACACACAAGGTAAAAGCAACATGAGTCCGATATCCATGACTCCTCAAATTGATCTTTGTCTTGGGTAACACATAGAACATCATCCACAAAACCAGATGACTCAACAATACTTGCTTGATCTGAAAGTTGACCTTTATTCTTGTTGGACTCAAGCCTCTTATTGTTTTAGTCCTTTAAATGTCCAACCTTCCCACAAATCCAACACTTGCCTTTGAAACCTCTAGTTCTTGACTCAGATCTCTCTCTCTCTCTCTCTCTCTCTCTCTCTCTCTCTTGTCCTTCCTCTAAAAAATAGAGCCTCTGGATTTTTCTTTTGGTTGGGTCTTTTTTGCATCTCATTGGACAATAATGTTAAAGTGACCTCCTCAAAGTTTATATCATCCTTCCCATATAGAAGAGTTGTGACCATATGCTTATATGATGGAGAACGTGAAGTTAGTAACAACAATGCCTTATCCTCCCCTTTCAATTTGACCTTTATGCTCATCAACTCACTCATAATTCTGTTGGAAGCATCAAGGTGCTCCATAATACTTTGGCCTTCCTTCATCTGCAATATATACAACTTATATTTAAGATACATTATATTTGTCAATGACTTGGTCATATAAAGATTCTTTAGTTTGGCCTATAGTTTTGGTACATATTCCTCATTCATAACATTTTATAGCACTATCAGCAAGGTTCAACCAAATAATGCTAATAGCTCTGAGATCTTCATCTTCATCTTCCCCCTCCTGATCACTTTTGTCCTTATGTCATTTTTTTGGTGCTTTATGCAGCCCTTGTTGGACAAGAAGGTCCTTCACCTTTAGTTGCCAATGTCATGCGTATATACATTGCTACACAATATACATCGTTGTCAACATCCTACACTATAGAAGCATAACTCACACATAAGTCATACATAGACTCTAAAGTGCCATAATAATCAGATTGTTTACAACTCTCAAATACACTCAACTCAGATCAGTATTTGATATGTCACTCTATAAACTGCCAACAACTAGGCACTGATTATAGTCAAGCCACACCCACTCTAGCTAAGAGAATCCAGGTGATGCTCGCCGGCCTTTGTCCACCATAGCCAAGAACTTGAAAGCTCAACATCAATGAAGTGTGCTCTCTAGAGCTGCACTTCAAAAGTATACCTCCTAGACTTGAGCTAGGTCTAAAACCCTAATGGTTCCATTGACAGCACACTCGATGGTGCAAATGGTGCAAAGTGACGGTGGGGTCCACCATGAAGTCAATAATCCAAACACAAAATCTGGCCATCAAAAAGTAGTCTCTGATAAATTGCTAAAATAACTCTAACTACTATCACTGTAACTCCAGTGTCCAAGCAATCTAAATATGACACTACAAATAGCATGACAGCTTTTGTGCGTATATATATTGCTACACAACATTCATCACTGTCAACATCATACACTATAGAAGCACAACTCACACATAAGTCATACATAGACTCTAAAGTGCCATAATTGCCTCCCTAGTTGGCGGTTAGGTCTTTCTAACTCCAGATAGCCATCTACTCCAAGTATATGGTATACCCTATGATGGGCAAAGATTAGAAGGCCAGGTGCTATGGAGCCCATTGTTAGTTGCATGTCTGCAATCTATAAAGAATAGGTCAAATACATCTAGGACATAACCATTGTCCTTTAGGAACCATAGTGAGGGAAGGAGTCATACATGCCATATGCCATCCTCTCGAACAGCTATCACACACCAACATAATAATAGCTCCATTAGAAGAACCACATAACATATACCTCAAGCCTAGACATACAAGTGCCAAGCTTGGGTCCATAGTACCATCAATGTTTGGGAGGTGGCATGGTGCACAATTGCGCACATGATCCTCCCAAACAACACCATCACGTCCTTCCAACACAAGGACTCTAGATGGAAAAACCTCACGCATTCTCAAGATAATGCAGCCTGTCAAAACATCAAGTGTCGCCGGTGCTCTCTACTATAGATATACATAGTAACCTAGATGAAATTGACAAATTGAGGGTCTATAACCTATTCCTCAAATGGTAGCATAGCGTAAAGTATCTTTATGCTGAGCAATTGCCAAGTTCTCAAAGGCCATCGGCATCACTCTTTGAAGGATCTCTGCCCGTTGAGAACATGCGCTCACCCATACATCTGGATCATCCGAGTCCAATTCTACAGTAGCATCTTGACAAATGGATGCTAGTAAATTTGGATCTCACCCATAGAGTAGAAAGTACAAAGAGAAGGATGCTAAGGAGGCTAGCTGGCTGAACCGATAGCCCATGGCCAACCAAGGTAATTGGAGATCCCAAACTCATAAGTGGCCTCTCTGCAAACCATACTTTTGCAATCCTCTCTTCATTGTTTGAACCACTCTCTCTGCTAAGCCATCTGCCTCAGGGTGATCTTGGGAGGTAGTAGGGTGATCAATCAAAGCCTTGTCACACAAGACCTGAAACTCCCCCAAGAACTTTGTACCTTGATCAATCAAAATCTCAGCTGGTGCACCAAAATGAGTAAGAACTTGATCCAAGAACAAGTAAGCTATCCCTTCACTAGACTTGTCAAGAAGTGCCACCAACTCAATCTACTTGGAGAAGTACTCCACCATCACCAAGACATACCGATGATGTCTCACAGTCAATGGTAAAGGTCTAGCAAAGTCTAGACTCCAATGGTAACCCAATCCCATGATAGGTAATGGGTGTAATTGTGGTGTAGGAGCATTGAATGATGCTCTAACTCGGTCACAAACCACACATCTGGCAACAAACTATTGTACCTTGGTTTGCATACCGCGCTACCAATAATGACTTTGGAGTAAGCTATATGTATGCTTTACTCTAAAATGTCCTAGCTCCTCATGAGCATGACAAACCAAATGTGGTCTTTGTGATGGAAGTGGTACTACTCACACTCTACTATCCTCTCATACACGCAAAAGGTGTCTGCCCTCCAATCTGAACGCTTTGGCTTGCTGAAGAATACTATCTCTCTCCTTGGCCCCAACTGTGCCACCCACAACACCAATGCAAAGATATCCATCACTAAGACATCATCATGAATGTCTCGCTGAACTATACCAATATCTTCACTCTTTGGATCTATGACCTCAATACCTCCTCCTGTATGCACTGAGAGAGATACCACTAAAGCCTCAAAAAATATACACAAAAAGGCCAATGCATGCTAACCTGGCACCATCTCCTCATTTGTCTCAACATGCCAACGTGCTCCGGTCTGATCTTGCTGGCTTGGACATGGGTTTCTACTCAACCCATCTGCATCACGGTTTACCACTCCAGGTCTGTGAACAACCATGAAATCATACTCCTATAAAATCAGAGCCCATCGTGCAAGCTTCCCTTAAAGCTTGTTAGAATCTATCAACCACTTCAGCAGTTGATGATCAGTGATGAGAGTGAAGGGGTTACCAAATAGGTAACATCGGAAATGTGCTACTGCCCAAATGGTTGCCAAGCACTCTCTCTCATATGAACTATACTTCACCTCCGCTGAATTGTTGGAGCGACTAGCATAGGCCACCACAAACTCCTTCTCCTCATCATCATGTTGGGTGAGCACCGCTCCAAGCCCCAACATACTCCAATCAGTATGAACCTGAAATGGTCGTCCTCTGATTGGTCTCCTCAAAATAGAAGCAGATGTCAACCTCTCCTTGAGCTCTATAAAAGCTCTCTCTTGCTCATCTCCCCAACACCACTCCTGTGTAAGCTTGGTCAGCTTTGTCAAGGCCTTGGCAATGGCACTAAATTCTCTAACATAGCAATGATAGAAGTTTGCCAACCCAAGTAATGCTCGCACTCTACTCACATCCGTAGGCCAAGGAATACGTGCAATAACCTCCACCTTGGTCTATTGAACACCAAGTCCTCCGGGGTAGATAGTGTGACCCAAATACTCAACTTGCTTGTGAAAGATCCTACACTTCCCAAGATGTAATTTGAGTCCATGAGATCTCAACCTCTCAAACACCTCCAACAACTATCTCTCATGCTCCTCCACAGTTGTGCTATAGACCAAAATGTCATCAATATAGCACAGAGCAAAATCCAATCCAACTAGGATCCTATCCATGATCCTTTGGAACTCAATAGGAGCGTTCTTTAACCCAAATGGTAAGAAAATCCACTAATATAACACATCCTTGCCATGAAGATCAATAGCCCAAGATGCTATCTTGGACTTATTCTCCTCCTTGATTGGCAACTGATGATATTCTGCTCGAAGATTCAAAGTACTAAAGATCTTTGCATGCCCAATCGCATACAAAATCTCCTCCGGTGTAGGCATGGCATACCAATCAACCCTGGTCTATTGGTTGATAGGACGGTAATCTCTACACATCTACCTATTTGTGTAGTTGCCATGCATGTCCTTCTTGGCTGGCATCACTGTCGCTGATGCATACTCTCCATGTGAGAGCTCCACCAAACCAACCTCAAAAGGTCACTACTTCGGCTCTGAATCAATGTCCTCTCCGTATCACTATATCGATAAGGATGTAGGAAAACTAGTGTATTGTTAGTCAGCTCAATTTGTATACCAGGTCCTTTCAAAGCACCCAAATCCTTCATATTGAAGGCAAAACAACTCGTGTGGCTCCTCAGAAACCTCCAAACCGTACCGCTTTCCTCTCTAGTAAGCTTGGGTCCAAGATTTAGCTCCCAAGTATCCTTTGTAACTATCATAGGAGTGGAAGACGTACTGATAGGCTGCTACACTAGGCCCTTAGGAGAAATAGTGTCATGCTCCCAACCACTAGAGGTCCTAACCTCTGTGTGAAAAACTCCCTCCACTCTAGTTGCAAGCTCCACACGTCCTCTAGCTGCATCCCAAGTGGACCAAGAGTGTAATCCAAGTAGCCCATGCTCACTTGGATGGACTCCAAGTAGACCACTCTCCCTAATAGCTATTGGTTGTGTCCTAAGAATACCATGTCCACTTAGTCCATTGCCCACAGCATGTGCTTGAATTGTCTCGATAGGCACAAGGTTCAAAAGTGTCCGAGTGGTGATGCCTATCAAGCGCATCCTATGCTACTCTGCCAAGCCAAGGCTCACAATCCAGGTCAAACAGTTTAGGTCCATAGCGTGACCTAACACCTAACGCTTGGATGGCTCTAACACTATTAGAACAGCAGTAATACCAATGTGAAAACCCATTGCCCGCTCTCTCTCATCGGCGTTGGGCTCTACCAACTACTATACTGTGAGTCTTAATAATTCCAAGTCCTCCTTCTCAAAAAGCATGAGAGCCTGGGAAACTCATGAGTGTGGGAAATGCGGCTCTAGGCTGTCCTACTAGGTTTACCGCTACCATAGGTGACCTGTCAGCCACTACCACTATCTAAGACTAACGCCCAACATCCAAGATGTCATCAACAAGGATGTGGTCAAGTTGTTGAATCCCATCAAATGGATAAGAGATTCATCCACCAAAGATGAAGACAATGAGCCCGTGATCCCACTCTGGCTGCATCCAACAATACAGTAGGTCCTATCCAAGAATGGACTTTATGTGTACTCGCCACCACTCTGGTGCAAGAATCACCCATCAAAGGAACGTTCTCCAAAAGGTAAGCTGGAGAAATAGATAGATGAACCTAGAGATGTTGTAGTATCCGTAACATCTCCCAAAACATACTAGAACAAGGATCCTGAAGACCTAAACCTCGGCCAACACATGTATATCCCTAACATGGCCATCCAAAAATCACCAAGTGAATAGGCCCATGTCACTCCAAATCATGTGCCCCAGTAAGGAAATGTCTATTGGTAACCTCTGATTGCTAACATTGGTAATAACTCCGAATACCGATAGGCCAAGTATACCACATGATATAGAGAGACTTGCCTAACAGTCTCATCTCTCTCCACATACAAGTACCTCTATACTCGTATACTTGCCTATAATACTACAGCTAGTCCGGTGCTAATCCCACTAAACAACTCCAATAGACATGCTCCCTCTATTGGATACTGCCAAGCAATGAGTTGGTATCTAGAGATGTCAAAGTAATCAACTTTGGAGGCTCATCCTCACACTTATATGCCAATGGTACAAAGGCTCCACTCCAAGCCTGTTGCACCAATTGATCTACATGCTGCAGCAATGCCTCCTCTGAACTCCATAATGGAACATCCAAGGTGGATGGAACAATCCTACTCGTACTCCAAATTTGAGTGATCTCCTCTGGTACTGGAGTATCCTCTGCATAGGCATTCCCCTCTAACAAGTCACCAGGCCAAGTAATTGCACCACTGAAAGCTAAACTGATGCTGCCATGGTCCTAGATGGTAGTGAGCCAAGACTACCACTACTAAAGCGCACTGGTAGGCGACATATCCGTCCCTCACCAAACTGCCAACCTGGTCTATAGGAGGTTGTCTCCCCCCAATAATCAATGTTGAAACCCATAGGGTATAACACTGCTCCTCCAACTAGCACATCATATGACTCAACTATTGTCGGAAAAGCTTGAGCTCTCACCACCAAGCTATTAGTTGGATGACGAGGCTGAACCTAGACAACAAGCTCCCCACGTGTGATGTATTGTGTCGAACTACCACCTAGAGATATTTGGATCTAAAATGGACACCTCTCCACATTGATCTTCCGTAACTCCAAAACGACTACGGTAGCCTTCTCCAACATAAGGAGTTGTGCACCAGAGTCTAACAAGACTCCTTGTGGTGTATAGACCTTCTTTGAAGGTCCCTCCAAGTAGAAAATCTCCCTTTGGTTATCCAATAGGACAACACCAAGTGTGAACCGTTCTCTCTCAAAGGTTGGTCTAGCTAGCAACTCCTCCAATCTAGCCGTTGTTGCTTGCCATAAACCATTGGTCGATGAACGGATCCCATGCTCCTCAACCAAGTCAGCTCCACTACCAACCACCTCTACTCTAGTAGTAGGAACCGCATCATGCCTACCCTCATTGTAACAATATGGAGTTTAGCAACGTAGTTAGTAAGGCTAGCAAAGTAGATAATAAGCCAAATTAGCCTAGAATATTCTAGAAGCATCTAGGAAGCTTCTTGGGAAGCTTCCTAACTAGTTAACTTGCGCTCCAAGTAGGTAGCTTCTAGAAGGAAACTTCTAGGAGCTTCTAACTAGCTTAGCTTGCGTGCCAAGTAGACGGCTTCTAGAAGGAAGCTTCTTGAGAAGCTTTTTAGTTAACTTGGCTTGCACTCTAAGAAAGCGGTTCAAGGAAGCTTCTTGAGAAGCTTCTCAAGGGCTTTGCATGCTACCTATAAATACCAAAGCCAAAGCTCATGCTAGGCATTTGGAGTTTTCCCTCATTCAAGTGTCCCAATGTGAGTTTCCATTCTCCTATTTCTCTATTTGGTCTTGGTCTTTTACATTGGTATTAGAGCAAGAATGGGATGGATGGAATTTATGGACCACAAAATCCACTTCCACCAAACCATTGGGATTTTCATGTCCAGATATTACCCAAGCATCATTTTACACAATTCATCACCTTGTGCTTTGGGTAGAATTTTCAACATATGATCACCGTGTCTTAGGAACCTTGATACTTTTGGTTGTAACTTATGGAGAATGGTGGATGTGTTGCATCTATGTGCTAATCAATTAGATAAATTGGGAGTAGCAGACTAGAGAAGTAGCTATGGCGGCAATACCAGATGTTATCCTTGCGACGCAACAACAAATCAAGCACCTTACTTGATTGCTAGATGAACGAGATCAGCAATGATGAGAACATCTAGAGAGAGCGCCAATTTGAGATAGAGAAGATCGCATTTGATTTCCAAAACCCAAGGTGTTTGAAGGCAAGAATCTTATGGGCATAGTGTAGAATTTTGTGTTTGACTGCAAATGTTACTTCAAAGCCACCAATCTTCAAGATGAACTGAAATAGATTCTCTTGGCCTCTAGCTAATTAGATGGTGTGGCAAAAATTTGGTGGCAATTCCAAGTGGAGTGAGCGGAATGACAGATTGTTGTACCAATTTTGACATGGGCAGAATTCAAGGATGCAATATTGAGTTGGTTTCAAACTATAAATGCCACCCAAGCCGCACGAGATAAATTGGCAGAGCGGAAGCAAGTTGGCTCAATAAGGAGCTACATCATATAATTTTAGAACATCATCATGCAGATTCCAAATATACAAAAAGGTGAAGTTCTAGATCAATTTGTGCGGGGATTGAAGTCACAAACCAAATTGGAGGTGACCATGCGGGAACCACAAAATGTAGAAGAAGCCATGCAATTGGCTAAGCGCTTTGATTCCTTGGTTACGACAAGTTGGTCTTGACCTCGACCTACACAAGACCTACCAGTACACTATGCACGGGTGGAAGAACCAGCACCAATGGAGATTGATGTTATCCAACAGAGACCACTTGATATAGTGGATAGAGAACGATTGTGTAACAATATGGAGTTTAGCGACGAAGTCAGTCAAGCTCACAAAGTAGCACATAAGACAAATTAGCCTAGAATATTCCGGAAGTATCTAGGAAGCTTCTTAGGAAGCTTCCTGGTTAGCTTAGCTTGCACCTTAAGTAAGTAGCTTCTAGAAGAAAGCTTCTAGAAGCTTCCAACTAGCTTAGCTTGCACGCCAAGTAGGCAACTTCTAGAAGGAAGCTTCTTGAGAAGCTTCCTAGTTAACTTGGCTTGCACTCTAAGAAAGCGGCTTGAGGAAGCTTCTTGAGAAGCTTCTCAAGGGCCTTGTATGCTACCTATAAATAACAAAGCCAAAGCTCATGCTGGATTTGGAGTTTTCCCTCCTTCAAGTGTCCCAATGTGAGTTTCCATTCTCTTGTTTCTCTCCTCGGTTTTGGTCTTTTACAGATTGCAACAAAATGGAGGTTTTTTTTATTGTCGCCAAGTTGGACATTGCATTGTTGAATGCTCACTAAGGAATGGGCAACCTTGACAAGTTGCACAGATGTAGTTTGTGGAATAGAATGATCAAGGAAACAAGGAATCGCAATAGGAGATTTTGAGCCACCTATGGGGAGCTTGATTAGTTCCAATGGGATTGAAGGCTTGACCTATGCAGGTTTGCTTCACTTGCAAGGTAAGATATCTAATCGGGGTTGTAAGATTTTAATTGATTCTGGGCGTTTAGAGAATTGCATGTCTATGCAAGTAGCAAAAGAATTGGGTATTCCTATCAAGCCAATGATTGGAAGTAGTTTGATGATGGCGGATGGTAGAAAGAGTTCTACATTCTGCACCTCGCATCTTGTTACCTTCAAGATTGGGAAGGAGTATTTGGATTGTATGAGGTTTGTAATGGCACCTTTACACTATGATATCATTTTTGCTCTACCTTTGCTTGAACGTCATAAGGTTCAATTCAAATGGACCCGACGACAAATTCAAGTACAACATCAAGGTAGGAATTTCCGGTTAGGTTGTTTGGCACCTCTGAGTAAGACACCTAAGAATAGTCAATCCCAAGATGGGAAGTTTTTCAAGAAGGTAGCCATGAGCAAACCTTGAAGAGAGATGAGTCCTAAGATGGAAAGTTTGCCAGAAAACAACCATGGAGCAAGCTTGGAAGAGAGATAAGTCCCTAGAAGGGAAGTTGGTTAGTTAAGCAGCCATAGAGCAAGCTTTGGAGGAAGATAAGTCTGTATTTGCAATGTGAATCAAACTGATTGCACAAGAACAATCTAAGGAGGGCCAAGAGCCTCATCAAGCAATGGTTGATCAAATAGTTCAGGAGTTTGTGGACGTGTTTTTGGATGATCTGCCAAAGGGATTACCCTCCAATCAAGGTATGCCCTTCAAGATTGAGTCAATGCCAGGGAGTAATCTAGTGAGTAGACCGATCTACCGGTGTCGTTGGGAAAATAGCCCATGTGTACCCTTGAGGCTTTTGGTGTGATAAATTTTCTTTTTCTCTTCTAGTTGTTGTAAGGAACATGGATTTATGTCAATATGTCTGGGGTGTGGTTTTATGCTACCTTGCCGTGGGAGATATTTCCTATATTATTGTGAAGCCCAGAAAAAGTTATGGTGTTATTAGCTCAAGGAGTCTTTTTAATCTGGCTTGAGCCAGGAAATAATGTTGGTTACACTAGCTCAGGTTTTGTTTTTACATTATTGGAGTGAAAGAGTATTTTCCTTAGTGGAGGAGCAAAAAAGAGTCTTTGAGTTGGAAATACTTGGGAGGCTTTAGAGGAGTTGTGACAATGAAAGGTTTGGGGGATAACAATAGGAAAAAGTTAGAGGACAGTGAAGGAACTCAGCTCAGGAGGAGAGGTTTTATGGGAGGACAGGGTTTTGGAGAGTCGGGGGGGGGGGGGGGGGGGGGGGGGGGGACAGGAAGAAGAGCTCAGGAGGAAAATTTGGAAGTTGGGAGATTGAGGGCTGAGCAGAGAAGGAATTTTGGCAGGGAATGAACAATGTGCAGGAGAGGAAGTGCCTAGACAGGAGAGTGCAACTTTTGTAGGGACTATTAGTGCTTGAGAGTGCAGGGGAGAAAAAGGGTTTTCTCTCGAAGGAATGAACAATGTGCAGGAGAGGAAGTGCTTGGACAGGAGAGTGCAATTTTTGTAGGGACTGTTAGGGCTTGAGAGTGCAAGGGAGAAAAAGGTTTTCTCTCAAAGGAATGAACAATGTGTAGGAGAGGAAGTGCCTGGATAGGAGAGTGCAAATTTCACAAGGACTGTTAGGGCTTGAGAGTGCAGGGGAGAAAAAGGTTTTCTCTGAAAGGAATGAACAATGTGCAGGAGAGGAAGTGCCTGGACAGGAGAGTGTAATTTTCATAGGGATTGTTAGGGCTTGACAGTGCAGGGGATAAAAAGGTTTTCTCTCGAAGGAATGAAGAATGTGTAGGAGAGGAAGTGCTTGGACAAGAGAGTGCAATTTTCGCAGGGAATGTTAGTGCTTGAAAGTGCAGGGGAGAGAAGTGTTTCTTCTTGAAGGAATGAACAATGTACAGGAGAAGAATTGCTTGGGAGAAGAGAAATTTTCGTAGGTCTGAAAGGCAGGCTGCAGGAGTAGCAACAAGAAACTCTCACAAATGTGAGAACAGGACTGGAGAAGAGAGATTTCTGTGTAAAAATGTTGATAGAGTGTTGAGGGACAGTATTGGAAAGGGAATTTTTGCAGGACTGAAGGGTAGGCTGCAAGAGTTGCAAAAGGAAACTCTCACGAAGGAAACAAAGGGGAAGGAGTTC
This sequence comes from Lunularia cruciata, assembly GCA_948567375.1. NCBI lineage: Eukaryota > Viridiplantae > Streptophyta > Marchantiopsida > Lunulariales > Lunulariaceae > Lunularia > Lunularia cruciata. The sequence goes on from OX419760.1 coordinate 56,856,653, forward strand.
AAGGTTCAAGAGTTTTGCCCCAAAGAGAAGTGACCAGCATCGGATGAAGAGAAGACAACTCGGAGTTGCATTTGGCTGGACAGAGAGGCAAGAGAAGGAGAAATCCCTAAAGCCGGTTTGGTCTGGCCTGAGTGGAGATAGAATTGGGTACGTCAGGAGCTTGGACTTTGCTGTGACAAAAGCTTATGCATTGTTTCCAATCGGAGCTGTAGACATTGACTGCGATAGGACCCTTTGACCTTGATGTGGCAAAGGAATAGAGAAATTGTTCATAGTTGGACTGCTCTGAATTAACATGCAAGTGAGAGAGAACATGTTGGAGACCAACTTCAAATTTGGCTGTTATTGTTCCTTCCTTTTGCTTATTTGACAATCATAGGGGACTTAGGTGAGTTCAGTGTGTTACTTGGAACTGATTATTTCCCAAGTGGATTTGTAAATAGTGAGATGAGGGTGTGTTGAAAGCTGTGCAATTCTCGTGGATGAATGTTGTATTTGAGAATTATGAATAGGGCCATGAAGAAGGACTTCATTCTCGGCTTCTATTTTGGTATGTGTAGCCAGCTCAAGGCATTGATCTATTTGCCTGGATTGGGTCTAGCCATACCTTGTGACCTGCCAAACAGACCCCACCAGAGCCATAAACCTCAACCCAAAGCTTAACAAACATGAACATGCTGTAGTGATACATTAGGTTCAGCGTCAATCCAAGAAATCCTACCAAACAGTCCTAAGAAGAGCATGCAGATAGGAGCAACTATAGGCAGCTGCTCTATTACATGGAGGAAACTGCAATCATATGAAAGAACAAAGCCTGCGATAAACTGTAGGGGAACTTCTAACTCTTCAGCAAATAGGATAACCTAAGCATGAGCAGCTAGGTGCCCGGTGCACTCTTGAGACCATCCGATCTCCTCGACACCGGCTCTCACCAAAGGAGTTGGAGGAATTGCAAACAACACTTATAGAGTTGTTGGAGAAGGACTTCATACGACATAGTACCTCTCCTTGGGGAGCATCGGTACTATTTGTTCCAAAGAAGGATGGAGGACATTGTTTTTGTATTGATTATTGTGGGCTCAATAAGCAAACTATGAAGAATGCATATCCCTTGCCTCAGATCGATGACTTGCTTGATCAACTAAGTGGAGCACGTTACTTTTCCAAGTTGGATCTTTGCAGTGGCTATTGGCAATTTCCTATTGATAGAGAGGATGTGCAAAAGACTGCCTTTCACACAAGGTATGAGCATTTTGAGTGGAGAGTTCTACCTTTCGGACTCACTTATGCTCTAATAGTCTTCATGGATAAGATGCATTAGGTGTTGGATGGACTATTGGATTGGTCCATGGTGGTGTTCTTGAATGATATCTTAATCTATAATAAGATAGAGGTAGAACATGTGAATCATGTGCGAGAAGTCCTAAGACGACTACAACAATGGAAATTTTACTACAAGAAGTCAAAGTGTGCCTTTTGGCAGAAGGAGGTTACCTTCTTGGGTCATAAGATCTCATGAGAGGGGATCAAGATGGAAGAAGAGAAAATCAAGTCTATTATTGATTGGCCTACCCCAAAGGATGCTACAAAAGTATGGGCGTTCAATGGATTGGCCAATTTTTACCAACGGTTCATTCACTATTATGCTCATGTGGCTGCACCATTGACTGACCTCTTGGGAAAGAACTCGAGCTTCTAGTGGACCACCAAGCATGAAGAAGCATTCCAGAAGTTAAAGTATATGGTGTCTTCAAGACCCATTCTTCAACCATATGATCCTCAACTACCTTGTGTGGTTGATTTTGATGCTTCTAACTTTGCAATTGAAGCAGTGTTGCAACAAGAATTCCTAAATGGACTACATCTCATTGCCTTTGTGTCTTACCAACTAAATATAGCTGAAAGAAATTACTCTGGTCAAGATCAGGAACAACTTGCAATGGTATATGCCACCAAGGTATGGAGGCATTATCTCTTGGGGAAATAATTGATCATGCAAATTGATCACAAGCGATTGTTGCAGACCTTACACTTGGAACACATGAAGAGTTGACATCATTGATGGGAAGAGCAATTCCAATGTTTGATATCAAACTTGAGTACAAACCAGATTGGTTCCATGTCATCCCTAATGCTCTATCATAATGACTTGATTTGAAGTCTCTTCTTCTCATCACGGTGGCAATTATGACAATGTCAATTGACTCCAAGGTCCATAACGAGTTTTGCTTAGCTCTACAACAAGATTCCTTCTTCCAAATGGTACATGGTCGTCTAACAGCAGGCAACAAGGAGTACAACACCTTCTCCTTTAAGGAAGGTCTTTTATTCCATGCGGACCAAATCTATGTTCTAACCAAAGGTGATCTCTGACTTGTGTGCCTTCAAGAAGCCCACGATCTACCAATAGCTGGTCATATGGGGGTGGACAAGACCTTGGGTACCCTCCAACGCCAATGGTGGTAGCCCAACATGACACAAGATGTTTGGGAGTTTGTCCAATCGTGTGAGAGTTGTCAACGCAACAAGGCCACTAACCAAAAGCCGAGTGGACTCCTTCAGCCACTTCTCATTCCAACTACTCATTGGGAACATGTGAGCTTAGATCTCATCACCGCCTTGCCCAAGACACAACAACATCACGCAACAATTGTGGTATTTGTGGATAAGCTTAGTAAGGTTTGGCACCAATGGTTGACACTATGGATGCTCCAACCTTGGCGCAACTCTACTTTGATAATGAATTCAAACATCATGGGATGCCATGTGTACTCATCTCCGACCGTGATCCTCGCTTCACCGGAAAGTTTTGGCAAGCCCTCTTCTAGATACTTGGCACCAAACTTGCTTTGTCCACAACCTATCATCCTCAAATTGATGGACAAACTAAACATGCAAATTGCACCTTGGAAGATATACTTTGAGCCTTTGTCAACATTCACCATACCAATTAGGATGAATATCTTGCAGCTACGGAGTTTGCATACAACATTTCTAAACAGGCAAGCATCGGATTCTCTCCTTTCTTTCTCAATTTTGGCCAAGATCAACTTGTCCCAAATTCTCTTCTTGCTCCTTCCCTGTCTCAGGTCCCTCATACTTCAACCTTCTTGACCACCATATCCAAATCTCTCCAACAAGCCAAATCTCACCTCCTTGTTGCTCAAAATCATCAAAAACAATATGCGGACCACCATCGTTGTGATCTCACCTTTGAAGTCTATGATAAAGTTATGCTATCTTCTAGTAATGTACCCCTCCCACTTGATACCCAAGTTTGTAACCTTGCCTCAAATTGGATAGGACCTTTTGATATCACCCAAATTGTCTCTCCTATTGCTTACCAACTTACCTTACCTTGTCATATGTGCATCCATCCTGTCTTTCATGTTCTAAGTTGAACCTTTTGTTCCTAACCTCTCTTCTTTTTCCTCTCGCGTCCAACCTCCTCTTCCTCCTATCCCTATCAATGATCATGAGGAGTATGAAGTTGATTGTCTTGTCTTTTACACTCATAAAGCATGGCAACCAATTGAAACAACGGGGCTAGGTCAACTCCCAATGTAAACATGTCATTGGCTGAAAACAAAAGGACTGCATAATCAACTAAGCCGCTCCCAACATCATGCTAGACTAAGTCTATGTAGAAGCAGGTGGCTAACTAGTAGGTAGTCAATCATGCACTCTATCACCACCTACCACACCTGCACTAGGACATCTAAGAGCCATGGATGTTGTCTACAATGCCTTAGATAGCATGAAAGACTAGAGAAGTCTAACTTGTCTCCCAACCTCTCCTCTTTGTGGGTCCAACTCCATTGATGCTCATCTAGGCTCTGGAGTACATAATGCACTTCTAGTCACTACTGAAGATGCATCCACCTGAGCTGCTCCACACATGAAATCAAAAGCATCTCTATCACCAACATATGAGGTAGAAGCCTCATCACCTGAATCTGATCTCCTCTAAGCAATGGCCATACTAGCCAATCTCTACTCTAACTGCTCAATCCAAGTAGCCATAGCTATATCAGAAGTAAGAGCAGGTATTGCACCTCTACTAGGTGTAGAGCCTCTACCACCTTGTCCTCCATGAATTAGAGCTCCTCTACTACCTGCCATAACAACCCTACCACTCCGTAACTCCGGGTGTAGGTCAAAGCACCAGTCACTACTGTGACCAAATTTGTGGCAATGCTCACACTACCTCTATGTTGGTTATGATGCACCCGAGGTATTAGGTCCACTGCCTTGAGTACACTCTCTCTAATGGTAAGGTCCACCACAAGTCCAACAATCAACATCACTACTCACTGGCTCTTGTTGACCCAAAAATGAAGGTAAGGGTCTAACTCCACTAGGCCTTCCACTCGCTCCATAGGATATGGGATATCCACCTTGTCCTCAAAAACCAATTGGGCGTGGTGCACTCTATTGCATTCTAGAAGAAGTCACAACCGTGGATGAGGTCTCCCTACCAAATCTAGATGTTACCACTCCCTCCTCCATCATGTTGAGCTCAATACGCTCAGCTAAAGCAAAGACCATTGCCAAAGTAGGCAAAGTAGCTTGTAACAACGTAGCATCACAAACTCTATGTCGTAACTCCTTGTCTAGTATCCCATACCAAAACTAGACTACCTGGTCCTCAATAACTCCCTGAATGAAATTGATCAGCCACCTCATGCAAGTGTATGCCTCACGTAGGCTCTCTCCAACCTTCCATTGGAACTCCAGCAAGCTCCTCAGCTTGTTAGTCTGCACTCCTTGGTAGTTCTACCTCAAACATTGGAAGAACTCTACCATGGGCTTAAACCTCGGTACCATACCACCTCTTGTAGCAGGACCTCCACTTGTAGTAGCACTATCTCCAACTAGTGCACCTCTATTAGCTCCACCAACACTACTCAAGCTAGAACTTGTAGGTTCAGCCAATCTACTCTTGGCCACCAAACTTGAAGTGATAGAGACATAGTTTGGAGACCAATATTGTCTCCATAACTCAATCTCCTCCAAATGAGCTCTCTTGAACTCATGGTAATCATCCATTGGCGGACCTTCCAAATGTTGAAACAACCCCTTCCATGCCATGAAGGGTGTAAACAAATTTGGGTTCCGCATCTACTGTAGATCACACCAACTATCAAACTCTTAGATGAAGTCATCCAATGTACCAGAGTAACGCCTAGGGCCTTTGGAGGCCCCATAAATCTCATCCATGTCCCACAACAACAGTGTGGACATACCAAGTGCACTCTCAACTGAAGCAGCTCTTGTGTCAAACTCCTCCCTTACTTGGACTTGAGATACAAGTTGATACCAAGTGCCACTCCAAGTAAACCCATTGCGTACTACAAGGCTAACTCCTATGGAATCCCCAACAAACTCCATCGTGATAAAGTAACCGCAACTACAAACTGGAACCACAAACTACAACCACAAGTCGCAACCGCAAGTCCCCCACCAAGTACCAACACAAACTAAGCACCACCAAGTGCCAATACTCACGGAACACCACCCATTAATGTAATTCTAATCGAGAGAACTACACTAGGAGAAAGTGCAATCTATAACATGCCATCACAACATGCACTCTCACGGTCTACAGGTCATCACTTCCTGCCTCACCGGAGAGAAACAAAGGTAGTATGGCTGGTCATCACTCCAGCCTCACTATCAAGAGCACACTAGAGCACACTAGAGCACCAACGCTCAAAAGTCAAGGCAACTCACACAAATGTGGTGCACAAACAGGAAACAAAGAATGGAGGAGGTCCAATCACAAGAAATCTAAACAAAAACCCTCCATCTCATAAAACAACACAAGATTGACTCTACCACCATTTGGCATTTGACATAAGAGGAAGTTTGTATCTAAGTCCTAAGCTACCAGGATCACCAAGAATGGGATCAAATTGCCTCTTCTAGCCAAAGCTACAAGGGTATAGATAACAGTGGCACAATCACTAGGACAACAAGTGAGGGTGGACCAATTGGCTAGGGCACCAGTCTAGGAACAAGAGATCTAGGAGTCAAACCCTATCGTGCACAATCTAGCAGTATGGGCAGATTTTGCCAACCAATGACCAAAATCTACTCTAAACTAGCTAGCCTCACGCCAACAAGCTTGCTTGCTGGCCCTTCTAGGCCTTCATAGCCCACAGCTCTATGCCTCAAAGCCTCTAAACACCAAAATTTAGCCAAATGAGGCCTTTCTTCTTGCCACTTTGAACCTCCTCCAAAATTTGGCGAAACTCTTCTAAACTTGCAAAAGTCTTCCAAACTGGCAAAACTCCTCCAAATCTGGCCAAAATTTGACGTAAACTCTAGCAAAATCTGATGTAAACCCTAAATTTGGCTGACCACCAAATCCCCCGCTAACTCTTCACTCGAGCCAAATTAAAAACACGAGTTTCTCCAAATCACAAATTCACAAGAATAGCTTCCGAACTCCACCTTCAATTTTACTTTCTAAGCCCTACTCGCAACAAATTGGTCATGCCTTCACCTCTTGAGCTCAAAATCACAACCACTGCTCAAAAATTGCTTCTTCTTTGCTCAAAAATTGGCCAGCACTTCTGCATATTGTCCGCCTCACTGCCAAATCTACATCAAACAACAAGCTTCTACACATCATGGAAAAACTGAACTTCAATCGAGCTACCAATGATCCACTGAGCTTGGAGATACCACCAACACTCAAAGTTCATGCACTCAATTTCCCTCTAATTTCACTTCTTTGATGTAATCAGATTATTTACAACTCTTAAATACACTCAACTCAGATCAGTACTTGATCTTTCATTCTATAAACTACCAACAATTGGGCACTGATTATAGTCAAGCCACACCCACTCTAGCTAAGAGAATCTAGGTGATGCTCACCGGCCTTTGTCCATCATAGCCAAGAACTCGAAGGCTCAACATCAAAGAAGTGATCTCTTTGGAGTTGCACTTCAAAAGTATACCCCCTAGACTCGAGCTAGGTCTGAAACTCTAATGGTCTTGCTGATGGCACACTCAACGGTGCAAACAGTGCAAAGTGACGATGGGCCCTACCGTGAAGTCAGTACCCCAAACATGAAATCTGACCATCGGAAAGTAGTCTTTGAGAAATTGCTGAAATAACTCTAACTACTATCACTACAACTCCAATGTTCGAGCAATCTAAATGCGACACTACAAATAGCGTGACACCAAAGTCCAAAATTGTTTTTTCCATCAAACTTCTCCATGGCTGAAATTGGAAGCTATCTCCATGGTTGAAATAGGCTCACACCAAGCACTCACACACACACACACACACACACACACACACACACACACACACACACACACACACACACACACACACACACACACACACACATATATATATATATATATATATATATATATATATATATATATATATATATATATATATATATATAATCTAGTCTATTGAAACAACTTCATAATTGTCATTGCAAGTGCTTTCTTTGTAAGATCTTTATATGTTGATCTCGCTTTGTGTGTGTGAGTCCAAGAAAGCTTTCTCCAACTTCTTTATCATCTTAGGTGTATCTTTGTACTTGGTGTTGAGGATGTGAGCACCCAACAAACTTGCATCTTTTGCCAAGACATAGTGCTAGTGTTCCTAAGTCCAATTTTGAGGATTCCTTTTGAGTGTATTGCACCCCAGTTTTGTTCTTGTTAACTTTCTTGAGTCATAGACATAAAGATGTAACTCCTTTCCCACAAAAAATAATTTAGATGGAGTTTCTTTAGTAGGTCATGCAATGACTTCCTAAAGAACTCCAAAAAAAAATTAAACACTATTTGTTAGCCTATAAGGTTATTTTTCCATACAAACCATGATACTCTCAAGCACCATGTTAACAAAGCATACTATCTAGGGAGTTTCTAAGTAGAAACTTGTATTGAAAAAGTTTGATTATGACGTGTAGTTTAAAGTAAGGAAAAGAAATGTTAATGTTGACTTTCTGTCAAGAATGAGAAGAGATAGTTTAAAAAAAAAATCTTATGGTAGGATTCCCTTATGAGTTTAGAGCATGATATTTTAGAAATTCCAATTGCCACTTTGCAAAAGATCATGGGTTTTGAGTCAAGGAAGTCACCAACTCAAAGTATCACAACATGAGAACTTACCTAACCTTTAGAGAGTACCCAAAAATGCTAACTAAGGAGGAGAACCAAGTGTTCTAGTATAAGATGAAGCCTTACTCTATCCTAAGGAAGCTCTATCCAAAATGAGAGTCGATGAGAGAATGAGAAACTATGTGGAATATACAAAGAAAAACACACTTTGGATAATATGCAAAAGGAGGAAATGGGTAGTCACTTTGTAGCTTTAAGTAAAATTGCAAAAATGAGAGAAGTGGATTATTGGTGGCCAAGCTTGATCAAAGATGAAAGGGATACATGAAGACCGTTGCTTGATGTCAACAAATTGGACTCCCTCAATTCATAAACCATTGGCCTCTAACCCTATGATGCCATATGCACATCTTTCCAAATGAGGCATCAACTTCATCGTCTGATTCTACCAATAAGTAGGAAGAAGTGGAACATGTATATTATCTTTGCTACTAACTATGCTATAAAGTATGTAGAAGCTTAGGCCACAAAATGAAACAATGCTAGTACAATCATAACCTTTCTATGAGAGGAAATAATGCTTTAATTTGAATACTCCCTTGCATTGGTCAATGAAAGACAATTTTACTTCCTAAATAAATAGATGGTTACTCTAACCAATGCATATTTGATGAAGCATAAGAAAACAACTACAATCCAAAGGTCAATATTTTCACTAAGCAAGCTAATGGAACCATGGTATAAATTTTGAAGAAAGTTGACTCTACACATTAGACCAATTAGAATATTAAGCTATTATGTATAATTTATATCTACAATACTATGTTCAAGCTGACTACATGGAAAATTCTGTACTATTTGGCTTCTGGTCATAGTACACTCCACCAAGTGGAATTAGATGTTGAAACCTAAAAGGAAATAGTACAAAGTTGTTTCAAAATCCAAGATGGAGACTTAAGTAACCAACTCAAGAGATAGACCTTCTAAAGGAGACAAGGAGGAAGCACTCAAATGCAACATAAAATTCCAAGAGAGAAGAAAGGAATCTTATGATCTCAAGATAGTAGAAAATCACATTATTTATAACAAGGGTTTAGTGTTGATGTACAAAAAAATACCATAACAATTTTCTAAAGTAAGCTTCATCTTTGGTGAAATGTATTGCTTGAGTTCAAAGAGTTCTTCTCCAATAGATCCCTTCAAATGATATATTTATAGTAGATCTAGTTGTGTACCCAAACCACCGGGTCTAAGGTAGAATTCTATTAATGAGAGGAGTATTAAAAGAATAGAAGTATTTACAAATGTGCTCACAAATGAGAATGGAGTAATATCAAAGAATGATTTTTCATTAATTGTAGTTTAGGTAGATTTTAGTCATTAGAAGTGGGAAATTTTTTGTGTTTTTATTTAAGGTAGGATTTTGTAGCATAAAATCCTAATTTTTATTAACGGAACAACATACTTCTTTAATCATTTGCTAAGGTTAGTAGAAAGAGATGTTGCTTTTGAACTTTACTCACATGCATTAGATGCAAAATTGGAATAAGCTAAACCAAGCAATACCCTATTAGCTGATTAGTAAAGCATGGGTTTCTTGAACATGAATCCATACCAAGCATAGTAGAGTTCAAAGTCCAAACAATAACTATGTCGTACTTGATACAACAACTAGTCAGTTCTATGTCAATAAAATTGAGATTCAAGACTTGAAGGTTATGGGTTGGAAACCTATAACCATCCTGGGACCATTGGAGATACATAAACCATCCAATTTGAAATTCAAACTTTGGGTGCATGCTTCTTGAGCCTGACAAGAGTAGTATGGTGTACATCTAAGAAGAGCTACCTATGGCAAACTTACCTCCCATATGAACTCCTAAAAGAATTAGATGATGTCAATAAAAGAATTAGGTGATGTACACAACTTGAAAAATATAAGAGAGGTGGCAAGAAAATCCTAGTGTTGAGCATAAGTAGAAGAAAACTTGATGGAGGACTAGTTAATGCACTCCACAGGACCCAATGTACCCTACAAGAACCTAAAGCACTCAAACTATCTTGAAAAGTACTTCAATGCATCCCATCAGGCCCAACACACCTAGACAACAGTGAGAGAACCACAACACACAAAAAATTATAGTCTATCTTGCAGAAATCTATTATCATTAACAAATTAGTACCACCTTAATGAGTGAACCGTAGTATTATTGTCTTTGTCTCCAATCCATACATCTGCCCACCCTTTATCATCAATTACTTCCTCCATTGAAATTATTGTGTTGCTCTACATGTACCTTTCAATTTTCCTCATGAGTTTGGAGTGAATACAACACACAACATCTCTCAAATTGATAAGAAAATAAGAGATGTGCCAATTTTACAACGAAATGTCTTAATTGAGAAATGTGAGCATGATTGATAAATGTGTACATAGTGATCAAATGGGAAGGAAAAGTAGTGAAATTTGGTATTTACACATGCACCAAGAGTCTAGTGCACCAAGGATGAGAAGGTAAGGAGTGCTGTGATGAGATAAATTTCACATGTCCATATTTAAAAGTCAAATTCACCCTTTCACTGATTTCGTTAACTAAAGTTTATACCCTTAACTCATAAAAAGCTACAGTCACCTCAGGAGGTCACCATTAGCTTTTTAAGGCTACGGTGTCTTCACCCATAAAATAAAGTTTTTATTTTCTCATCCATTACCCACATAATTTTTACAGTCTACCCGTACAAAAAGAGAGAGTTATAATTAATGTTTTACTGGTATCCATAAAACATTATTTGAAGCCCTCTGCAGTGTTCTAAGAAATCCAAATTTCATCAAACTTGACCGGGTTATGCTGACGTCTTGCAAATTTAATTTTCAGTACAACCGCTTCCTTTTACCATCTTATTGTTGAACAATAGGGGTATTGGAATTTGGAACCCCCTAATGTCTCGCAAACGATGATTCTGACCGTAAAACGAAGAAGCACCCTAAGTCACCATAATATATTTGGTAGGATTCTCGAGTCTTGAATCATACTTTGAACATGGTATACACTGCCACGAAGTATTGTACTCGTTTTGCTGGGTACCGGATTTGAGAGCGTCGAAGTGTATACAAAGAAGCAAAACAAAATAAAATGAAATAAAATCTCAATAAAGAAAGAAGGATATGGGGAGGTGGTTTCCATCTGGTCATATTCCAAGCTCACAAAATCGGGGATGAATGAAGACTGCGGTGACGTAATTGTGACCGGAAAGTGTGTGTTCAGTGAAGCAAACGGAGACGCAAACGCAAAGTGGAAGTGCAGTGAAGCAGGAAACAGAGGAATTAAGATGGTCTGCTGAGTTTTACAGTCCTTCCATGGATCCGTGAACAGGGTCGGGAGCCAAGAGTCGAGGCACGTCATGGGGAACTAGCAGCCCTAACGAGAATCGTAGCTGAAGTGAGGAGTGTTCTTCGATTCCTAGAAGGGAGAGATTAGAGCAAAGGGAGAAAGGATGGCGCAGAGAATTGAAGCGCTACGATTGTGGAGCCGTTTTCTGTCGACTTTTGCAGCTACTTCGCCGTCTACACCTTCAGTTGCTGCTGGATCTTCAGGTAGGAAACCGGAAGGATGGGTTTGGTTTGTTGAAATATGTTCCCGTTCTTTGCTGTAAACCACGGGAACCTTGCAATTTGATTTCTTTTGTCTCGATTGAGTCATGCAAGCTGTTATGTTACGTAGACGAGTGTATCTATCAAGTGGAGAGCTGTGGAAAATAAGTTTCTCTCGGTAGCTGAAGGAACTCTGTTGAACCTGATCCTTACATTAGGTTACATCTTGAATTCAGAGATGGAATCTCAGACGTTACCTTCCTGAAGATTTCGGAACAAGGACCTGTTTAACTTGAGTTAGATTAATTGCGAGCACGACAAAAGCATAGCCGCGGGCCACAGTTTAGATTGACGCAGATATATGGTGTACCATTTTCTTCTGATCGGATAGAGCGATTTTCAGTGAAGAGCTTTGTATGCATTTTAACTAATCTCGGAAGATATCTTCCCCATTCAACTGCTCGAGCGGGCGGCGAGGTTGTAT